>CM074433.1:31475000-32075000 GCA_037101425.1 Elopichthys bambusa
CAAATCTCTCCTATTTGAAGAAACAGATTACCCTAATTAGGTTCCTAATTCCACATGAGTCTTTATTTCAGCAGTTTTTACACTTTCCGCCATTCGCCACCAGCTAGCACAGAATCCCCGAATTATGATTCACTTGCTGCCGTACACCTCTCGAGGATGTTTGCTTTGAGCTATTTATGTTTCTGAAATACGCCTTTCATTTTTTTTTTTGATGTGGACGCTAATCGCGTAATTATAAATTCGAAGGGAAACAATGAATGTTTGCAGTGTTGGTATCTGAGAAGTGGAGGAGATGATTTTTGCAAATGTAAATGCCACCTCAGATCTCAGAATGAAGAGGGCACATTTTCATATTTTTATACCCGCTGCAGGTGAGCAGCGCCAAGATTTAGCATGATTAACTTCACTTGTTTATTTCTATTTCAGAGTAAGTGATTACAAAGACTAAAGAAGTGAGCCGTCGGTGCCGCTATTTGGCGGGAGTTCCAACACAATCTCATGGCAGTTATAACTATTTCATGTTTGATGAATTGTAGCTAATTTCTTTGAAATTGTATTATCCCATTTGTACGTTTTCATACAATCTACTTACATCCTGCAGATGGTTAGGTTTAGGGGTAAGCTTCATGCTTACTTTTTTTTTTAAAAATTTTATGTATGTTTTCATACAAATCACATTGTACAAAATCATATAATATTGGCACATAGTTATGTTTTCTCAAGGTCAGATTGGGAGTTTGCATTCAAACATACCAGATCCAGTGGCTAATATTGTCAAAAGCTAAATCTCATGTCTTCGCCATCATTCTTCTTTCAGCAGTACGTCCTCTGGTAAAACAGGCGGTTAGTTGTCTGTTGTCTGTTGTCTGTTGTAAGGTGCAGCCGTGCAGAACGCAGAATATTGTTTTTATGTTTGTGGGATATTGATGTAGCCTAACAGCGGGGCCCTGTGAAGCACAGCTGATTAACTCTTTTACTATACTTCACCAACCAATATGCTTGTTTTAGATACAGATATTTCAGTGAGAGAAACACATTTTACTGTGAGGAATGGAGAGGACAAATGAGGTTCTGAGGTTCTGCTTGACAAGACAAAAATCATAATTTAAGAATTCAATTAATTCACAAGCAGGAGTTTGAATTGAATTAGAATGACAAGAAAAGGAATTTAGTGAACACAGCAGTGGACTTCTGTCTAATGGGTCATTTCTTTGGTGTTTTCATCTTGTCATTCTGCTTCATATTGTTTGGCTCCAAGGACAGGTCAATTAAAGCATTCTGGGTAATTATGCGTTCCTCCACAGTGGTCCATAAAATGATTTATTGTAATTGGTAATTTATTAAATATATTGAAAAATATTTATAATAATAATGCTAAAATTTACTTATAGTAATAATAACAAGAATTATTGTTATTATTAGTGTTGTTAGAGTAAGATTAAAGATGTGTGTATATATGATCCATTTGAAACAATAAATCAAACCGTCAAATCCCATAATTAATGCCGCTAAAAACATGTCATAAATATGCAGTACGCTTGCCTTGTGTTATGACTTTTCTGAAGCTCTCTCCCTCAACAAAACTGAGTGGTAACATATCTGTTGCCATCATTTTTTAAGTTATTTTTTGTTGTTGTGAAAAAGTTGTGAAAAAGTAAATGACCTGATGGGCATTTGCTTGCTTTGGCTATCACACCTACGTGCTTGTGCTGAATTTGGTTACACGTGGCTCCAGTAGAATTATTTGACATGTCACAGCTTGCATAAAACTTTTCTGTTTTTTTTGTTTTTGTTTTTGTTTTTTTCTAATTCAAAGTACTCCCGCACCTTGCTTGTATTTCAAATGGTAATTTCTATGCTCGCTGCGACTGACACAAAGAAAACGCATAGGAGATCTGAGGTAAAATTAAGTATTATTAAGTATTATTTTCCCCTGTGTTTTATTTTAATGTGTTATTTAAAATGCTCTTAAATATAAATGTAACAAAATTCAGGGCTCAGGGAAGAAAGGGGGACCGGCGAACTGTAAACGTATGTTTTTATTGACAAAATAAGTAAAACGAAAGTAAACGGCAGGTGTATACTGGCTGACTGCCACACATACACAAACAAAAAGCAACTTAAATGTCCCAGGCCTGGTCCTCTCTCGAGAAGCATCTCGCTGCAGCCTGCGGTGGAGATCCAACCCTGCCCACATCCAAGTGTGACGTCAGAAGCCAGGCCCATGCCCCGCTTCAGCCGATTTTATTGGTCATGTCAATAACAGTATTATATTGCCTACACCAAACACTGATCCCTACACTGACCTGTCACTGTAACCTTAACAAATGAAATTAGCTGCATTAGCTGGAAATTAGCTGGATTTCTGGTGAAGTGTTTTCGAGGGAAAAATCGCGCTTATCCTCATTAACTTTGAACATCAAGAAGACTTAACCCTCACACCCAATTCTTTATCATTTACTTATTATATTTGTCTTTTTTGAAAGACTGCACTGAAAGCCACCTAAAACCTACCTTTACTCCTGAAACACACTCAGAACCTACCCTTATGCCTAAAACCTACCTGAAACACTTTAAAACCAGCATTATATAGAAGCATGTGTAGCCAGAGATGGGCAGTATTTTAATTCAATGTATTTAAAATACATATTTAATTACTTTTGAGTATTTTGTAATTTGTATTTTCCTTAACAAAGAAAAAATCAAATGTAATTTTTAATTAAATACTTTGAGAGACAGTATTTTGTATTTTAAATACTTAAAATACATGCAAATATGTTATTTTATTCTCACATACAAGATCCCACCCTCCATTCTCCAAAGCCATGCCTTCTCCAAAACACTTGAACGCAAACAGCAGGGAGCAAAAGCGTCACGAGAGACAGCGTTAAACTACCTCATATCTCATAACATTATGAACATAAACAACTTAAACATCACTGACCTGTACCACCTGACTGCTGCAGATTAATTTCGGCATTGATAGTGTTGATAGCAAACTGATTTGCTGACACTTGCGTTGGCACTTGAAAAGTTGAGAAATTTTAAACTTCTGCCATGAGAAACGCGAGTGAAGTGACGCAATGGAACCCACAATTCAGTTCGACGACACATGACATCACCCCTTCAAAGTAAATGAGAAGAGTTAACGCCGACGCCCTGTGTGAATGCACCTTAAAGGTGGCTGCAAGCACGACGTGCGCTGTCTAGTGTTGCGCGAATCACAGTTATATATCCGTGGACGGGTGGGTCAAGTAATAAACAATATTATTCTGATCAATTGCGAGAGAAAACACAGTCGGTCGTGTCTTAAATTAATGTAACCGTTTGGGTGAAAACTGGATGTGTGTCAGTATATTCGGTCCGTGCGTTTGTTCTAATAAACCTGCTGCTGTCTGTCATTAATGTTAATCAAGCAATAAAAGAAAAAGACAAACTCACTCACTGCTCCTGACTGAATAACTTTAGTATCTTTTATAAGGATCATCAATCTATATTTAATTCATACAGTGAGGACTGTGCAGTGTTTTTACATTTGATTATTCATTTTCTGTATTATTTCCTATTTGAATGCTACTGTTAAATAGTTGTTAGTGCTTTTTGAATGCTTTGGCTATACATAGCAACTAAGAGCAACTCTCTCTTAAGTGTTTCTAACTCCACTGTTACTCTCACACTTCAAATGATTGTTTGTAAATTTTCTTTGTATTTTCAAATTACAAATTACTTGTATTTCAATTAAATAATTTTTTTCACAGAAGTATTTTGTATTTTATTTAAATACATTTGATGAGTAAGTATTTGTAATTTGTAACTAAATACTTTTTGATGCATCTGTGCCCATCTCTGTGTAGCAATATTCAATTTAAAATGCAATATGTAAAATGGCAATGCATTTCTGTATTTAAATTTAAATAGATCCAGCAAAGCAATTAATTAATCGTTTCTGTTTCTCATTATTTGGCCTTGCATTGCAGTTTTTTTTTTTCTTATTCTAAATGTGATAAATGTCGCTTAAGTTGGTGTGTTGGGGAATTTAGCTATTATCATGTAACATTTTAATTATTTTCTGCTGAAATTATCGAAATGACTTGAAAAAAGATTTGTTCATTTTGATGAACGAGATTCAAAGACCTCAGTCAGTAAAATTATCTGAACTTCCTATCATGGGCGTGGCTTCTGATGTCACACTTGGATGTGGGCGGAGTCTGCCTGCCTGTCTGTCTGTCTGTCTGTCTGTCTGTCTATCTATCTACCTAGCTATCTTTCCCCTGCATCGCCCTCTCACCTCCTCATTCCTCTTTTACTCTGGCATGCAACACACTCTCTCTTTCTCTCTCTCTCCGATCTGCCGTTCGCTGGAGTGGTGCATATGCATGAGTCCAGCCCCAAACTGCTGCTCTCAGCACCAAAGTCTGCAGGAGATTCAACTCAGCACTCAGCTCACAGTGAAACTTACCAAGCGAATCAGAGCGGTGCACAGGGTTAGACGTTTGACTGATCATTTTGCTAAATTGTAATATGATATTTCGTTACACATATGGACGTAACCCGTTGTTTAGGATAATCACTGCATTTTTGCAACATTCAACATTGTGTCTGCACACATTTGCAAAACACATCCCTCTGAAAGAAGAAGTGGCTGGTTGCCAGGCAACAGAAAACAGCTCAACAGAAGGAGGTTAATTTGGAGAAGTCAAACCCACCGACCCTCAGCAACCAATTCCTGAACAACGTTTTTCCATCTATCAGTTTTTTATCCAATAGCTGTGCTGCACTCATCCAGGTGCACAAATGTTTACATACTTAACTCTGAACAGCAGGTTTAGACAACACTGGCTATGTTCAGAATAGCATACTTATATACTGATATTACTATATCTGATGCATATAGTATGTATATTTTGCACAGTATGCCATATTTCTTTATGCATGGAATTCCCCCATGACCTTCTACATTTGCCATAAAGTGCAGTGTGCAACTGTATGGAATACACAATGTCCCACAATCTATCATGCTTGACTCCTTATTTAATCAGACTTGACTAAAGTTAAATGTAAAACATTTTTTAACCAAAATACAGGGTTTGTATGGTCATAAAAAACCTGGAAAAGTCATGGAATGTTAAAATAGCAATTTTATTTCATTTCATTTTGCAGCGTTGATCATTATAACCAATTACACACGTTTCTGTTGAGCTTATGAATGTGATGGCCAATCAGAGGCATTCAGATTAGTCATGGCTGAAATAAAGAGTTTTGTTCAGTGCACAAGCTCTCTGACTGAATTCTGACTGAAACCCGTGAATTCTCCCATCCTAAACAACAAAGTGCAGATTTGATGTAAGAGATTCATGTCGCAGTGTAGTCAGCTTCTGTGATTTTAACGGGAGTGTTTGTGAGAGTGCTTAAACTCGCACTAGACCCAAGTTATGGACAGCTTCACGATCTGTCACATTCTCTGCTCCCTTTCGGCATAAAGTTTATTCTAATTAACATAATTTATCCATCATGCTGATAAGATTGTGAAGTTTTCATTTTCTAATGCATAAAAAGCATTAAAATAATTCATAAATGGTTCTTAGATTGTTTTGTCTGTGTAGCCAGAATATGACATGCAGTTTCCCCAAACACAATAACATTTATTCTGTTAATCAACATTAATAATAATTATTACAATATCGAGAGCATTAATTGACAATAATGACTCTGTAATGAGTTCCTGTTCATTTTATAATTTATGTGTAACATTAAACAGTCTAATGTAACAATAAACATTTATGCTATTTCAGATGCAGCTTGTGTACTGTAAAGATGGCTTTTGTTAATGATGGAATTTTATTTGTAGCAGTCTATATAGTATTCTGACTGATTTAAGTAACTGACATAAATTTAAGTAAAATTGTAAAGGTTAAATTTAAGTTTTTGACATAAAAGACAACACAGGTAATCATAAAAATTGCACTAAAAAAAATTTCCCTGGAAATTAATGGAATAGTTTGTTTGTGACCCTGGCATAGCATCTGGTAGTTGCAGAAATGAAAAAATAAGCTCAGCTGTTTTTGGGGAATTTAAATAGGAACGTTATCTTGTTGATGATTGATGGTTATCCAATGAGATAAATGGTAAATAAGAGGCAAAGCTGTTTTAAAATCTTTTTGTATTCCAAAAGTTGTCTCTGGCACTGCCACCTTGTAAAGTTACAAGGTTATTTAAAAAAAAATGTTTATTTTATATTAAACCACATAGCTTGTCATTAATTAGTTAAGATATTTTGTTTTTTGACATTTGAACATGGATTTATATTATTATTTTACACTTATTTTACACAGACGTTTCATGGAATGTGGTCATGAATATTTGCCTCAAAAGTCAAGGAAATTTATTGGTAGAAATATGTACGAACCCTGAAAATAGCTACTGTTAATTTAAACATGCAGTGTGGCAAGGTCATGTGACAGCAGTACAGCATACTACTGTTTGCTGTTGCAATATACTTCTTTTTTTTTTTTTTTTCATGTATTATATGTAGTATACAGTACATACTGCGTAGGATGTGGTTAGGACTATGTGAGTGCCTGTGTTATTTTTGTATTATTTATATACCAGTATAGATATTCATATTTTAAGTAAGCTTTTATTTTTATATTTCAGTTTTCATTTTAATTTTAGTTTAATTTTTAGCCATTGTGTTATGTGCTTTTGTCTCTTTTTTTTTTAATACTACTATTTAGATTTAATTTAGTTTGGTTAAGTTTTAGTTTATGATTATGTTTTTATATATTTCCAGTTAAAAATAGTAATTTTAGTAATTTAAGTGCAGTTTTTCAGCCAAGACTGCATTTCTAACTTTCATTTAATTTATGTTTTTCATCTAATATTTATATTTTATTTTATCTTTGTTTTAATTAACATGTTTTTAATAATACTTTAGGTTACTTTAATAAACCTGGCTAGTGCTAAGTTATATGAATATATAGCAGCAGTTCCAAATGATATGCTAACGTACTAGTTACTGCAAATGGAAGGTTAAGTTCAGCAGTTTGCACTGTGGGATACAATACCGGAAGTAGGTCATCCAGGTATCCAGTGGCTATAGAAATGTGCATACTAAGAATATAGCCACAGATTCACAACCTCTAGGATTCACACTCATCTAATATGAAACTATTATAAAAAGACCTCACGTCCACGCTTCCCTCACTAATTTGCACTACAGTTGTATTTGTAATGCACTCAGTGACTTCACTCATCTTTAGGGACTCGCCTGTGGAGGCCTGATCTAGCAGTTTGTAGAATACGTAATTTGTCTCGTTTTCTAGGGGTTGTCCTTGACTCGTGAGGCCAGTGCTTAGAATGTGAGTTAGCACACATTTAGTTACCTGCCCCATTAATGTAATTTAGACAATACGGCTATGTTCACACCACAGCTGAAAGTGGCCCATATTTGTTTTTCCCCCCAGATCTTTTCCCTCAGTTTTTTTTTTTTTTTTTGATGTGTGACCAACAAAAATCACCTTAATATTCAAAGCTAAAATAAAACAGATATTTTGTTTAGATATAATGTTTGATATTTTGCAATATAACTTTAGTGTGAACAGTCAGGGTGGAATTTGTGCACGGATGCAATACACTGATCAAAAATTGATCATAATGTTGCAAAAGATTTCTGTTTCAAATAAATGCTGTTTAACTTTCAAAGAATCTTGAAAAAAGAAGTATCATGGTTTCCACAAAAATATTAAGCAGCACAACTGTTTTCAACATTGATCATAAGAAAAGTTTATTGAGCACCAATTCAGCATATTAGAATGATTTCTGAATGATCATGCAACACAAAAGACAGAAGTAACATTCACTAAAAAATTTGCATAATAAATTACATTTTAAAATAAATTAAAATAGAAAACAGCTATTATAAATTGTAATAATATTTCACAGTATAAATGTTTAACTGTATTTTTGAATCAAACTTTTGAATTATAGTGGTATTTCAAGGAAAGGAGAACTAGATTTATTTAAAATATAGTGATGCATAAATGCAAAATCACTGCAAATGGTGTATTTTGTCATTGAAACAAATACAACAGTTTAGAATAATGATGCCTTCGGTCATGAATACATGCTACTATTTTATACAGCATGTAAATGAATGTAGCAGAGGCAGAGGTATCCTTTAAAACAATGTCATTATCATCCTGTGGGACTTTCAGATGTCAAAAGCTTTTTTAAAAAACATCTGTAACGAACATTTTCAAAGAACTCTTATTTCTGTGTATTCCTCCATCTGCGACACACTGGGACAGCCTTTTATATGTAGAGGTGCCGAGTTTGTGATCTGTTGTGTGTTGTTTGTGATATGATGTGCCGCATGTTGTCGCTTGTCGTCTTCCTCACAGGCCTGACTCCTGAAAACAACATGGCAGTTTGTCTTTTTCTCTACTCATCCCTCTTAGTTTCTTTGACATGCTCTCTTTCTCTAAAACACACACACACAGTCACACTCACTGACTCTTATATTGGGTCTGAGGGCATGTAGCTTTTATGTACGGGTCTATTTTTATCTCTTTTTCCCCTCTTATGTCTTTTCCCCATTTCTTTTAATATTCCAGAGGAAGCCTATCTTTCACAGTCTGAAGAGTGCTTTCTTAGACATGTAAAATATGTTTGAAATTCCCCTTTTTTCTCTCCACATTTTCATGTTTTTAGTGCATCACCAGTTCAGTTAGAGTAGTAAAATAGACAGTCTTACATAAGCTCTTTAGTTCTCATTTACACCGTGACTCAAGAGCCTCATACAGCTCATTTTAATGAGCAGTAGCATGTATTACTTGTAGAGGTCCATAATGGTACTGTATGTGTATGTGAGCAGTGAGCACTTAAGCTTCTGCTACCCAGAGAACAACGGTCCAAATGTCTAAACTTGCTAATCGGCTAGACCCATCATAAAGATGGGCTTGACAAGATGATAATAAAGCTTCTCTCACCAGCGATGATAACACTTAATGCATCAAACCCACCCCAACACCCCAGAGGTTCACAGTACTGAGTGGTGCAGATGAAAATATGTTCTGCTAAAGCTTTCATAGCGCTGTAATTTTAGACACATATGTTTTTGAGCAATTATAAATAGATTTATGACCTAGAATCTTTTAAATCATTTGTACATTCACCGTTCCCTGTAGGCTACTTCACCAGTGAGTGACTCAGTCATGTTCACCTAGCCAAGGATTCAGTCACTGAATCATTTACTTAAAAGATTCTTTTAAAAAAAAATGAATGTACTGCTTACTGTATACTGTGCAGTACACTAAATAATGCCTACTGTTTATCAATGTACTATTAAACATCGATAAACATGCAAATTTTTACTAAAAATGTACTCCAATCTTATGAGGGAAAGTGTCCTAAATCTTGACATTCAAATAATATGTTCTGCTAAGGCTTTCATAGTACTGTAATTGAAGAGGAATGCATTGTTTTTCAGCTATTATAAATAGATTTATGAAATGGCAATGGGGTAATTTGAGTCTTTTGAATAAGTTCTGATTTGTTTGCTCGTTTGTTTAGTCACCGTTCCTGTAGGCGACATCACAAGTTGGCAACCACTGAGTGGCCCAAAGGATTCAGTCATTGAATCATTCACTTAAAAGGTTCTTTAAAAAACTTTAACGTACTGTATACTGTGCAGTATATTAAACAGTGGCCACTACTTTTTTCGTTATGCATTGATATACATGCTCAATTTTACAAGAAAATTTCTCAAAACTTATGAGAAAAAATCTTGCTCTTAATCTTGACATTCAAATACTGAGATTGAGCACACTACGTTGTGGGATACAGTTACCAGCTCATCCTGTAAATCATCTGTTAACACAGAGAAATCTCAGTAACATGCAAGGTACAGCACATTGTATAAGTATTTTATAGTGTGCAATTCCAAGCATAGCCTATGTTATTCATGACCAATTGAAGTCTGTTGTAAACATTAATAGGAATCATTCCAAATAGGAACAGGAAGTCCTCTGCCTTATTTCATTCTTTCATTTTACCAATGCACTTTGCTCTTCTCAGGCTCAGAATGCTTGATCTTAATCAACATGTATTGATCATGGTCTTTTTATACATTTGGTCCACACTGTCTGTTATCTAACTCTCTCGCTCTCTGCAGGTTTTTTGAGCACTGGAGATCAGTCCGCAAAAGGGAATTATGGGCTACTGGACCAGATTCAGGCTCTACGTTGGCTCAATGAGAACATCGGACACTTTGGAGGAGACCCAGAGAGAATCACCATATTTGGCTCTGGGGCTGGAGCCTCCTGCGTCAACCTTCTCATCTTGTCCCATCATTCTGAAGGTTTGAACCTCTATTGCTGTGATTATCATCAATAAAGGTCACCCAAAAAATTACTCATTATTTAAATTGATTTAAATTGAAAACATTTCTCTTAAATTGTAATATTTCACAATATTACTGTTTTTACTGTTTGTTTGTTGTTTTGTTTTTTTTTTTGTTTTTTTTTTTCATCAACTAAATGCAGTCGTGTTGAGCAAAAACATTTAAAATCTTACTGACCCCAAACTTTTGAATGGTAGTGTAGAAAGTCTTGAATACACCTCTTCTATGATTTTTTGATTTCTATATTAAGTTTTAAGTGATAGTTGCGTAGCTTATCAAAGGAGTGACAGAAAGCTCTCCGATTTCATTAAAAATATGTTAATTTGTGTTCCGAAGATGAACAAAAGTCTTACAGGTTTGGAACGACATGAGGATGAGTAAATAATGACAAAATGTTCATTTTTGGGTGATCTAACCCTTTAAAGTCTTTAAACCTTTTTATGCTATATGTTTTTATAATATAATATTTTATAATCTGAATTTTTTAATACACTGATATATTGTGCGGCTGTGTGAAAGTGAGACTGATTTTTGGCACTGCCTTGCGGTGTGTGTGAGTTTGTGTGTGTGAGACTGATTTATACTGCTATCTCGAGATCACACGTGCATCTGCATTTGATGCCAGTTTATAATGAGTGCTGTGTGATAAAAATGGAGAGATGTGAGACAAATTTATAATGAGCAGCATGTACAACTATGTGTGTGTGTGTGTGTGTGTGATGCAGAAGTGTTGGACTGCAGCTGAGCTGATTCTTAATTGATTTCATAGGGAACTGGAGCTGGGGGGTCTTGCAATAGAGTATTGTGTGTGTGTGTGTGTGTGTGTGTATGTGTGTGTGTGTGTGTGTGTGTGTGTGTTTGTGTTTGTGTGTGTGACTGGGGGGTGGGGGAAACATTTTAATAATTAATAACAGAATCTGCAGATGAAAACTGTGGGACACTTTACATAACGGTGCAGCAGGGTTCTGAAATCCAAGATGGTTTCCTCATGCTTATCCAGAGCGTTTTTTTCGAACGCTGCTGAGTTCACTTTGTCTCACTTTCACTTAAGTAATGAATCAGAGTTTCTACCTGCCCTATTTACATCACATTAAAACAAGCCCCGACTGCTGGTTCCTGTAGTTATTGGTTACACCCTGTTGAAGACCATGTTAGCGCTTCAACTTATTTCTCTGACCATTAAAACTAGGTTCAGAAGTTTAAATTTAGATTTGTAGCACAATTCATATAGCACAGAAGCACAGTTCCAAAGTCTGAGACCAAAATGTAAATCTGGACTTTAGTATGCATGACACATTGTGAAATCAAATATTTTGGAAGGATTAAATAATTAAATACACATCGCATGGCATCTTCCTTCCTAATGCAGAGGCCAATTGTAATCTGATTAACATTTATACATACTTGACAGCTACAGGTCTGTTAGTCTAAGAATCTGTTCTATTCTATTCTCTATTCTCTGAAGTTAAAGGGATAGTTCACCTTAAAATGAAAATTAAGTCATTATTTACTAAAAAAAAAAAAAAATGTCTTGCTTGCGCTCATCCATATAATGGCAGTGAATAGCGACCAGCTTTTAAAAAAGATGCAGAAGTATCACAGAATGATCCCATGCAACACGTGTCATATATTCCAAGTGTTCTGAGGGTATACAATAGTGTTCAGTGAAAAACAAACTAAAGTTTAATGCATTATTTAACAATACAAAATCCTGACCTTGGCCTTTGGTCTTTTGTGCCAGAGTTTTTTCCGACTCACCCAGAAAAAGCACACAGGTGTTGAGAAATCAAGATGAACAAAAACGTGACATGTAATACAACTCCCAAAAAAGTATCCATGTACTTTCTTTACTGAGTTAAATATCTGCAAACAAGAACTCCAGTTGTCAGATGACAGTCAGAATGACAGTTAAGAGATGTGAACGTGATAACTTCTTTTTGCAACAAACACAACAGATAAATTCACCTAAGAGAAGAAAGTACAGATATTGTATTTCATGTGGAATTTTTGTTAATATCAATTTCACTCAAGTGCAAAAAAATGTAACTATACATTTATTGTGATGGAAACAAGTTCCACTGGCCTTCCTTGTGTGATGATAAAGATATTCAGTGGCTTTATCTTGCTCATGGTCATGGGACACTCAGTGTCCACATTGACTCACTCACATCATAGTCTGCTCTCTGACTTTTCTTAGTCATTGCTTATATCTAGCCCTGGTTTCAGGTTTGTTCCAGAGGGCTATTGCTCAGAGTGGCTCCGCCATATCCAGCTGGTCAGTGAACTACCGGCCCCTTATGTACACCAAGATCCTGGCCAAGAAGGTGGGCTGCAGCTATAGTGACACTGCAGATCTGGTGGATTGTCTGCGAAGGAAGAGCTTCAGGGAGCTGGTGGATCAGGATATCCAGCCTGCCCGTTACCACATCGCATTCGGACCAGTGGTGGATGGCGATGTGGTACCCGATGACCCTGAGATCCTCATGCAGCAGGTGTGATTTTGGACACTGCAAGGTCCCTGAGTTTAGAGTGATCCCAGAGTCTAATCATGACAGTTAATTAGCGAAAGTGGGTACTGTGGGTGACATTTGTGTAATGTCCTCAGGGGGAGTTCCTGAACTACGACATCCTATTGGGGGTGAACCAGGGTGAAGGGCTGAAATTTGTAGATGACAGTGAGGGTGAGGATGGAATTTCAGCTGCTTCCTTTGACTACACCATATCCAACTTTGTGGACAACCTATATGGTTACCCAGATGGTGAGTTTCACTGACACAAGCATACATACATTTGCACTATAACATACTGTAGACCAGTGGTACCTAAAGTGGGGGTCGCGAGACATCGAGGGAGGGGTTGCGAGATGATTTCCAGAAATCAAAAAAAAAAAAAAAAATGTTTTTAATGATTAGAAATAGCATATTTTATGAATAATTGTAATGAAATACAAAAAATATTAGTTAAATTAACAACAAAAACCATGCAAATAAAAAAAGCCATCAACCTTTAGATTTTCCTTCCCCTCGACCGTGACTCCTGAGGTGATTACGACAGATTAACGACATATTAGCAACAGCATCAGTTGCAGCAGGTCAAGTTTAATTTAAAATGTTTGTGATTTTAACATAAAGCTTATGTTTAAATGTTTTGCCACTTGCATGAGCTACTTTTAAATATAAATATAAAGTAATTAATTGAATAAAACGTTTAAATGTAGTGCGTTTAAACATGACATCTATGAAATATAGTGTATACAAAGAGAATCGCAATAATGCTGACAAGCCATGTTCAGTAACAACTTTTGGATTTGAAATAAAAATAAGTAAATGTTGTGTTTGTAATATACAGCAACAGATCAGTTGCGCACTGTAAATGCGGCATAAAAAGCACAATTGCGCATACTGCATATGTACTGCAAAGGCATGTTCACCTAATGCCAGGTAAGGTGCCATTTTCCTTGCTTTACCCGAGGCAAAAAAGCCATGTGTTGACTGTGTAACAGAGACTTTAAATTATATGCATCTATGGTGAAATTACTAGTTTATTTTAATGCGAACAGTGCGCTATCGTTTTAATTCAGAATGTGCAGCGCAGCAAAAATAGACTGTGCGTAAATGATCGCTGCACTGCTGCAGACGTACGGCTCCTGAAACGCACTGCCGGATTGCATCTGTGTGTAGAGTGAACGCTCTAATACGTTAACATGGGCACGGAAAAAAATATGCACCACATATTGCGCACAGTGTTTGTATACTTTAACCACCTCCGAGGATAGTAGGGGTCGCGATACACTGGCATCGTTATTTTGCTGTAGACCAGTGTTTGTGGTGTCATTGATGCCACTGGATCAACGGTGCAACAGCAAAAGAAATTATACTATTCATTCACTATTGTATGCATGCAGAATTAATTTTTTTTGTTTTAAAAATAAATTTAATAATTTGATGATTTAAGAGAAACTGCAAAGTAATAATAATCCATACTCACCAGAATTTGTCCTCTGCATTTAACCCATCCAATTAGTGCACACACATTAGGGGTAGTGAGTAGTGAACACACACACCCAGAGCAGTGGGCAGCCATTTTTGCTGTTGCACCCATTGAGCGATTGGGGGTTAGGTGCCTTGCTCCTGGTTACCAGTCTGACTCTCTAACCATTAGGCCACGACTGCCCCCTATTTTTTGGAATATGATTACATAATCCAGATTACATAATCAGTTACTACCCAGCACTGAAAGCTAATTAGAGGACGGTATGCTAATTTAGCTGGCTCATCTGTTAGTTGTATGCTAAACTCGCAGGACCATTTATTGCTAATAAAATGTAAAATGTAAATAAAATGATTTTGGAGGATTTTTAATCAGGCACTGAAGTGAGTACCTATTTAAAGTTATTTCAGTTAAAATATTTGCTTTGTGGCCCAAAGACGATTATGCAGGATGAGAACAATCTTGCACATGTCTTCAGCAAAACTTTTAAGAGAACATAATACATGCACATCAAATGTGCCATTCAGGACAGTCCCACAGATTTCTGCAGGAAACACTGACATACATGTCTACACATTCTTTTAGCGGTTGTTCAAGGTAATCAGTCTAATTTTACCCCTCACCTTGGGTGTTTCTGTCTCATTGTCTCCTATATTGGGTCAAGGTTTAGTCCTGCTTTGTGTGACAACCAACTCTGTCTTTCAACACCCAACATCCATCTTTTTCTCTCTTTGTCTCTCTTTGTCTCTCTCTGTCCCTTCTTAGGTAAAGACATATTGCGGGAGACTATAAAGTTCATGTACACAGATTGGGCTGACCGTGACAACGGTGACATGCGGCGTAAAACTCTACTTGCACTTTTCACCGATCACCAGTGGGTGGCGCCAGCAGTGGCCACAGCTAAGCTGCATGCCGAGTTCCAGTCCCCCGTTTATTTTTATACCTTCCACCACCACTGCCAGACGGAGGCACGACCCGAGTGGGCAGACGCAGCACACGGTGATGAGATCCCGTATGTGTTCGGTGTTCCCATGGTGGGTGCCACAGATCTATTTCCCTGCAACTTTTCCAAGAATGATGTCATGCTCAGTGCTGTAGTGATGACGTACTGGACCAACTTCGCCAAGACGGGGTGAGAGTTCGATCTGTTGAAAAATTGTTCATTAAATGAGACCAGAATACAAATGCCATTTTCTTCTTCTATCCTTTTATTTTCTTCTGACTTTGTTTCAACTTTTTTTTCCAGTGATCCGAACATTCCAGTGCCGCAGGATACCAAGTTCATCCATACTAAGCCCAATCGCTTTGAAGAAGTTATCTGGACCAAGTTCAGCTCTAAAGACAAGCAGTACCTCCACATCGGGTTGAAGCCTCGCATCCGGGACAATTACCGTGCCAACAAAGTTGCCTTCTGGCTTGAGCTGGTTCCTCATCTCCACACCCTGCATGAGGAGATCATCAGCTCCATAACCACTCGACTGCCGCCTGGTGGCCCGCACCGGACTGGCTGGAAGGGCACGGCCCAGAGTCCAGGCACACGCTCTACTCGCCACCCCACGGTTTCAACTTACCCGCCCGACCCAGACCTCGAAGGTTCCGAACACCCTCCTGAACGCTTCCCGTTCCCGAGCGACACAAGGGACTATTCGACGGAGCTCAGTGTGACGGTAGCAGTGGGTGCGTCGCTGCTCTTCCTCAATGTACTGGCCTTTGCTGCATTGTACTACAAGCGTGACAAAAGGCACGAGCTGCTGCAACGGCGCCATCGCCGCCTCTCGCCCCAACGTGGGGCGGGGCCGGGTGTCGGCATTGTGGGGGCTCCGCCCCATAACGACCTGGCACTGAGCCAGGAGGAGGAGCTAATGTCCTTGCAGATGAAGCAGCAGAGGGTGGAGCTCGACCACGGCACGCCCCTTCCGCCACGTGGTCTCCACGGTGACCTGGAGCCCCTGAGACCACCCGTGTGCCCGCCAGACTACACTCTGGCACTACGGCGGGCCCCCGAGGACGTGCCACTCATGACGTCTAACACACTTTCCATGATCTCCAGCACCATCACTGGCATGCAGCCCCTCCATGCCTTCAACACTTACCCCCCTGCCCCTGCACCAAGTGCTGGGCACAGTAACAACGCCCTGCCCCACCAGCACTCCACCACGCGAGTATAGTAACCCCTCGGAGGGGTCCAGGCCCCCCAAACGCATAGGAACACAGACCTCTGGTACTAAGAGTGGTGCTCTACACGGATACTGTCCAACCCACCGCTCCTGTCCTTTTTAAGTCTACTCCCAGCACACACTATTTCTCTCTCGTTCTTTCTTGTTTTACTCTTCCTGCTCCTTTTGTTCTTGGATTGAGAAGCGGAGAAGGTTTTGGGTGGAGAAACGTCAGCCATTTTCCCCACACAATACAGCAGCTATCCCCTCCCGTTTTATTTTTCTCCTGATTTTTTTTTTTACACACGTTCCATTGCCGTCTTTCTCTTTCTTTTTCTTTTTCTTTTCTTCTCCCCGACAGTCTTCTTCTGCTCTTCTGTAGCTGTTTCTAGTCCCCCAAAAAAGAACAGTTTTTCCTACTTCGGACTGTTTTATAAATCAAGAAAACATACGTGTAAAATATGTATTATTGATAACCTTATAAGGCTATGAATGAAAAAAAAGATTCTACTATCTAATTTTTACCAGCATTCTTGTGCCAAGTACTGTGATCATCGTCCAATCAGACGCAGTCTTGTGGACGGACGTGGAGAGAATCGCCTGAACTGGATTTATTCAAGGAATTTGCAGAATTGAGAAAAAAAGTGCCAAATTTGTTTTTGTTTTCTTTGGTATCTTTCTCGTTTTTATGTTTGTTTTTGCTTTTTGTTTTGCACTGTCACTGTTATTTGCCTATGGGGAGAAATGAACAACTAGATACAACTACTACAAATATCTATATAAAAAGTAAAGATATAGAATAATTAAATTTATATCTTGATTGCGCTTTGGGAAATTTGCATGATTTATTTTTTATGAGGAAAATGGACATCTTGAAGAGAATTTGTTCCGCATTTTGAGATTCAAGACTCTTCATTATTTGTCTTTTTACTGTTGTTGTCTTTTTCTGCAATAGTCTTCTCTCTCTTCCTTTCTCTGTCTCTCTCTCTTTTCTTTTTTTTTTTTTCTTTTTTCTTTTTTTACATCAGCTATATTTTGTGCACTTCATTTGGAGATTCTTTTCCCTCTGTAGATACATGGTCGTATCCGGAAATGAAACTGATTCTTGACGATAATAAAGAGGATAAATAGTTCCCTTCTTTTTTCATTTATAATTACGGAAGCTGTAAGACAAAGCTCATCTCAGAGAGAAGGACTGATCAGATCCACGATCCTCTCCTCTCCTTTTTTATCCCTTTTATCTCTCTCCGCTCGTATAGTCCTCTGTAGTAACCCGCGCATTACGCCACATTGAGTTAAGGAACATTCACTGTCGCTCTTTCTCTCCGTTTCTCCGTAAAGACTTGGACTCTGCTGAGTTGGACGTCCAGAGCGACGGGATCAACACCTGCGCCCGTCCCCGCACAGCTGGAGTCTCTCCGTCTCTCTCTTTTATCCAGAGCCCAAGAGAGCTCATGACGTGTTCGAACATTCTTCCCCCTCACTGACACTGACCTTTGAGTGATTATCTCAGTTTGAGCTCACTTGTCATCAGGCGGACATCTTGTTATATGCCCTGTCACAAGTCCCCATAAGACCTTCTGATTCAACCTCTCACTTCTCAATGCGTTTTTCCAAAATCTCTCTTTCAGGGTGCCGAGAACGATCTGGCCGAGAGGAAGTGGGAGACGGGCCGTTTGCATTCGCGTGTGCGCGTATAAGTGTGTGTGTATGAGGAACAGGACAGATGTGGCCTCTAAATGAGCTCTGGATACTGACTCTAGAAGCTTCGTACATCAGGTTTGAGCCACGGTGGCGGTCAGAAACTAAATGCACTACCGTAATGCAGCCTGAAGAGGCATACTACACTACAGTGGACGAGGCATCACCCCTCATGCCACTTAAATATACTTTTATGATCCATAACGCAAGCAACTGTGCACACCGATCTTATCTCCATCCATTTTTTGTTCTCTCGTCGTCTTGTTTTTGGAGTTTCTTGTCGGTGGGTGGATGAAAAACACACAAGACCACTTTCTGTCATGCCATGACGAAAAACACAAGATGCAAACTGTACATTTTTATAAGTGTAAGAGATGACATGGTCTTTGTAAATATTTTGTTTATTGTTGGGTTCACGGCCTATCGTATCCACTGTAAAAACAGGTGCAAGCTCATTCAGCCAATCACATCCCTCCACCCACGATTCTGAAGACCCTTATTAGATTTTCATTTGAAGGTTTACAGATATTAAAGCTTCTTTTTGACAAAAGACATTAAATCGTAATGAATGTTGAGGGAAGCGGGAATGAAGCGAATCCACATTAGAGGATATATTGAGTCAAGAATGAGCGCATTTGATGAGAATAATTGCATTTGGAATTCAAATTTGCTGCAAGACCCGACAATGCGGCAGACAAAAGAATCGCTGGCTGCATCTGATTCTGTTTCGTTTGAAAAACAGAGGGTGGAACCGATCAGGACCTAATCAGAATATTTTGTTGGAGAGTTAAATGAGAAAGTTTATATGGAGAAACTCGTTTTATTTCCATACGAGGCTGTAGGATGCAAATCGCTCGAGTCAGCCCTGTTTTTTTTTTTTTTTTTGTTTTTTTTGCGAGAGGCCTGCTGTTTGAGTCATTCTCCTGGGTGTTCTTCATTACGCTTCAGTGGACTAAATGACACTGTGGGGTGTTTGTTTTCTCTTACCTGGTTGTAAGTTCTTAGAAATTTAATGTTACCCAAACCATTGGAGATTTGTTGGAGTAAGGGTGGGATTTCACAGAGTTCTGGCTTATCTCTTTGTTGTGAATTTGAGCTGCATATATTTCAAAGTAGAGAATTTAAACAGTTCATATTTTTCTACAAAATAAAGGGATAGAGATGATTCTACTGGCAACTGACAGACATATAAAGCACACTTTCACCAGACATACATGGTGATACTTTCTGTCTGGGTTGCCTATGTATTATAGAGGATTTAAAAAAAAAAAAAAAAAAAAAAAACACAACTGTTGAGTATTAATGCTTGGTCGCCAAAAAAAAAAAAAAAAAGACTTGCACCTGTTGAGTTTCATTTTGTTGAATTACAGCAACGTAAAAAAAAAAAAAAAGGCTTGATGAGGGGACTGTATGACCGCAACGGGTCTAAAGAATGAAATTCATATTTCTATTTCCTATACAGGCTACTACACACTGTATGTTGTGTATCTGAACTGGACAACATTAAAAAGGTTATTAAACATACAGACAGGCCTGTCTCCTTCTTTGTATGTTGTTGTCCTAAATTATGTCTACTTTCAAAAGTAATATGAACCATTTTATTTGCTTGTTTTATTTATGTATACTTACTGTACAGTTTCATTTAAACTTGTTGTTTTGTCCTCTAGGTGGAAGCATACTTCATACCACAGTATGCAGCCTCGCAGTGTTGTGTCCACATGGCAAACCCTGCTGAACTCTAAACAGACCTTTGGTCCTGCCGTTAAATGTACACATCTCACAAAGAGGGACGTGTCCTGTAGTATGCATACCCAGAAGGTACATTGCTTACTAAAAAAACAAACAAATAGCAGCACATTTCATGGATGTGTAGAAAAATTGAACATACAAAGATAATTAAATAAAAGTGTCTCATGTGTACTATAGTCCAGGTAGCCTTATACATCCGGACAAGGTGTTTGCCAAACCGCTATGAGCCTTTGAGCCTGCAACGAGTCCACTCGAGGGCTCCGATCTGTTCCTCCGCAGGTTCTTCTGCCATGTTCGCCTTGCTGAATAAGTCAAGGTGTCACTACCGTTTTGCTTCACTCTGCACACGATGCATACTCTAGAAACATGACTGCAGGCTTTTGAATGCAATAGATCGTTTAAAGAGCGACACCCGGACAGTATAAGCTCTTTAAGATTGAGGAACGAGTCACAATCAAGCGTTTTTGTCCGGGTTTGTGTGTGTGTGTGCTTGACTGTTGTAAACAGTTCCTGAGCTCCTCCGAGCTCGAATCAGCTGTTTTGCCGTTGGCAGGCTGGTGCAGCTGAAAGCAGGAGTCTGACTTTCCCTCGCAGGAAACTGCTCTGCACCTGCAGAAGTTCTGGGAGAGAGGAGACCTCCTGCATCTGTGAGCTGGCAGGAGCTGAATCATCTGGAAGAACTGTGGACCTGGCCTGCTGCGGAAACAGAACGGACTCATTAGGGAAATTTGATCATCCCAAAAATGTATAAAATGGATAGACTGCAGCTCTAAAATCAGCCTTGTAAAATAGTCACAACACGTAAAACAAACCAATACAGTTTTCTACTGTTAAATCGACTACTGGTAATGGCTTTGGCTACTAAGCTAGTTACCCATCCCATTTCATGTATTGTACTCTAGTGTTATATTTTAAGCGTGATTCATTATATTTTAGCACTGTGTGAATGGTTTACTGATGATGATTGATATATATTGATGCAGCCTTAAATTTATTCTCATAGTTACAGACAGCAATGAATCATATATTGGGGCTGTGTTTACTATGGTCCAAATCCCATTAGACTGAATTACTTATTTTAACTGCAATAAAATCAGCAAAGTCGGCTCCAGACATACAATTATTTAGGCATCTCTATTGTCTACTCAACTGTTTTATTTATTTATTTATTTATTGCTTTTTCTAAATTACAAAAACCTTTTGACTTTTTTTTTTGGTCATTCGATTTATTTATTTATATATATATATATATATATATATATATATATATATATCTGGGTCAATCTAAAGTATGCTAGTACAACTAGATCTCTTCTATTGAATCCAAAATGTTTTAATTATATTTTGCTACATATAAAAGTATTTTAAAGATTTTAAAGTGTCAAAAGGTCATTCGGTTTAACCGTCCAAAGGCCAATACAGCAATTTAATTTGTGATTAAAATATCTTAAAAAATATAATAAATGTTTTTTTGTTTTTTTTTTATTCTGGCATGATTTTATAACATCACATATCAACATAGTGCAAAATGGTATTAAAATTATGTGTAGAAGTCATGCTTTGTTATGAGAAAGAATGTCCGGAAAAATTAATTTCATTGATGTCATTCAGAGTAACCAATATAAAGGGACCATTGGATCAAATCATGCGGTCAGTATCATGTGAGAGGATGTGACATCATTCAGACACCTGCAAAAGACCACATGGTCATGAAGCAAAGTAACTAACTCTCTCTTAACTATTTGAAAAATTCATGTTTTCACTTGCTTATACGCATGTCCCGAAACATCAAGTCATTTGGTACAACTGCTATAAAACATGAAAAATGTTGTAATATTTTAAAAACTAAATTTAAAATGTTTGATTGTCCTAACTTGCTAGCTAGCAAGATATCAGCCTGTTAGCATTGTTTGAAAATATCGTCATTCAGTATTACCAAAAGTGTCATTTGGTAAAACCGAAATGTTGGTTAAACCAAATGACAAAAGCAGTGTTAATTGATTATAAAAACCACATAATCTCATTGTTAAATCTTAATAAAACATCTAAATTAATTAAATTAATCTCCATTATGTTTTTTTATACTTTTAAAAAACGTATTCGTCAATGACCCATATATATATATATATATATATATATATATATATATATATATATATATATATATATATATTGAATGACCAAAAAAAGCCACATTTTTTTGTTTTTGTTTTTGTTTATATATATACAGTAAAAATGTAATTTATTCCTGTGATGGCAAAGTTGAATTTTTAGCCGATTTGGTGCTCAAAAAACATTTTGGGGTAAGTAAGATTGAAAGAATAATTATTAAATTAATTATAATTATAATTATAAGTTTTCTATTTCAAATAAAAACTGTTATTTTTAGCTTTTTATTCAATAATCCTGAAAAAAAAAATGTATAAAGTTTTCTGCAAAAATATTAAGTAGCAAAGCAGTTTTCAACGTTGATAGTAAGAAATGTTTCTTGAGCACCAAATCAGCATTTTAGAATGATTTCTAAAGGATCATGTCTAAGATTTAAAATCGCTGCAGTTTAGAGTCATGTCTAAAGCTGAGCTGTTCCTAAAATCATTTTGCACTTTCATGACAGAAGTAGGTTAAAATATGAAGTTCCCTAAAAGGTTAGTTTCCTACTATTGCAACATCCTCCACTCACGGACAGCTATTATGACACAGCTCCACAGCACAGCACTAGACTTCACCTCACAGTCACTGAACTATCAAGCTTTGGGGAAACAAAATACACTTCCCAGAATCATGCCGCCACTTTGACTGCAGCCATCATGAGAGGAATTAAAGGGCAGCCTGACTAAACCTGCACGTTTCCACAGTTTCCTAGAATGCCAAATTAGTAAAGAGGTTCATGCTGGATGTTGATGTCAGAATCGTCAAGCAGAAACAAGACTTCGCTCTGACAGACATCAGCGGTTACTATACCTGTAAATCAAGACTGTGCAGGATCTGGCCGAGGCTGAGGATGTTACTGATGTTGTTATCCAGAGTGCTGGCCAGAGGAGAGTTGCTCACTGTTTTCTTGGCTGTACTCAGGGCTTGAACCAGCAGAGACAGTCCAGTCTGGACTTCCACAGCCTGACTCTGAACCTGGACACATAGATTTACACTGTCTGTCAATGAGTAGAAATGCTTTCAAAAGAATACACTTGCTTTAAAATAGAGTTAAAGCACCTTTAACTGATCAATGTATGAGTTTGTGTAGAATGGATATAGATGTCTGTGTATTATGTTGTATTATTGTTTTGCATAATGTTGGTTTTATGCTGCTTTATCACAATAATATATAAAAATGACAAAAATGAAAAATATAATAATATAATAATGCTTTTACACCACTGTATTTGGTCATTTTAAACATAGACATTATGACTCACATCTATATGTTCCCAAACAGCAAAGTCTACTCTAGTCAGAGGAACAAAGTAGGATTTCATCACTCCACAGCCTCCTCTGCAACCTCGCTGAGAGAACAAGAGACAGATGAAATGATGTTTCTGAAAATAACGACATTCTGTGTGAATCACAGAAACCTCACCATGACGACTTCAGAATCTCGAGCTTCTCGAACAAAGTGGTCCAGAACCCTCAGGTCGCAGATGGGTCGGAGGGGCGAGACCTGGTTTCCACCCAGCCACACAAACACTATCAAAACTGACACCAGACCTAAACAGATAAGAGGGATACCCTTACTGCAACCAGACCAACTAAACTAGATGAAAAATGGACCCATATTCAAAGCAACTTCACAATTTTTTTTTTCTTAGTTTGAAACCGATATTCATTCACATACAGTTACACAAGCACAATATTTAATGCTAAAGAGACTTTCGTGATACATCTGAATTTTAAAGTTATGGCAGCGGTGGGATTCGAACCCACGCCTCCAGAGAGACTGGAGCCTAAATCCAGCGCCTTAGACCGCTCGGCCACGCTACCCACGGAAGTCCACACATGACAGGTGGCTTATTCATATAATTACGTTAATATACTCGTAAAATACGTTATACTTGTAAAATACGTTTCACGTTTTACACAGTTTAGGTCAAATACTACATTTCCCAGGATTCATTAGTGTATTGTAGCACCTTTGACTAGTCTTCGTTTCTTTATCTTTGGGACAAAATCTTCTGAATGTAGTTATCTGATTCATCATTCCGTGTCACTACTGACACTGTTAATACTGGGGTCGCAGCTCTAAATAGCTTGACGCATTTTTTTTTTAAGCATTATAGCTGCATGGGGAATGCTGTCCAGCATAGTGTTGATGGGTTTTAATTCACCCCAATAACTCGAATCTTTAGAATCGGTATAGGCCTACTAAAAAGATTCATTCATTGAATTACTTTATTCCGGATTGCGTGGTTGGTTACAATAGGTGGTGGCAACTGGCAAGTGAATAGGTGTGTTCGACTTGAAGTGAAGCTGCGCAGACCGATCTCTGTGCTGCACAAAGTACCGCGAGAGCAGAAGGAGCCGTATGTTTTCGAATCGCTCTCGCGGTACTTTGATGTCATAACGATCGGTTTGCACTGCGCCGCATCAAGTCGAACACACCTAATTACTTTGTGTGATATGACATTTTAAGTGAATATGATCGTCAGTCAGCAGCAGGTTCATTTCTTTCACAAACAAAAGATGCCTTGTTCGTTTAATTTATAGTTCAGACAGATTCAAAACACAGACTCAGGGAATGGAATCGTTCAGTAGGTTCAACCAGTGGAAAAAATTTTTTGCTGCAGCTTAATATTTTTGTGGAAACAGTGATACATTTTTTCAAGATTTTTTGTTAAATAGGAAGGTCAAAAGAACAGCATTTATATGAAAAGAAATCTTCTGTTGAATAAAAATATGAACTTTTCTCATTTAAAATCACACATACCCCAAACTTTTAAATAACACTATCACGCTGCCACAAAAATATAAAATAAAATAGTTTATAGGCCTATTATAAACTAGCTATTAAATAGGCTAAAATAATTCTTAAGTACAACAGGGGACTAATTAAATGCAAAGAGAATTGTTTGACCGACACGGCACGGATACAAACGTATTACTACATCACAAAAGTATATATATAAAATCTTACCTGAAAACGTTTGCATCCGCAAGCTGCATTTTTAAGATGCATAATGTTCTTAAATCCGACTTTTATGTTCCTTTTTGCACAATCTGCAGACTGCACTGTGCAGATTTCAGCACAACATGTAGTGCACTATATATGACTCCTTCATGACCCTGTTCCTCGTGCGTCCTTGATAGTATTCCAGCGTGTGTTCTGTCTACGCTGTTTGGCAGTCACTGTGTTGCTCAATATACTTTCAGTGTACAGTCCTGTGACGACAGTGGTCTCACGTTTGAGGGCAAACTTGTTAAACTTTCCCAGAAGCACTTATATTAGCACTTATATTTGGTGATTGTATAAATAAATAAAATTATAAACATCATACGTCCTGTTGAGAGGGAAAAAGCTGCAGACCAGCTTAAACCAGCTAATTTGTACGATTATTTAATATGTTTTGGGGTTTTCAAATGTATGTACGTATCAAAACTGTTATAATCCAAGATTTATTCAGGAATGCTTCTTCTAACTGGAAGAATGCCAAGAATTTTTTTTTTTTTTTTTTTTTTTTTTTTTTTTTGACAGCAGCACCATCTAGTGTACAAATAGGCTACTGAATTAAAGCCAGCCATGCATCGTTTGGTCACAGCTGTAGAAATAGGTTACCCTGCTCAGGTTGCTCCCATAGATTATGGGTCGGGCCCATGGGGCCCTCCTTAACACTAGTGCCTTCTACTAGCTTGGATGTTGTATATTTGGACCCCTATGTTAAACTCTCTGTCCTGAGGCTCTATAATAGTTAAGTTAAAAGGCAGTTAAAAGGCATCTGATTTGTCAGTGTTTTTGCTGACCTGGGATCAGGGGACTAATTGATTATTTACATTGGGCCACATGTGCTTCCAGAACATGAAAAGACTCCATGGTACTTCCATCTTGCACAGAAACCAGCAGCAAAGAAAGAAAGAATCATATTTTTTTATTCCCTTGAGTTTATTCACCATTGCTGGCACTATGAATAGACGCAAAATTACAACTGCCAGTAATAGTATTAACCAAAGACAATTTACAGAAGGGAATACAATGGAGAATATGTGTTAGAGAGAGAGAGAGAGAGTTAAGGCTTTTTAGCCTTATTTGCTTCATTTGCATATCCTTCCTCATTTGTGTCTCTCTGAGATTAGATTACAGCCTTAAGAAATGAAAGGAATATCCCACAAATTTGCTAATCTCACTAATATGATATCAGTTTCCAGTGGTCAATCATTAAAACCTTGTCCTATATGTGACCTGCAGTATGAATTAAAGTGCACTTTCATTGCTGTATTCCTTACAGTCCCATTTCTTTAAGAAGCTGTTTATGCTACTTTAAAGGGAAAATTTGGATGGTTCATAGAGAGTTATTTAGGCAGAATATATACAGTGGAATTGTTAGGTCATACAGAATAAGCGTTTCAAGGCCACTGTCACTGCAAATGTGCACAGGCTAACAACTGTATCTTCCAAATTCATCTCTTTTTCACATCTTTTACCATGCCATTTTTTTTTCTTTTCGTCCTTAGAATAATGACCAAAAGTTTGGACTGTCTAGAACTGACAAAATGCAGTTTTTTAATCCTAAAATGATAAACTGATCAACTGAAACTCGCTGAAGGAGAAACAGAGACACTCGGAGATCATAATGAGACTTTAATTCTGTTCATAACTCTTTCTCCCTGTGTTTCTCACAATGTTTGATTTTATACAGTGTCTGTTACTGAAAATTATTCCTGTTAATCATATAAAATTGTGATCAAGTGGGGGTAATGATGAAACTCAACTAGAATTGTAGGTTTTATTGGTTTGTATCAGTCATGATATATTGAAACAAGAAGGTTGGAAAAATGTGACATGTCAGCTTTTTTGTTTTTACACACCATCTTATATCACCCATAAAGACAAACTAGAACTTCAGGTGGTGTCAGTGAACTATGTAGCATGCATATGCAAACTGAGGTACTTTGTCACGATTACTCTGTGCATATAGAATGATTAATGTTAAGATAAAAGTAATAAAATAGTTGAAGCAGAGAGCTGACAGGAAAAAATACACAATCGTTTCACACCATAACATGATAAATTTTCCTTAAGTATTCTCAAAAATATGATTACAAATATTTTATATGCCTATACACTATACCGTTCAAAAGTTATGGGCTGGTATATATATATATATATATATATATATATATATATATATATATATATATATATATATATATATATATATTTGTATTTACTGACACTTTTGACCAATTTAACGCATCCTTATTAATTAGTAAAAAAAAAAAAAAAGTAAAAAAAATCTTACTTTTGAACCGTAGTGTATAATAATGCGAACCAAATGTAACATTCTGCAGATTGTTACATTTAGTTGTTATTTCAAATCCTTTTCTATAAAGAAATACACAGAGAAGCTACAGGAAAGTGGAAAGCAAGAAAAAATAAAACAGCTATAAGCAGAAGGCAGGTCGGATCATTTGTCATGATGAAGGTAGGGAGGAAGAGGTGAAGGTGAGACGCAGTTATCATAGAATAGTTGGAAGTTCTTGTCTACGGCCATTCTGTTTGTCAGGTAGCTCTCCAGATCCAACACTGAGAGCTCTTGGACTGTGTTCCCTTCCTTCGCGTTCTTGGCGAGGGCCGCTTGGGTAGGGAAACGGACTCGCACGTTGTGTGGCGCGTTCCGGTCGTACTCGGTGCAGCAGTAGGCAGACCACACATCTTCGGGGATGGCAACACGGTCCTGGTTGTTGCGTCGGATCATGTTTCCGGTAGTGGTAACCCCAGTTACGATGTAGGCTGTGCCCCGGCAGAAGTTGTTGAGGCGCACGCGGATGCGCTCTTCATGTTGGCGCCATGGACCGATGTTGAACTCGCGGATTTCTGGTACGACGTTGGTGAGCGTGTAGGTAGCCGCTCGGTCCTGGGGGTCTGACTGGTGCTGGTCTGGGTTCAGATGGCCTCGCTCGTACAGAACCACGTCGGAGTAGTCATCCAAAACCGCCTGGCTGTCCTCAAACTTCATGTGTAAGTATCCAGTGGGGAATGGCAACATGTTCCCATTCCCATCAAGCTCTGCAAGCTGGGAAGTAGGTCACCACATCATTAAAATTATATATATATATATATAAAAAAAAGAAAGCCATTCCTCACACTCTTAAGAATGAAAAGATGTCACTGGGACAGTACCCTTTCAAAAGGTACACCTTTGTACCTTATTTACCCCTAAAGGGTGCATATTATACCATAAAGCATGGGTCTTAAACCGGGGTACTGCAGGGGTTATAATATTCTAATTATTACATACAGCCGTACTGTCAAACGAAAGCATGAAACCATCGAAGCTGCAGCGTCATTTGGAGACAAACCGCTGGAATAGGCTAACCTCAAATCTTTCAAAGGGCAACAGACAATAATGAGAAAATCAGCTAAAGTTGGTTAAACCATTGCTCGGCGGATTGATAAAATTGTATCTGATGTGAGAGCGCAACTGGTAGAGAAACTGAAGCTGGCAGAGGCCTTTGCACAGCTTTTGGCATTTGCAGATGGAAATGAAATGAAGGAAGAATTTTTGTTTTGTAAACAGCTGCCTGAATTCACAACAAGCTCTGAAATTTTCAAAGCAGTTGAGTTTTTCCAAGAACATGACATACCCTGGGCAAAATGTATCGCGCTGTGTACTGATGGCGCGAGATCCATGGCCGGATTAAAAAGTGGACTAATAGCGCTTGTCAAACAAGTAGCTCCAAATGTGCTGTGGACTCATTGCATGTTGCATAGAGAGTCTCTGGCTGCGAAACAAATGAGTGGAAAACGTTCCGACCTTATGGATTCTGTCGTAAAGGCTGTTAATTTTATCAAGAGGATCGCTTTGCAAACGCGCCTGTTCGCTTCTCTGTGTGCTGCAGCGGAAGAAGAACACACGACGCTGCTTTATCATTCTGAGGTGCGTTGGCTTTCTCGTGGATCAGTATTGTCGCGTGTGTTTGAGTTGCGCGCATCCATTCACGAGTTTTTACTTAAACATTGCACAGAGCTGGCTGCAAAGTTCAGTGACAATACATGGCTCACTAAATTGGCTTATCTGGCGGATGTTTTCTCGGAGCTGAACAGACTTAACTCTTCTATGCAGGGCCGCAATGCACATGCCATTCAGCTTTATGACAAGATAGATGGTTTACTGAAGAAAATGGAAAGATGGAGAGAGCGAGTCAAGGAGGGAATTTTTCCATGTTTCCATCTGTGGATGACCTGTGCGATTCTGCTGTGCTTTCGCCGCAAGTGACAGATTTAATTATTGCTCACTTAGAGGCACTCGAGGGACAGTTTGGAAAGTACTTTTCTGAAGCTGAGTCCTGGCGAAAGGGCAAGACATGGATACAGTTTTCATTTAAAAACAATGCATCGGATGGATTAAATTTAATAGTGACAGAGCAGGATCAACTGGTTAATTTAAGCACGGACAGTACATACAGAAACATATACGAGACAAGCCCTCTCGCCCAGTTCTGGATCTCCTGCCAGAAAGACTATCCTCAACTGGCAACAAAGGCAATGATGGGCATTTTGCCTTTTGCCACAGCCTATCTTTGTGAAAGTGCATTCTCCTCCCTCTCCTACCTGAAAAGCAAATATCGTGCAAAACTGCAGCTTGACTCTGACATGATACTCTGCCTAGCAACATCGATATCCCCCAGAATAGACAGCCTTTGTGTAATTCACCAGGGTCAGTCATCTCATTAAATACGTCTTAAAGTTAAAACTGAAGGTCAGGTACTGTAAATATAATTGTACACGACCTGACAGTAAAATTAACATGTAAAGTTCTATTAAACTTAAAGCTGAAGGTTATGTAAATGTATAATTGTCCGCCTGACAGTAAAATTAAATGTAAAGTTCTATTAATTAAAGCTGAAATTCATGTAATTGTATAATAGTCCACCTGACTGTAAAATGAAAATGTATGAAACTGCAAATAATTAAGAGAACTGTGAACAACTTAATAAATTGTGATTTTAATTGAAAAATATTTTTGTTGTGACTGAAAATTTTTAAAATATATGAAAATATACAGACAATGAGGCATGTACAACAACAACATAATTCTAACTATAAAAATAGTATAACTAGCGTAATATGATTGTTCTCTATTAATATCAGAGGCTATGTTTCACACATTTTGTATCGGGGGTCCCTGCCCCATGTCTCTATCATCTAAGGCAGTGGTCTCAAACTGTGCTCTCCACGATGACTAGGAAGTTTCAGCAAAAGAAAAAATGATTTGTAGTCCTTGCATTAGCTCTACTACTAGATATATTTATATGGAGATGAGAAATAAAAACCCGCCCTGTGCAGCTATGATCAGCTGTTCGGCTGAGCTTCCGATGTTGTTACGGAAAGGCAAAGCTCATCGGTTGGTTCTTGTCACATGACCTGCGGTGCGCTTGCGGCATTCTGAAAAGTTGAGATGTTTTCATCTCGCCGTGGCATAGGCGCGCCTGGAAAAACGAGTGCGCCGCACCGCGTGCGCGTCGCTTCTATTATGAGCACGCTTGCCGAAATTACAGTAAAAGCACTCGCGCAAGTCGCAAGCGTCGATTTAAACCACCGAAACGCGTCCGATGCTACCAGTAAACCTTGCTGATGATCAAAAGGCATCGTGGACAAATGTGGCTCAGCTGTGTGAGCAGAAGCGCTGCTAGGTGTCTGGCAAGAAATATAATAGTGTACATGTATTCAGGGATTGCATTCGTTCAGTACAGTGTTGTTCAGTGCAAGATTTTGATGTTATTTAAGCGATAATAAAATAAGGGAAAATATTTGCACTAACTTAAAAACTAATATTGTATGTAACAATAATAGAAACTGCTGTTTACATTTTTTTCAGTATGGCAAAAATATTTTAGTAATGAAATTTGAAGTAAATGAGAATTTAAAATTTAAAAATACTGATTTTATACTGAATAATGATTACTTCATATTCACAAAATTAATATTCTTTCACAAAATTAATTAATTCCTTTCTAAAAACAATATATATATACGTTCGGAAAATCTTCCAGTTTTGTGGAATTGCACAGTGAAAATATAAACTGTTCAAATATTTAATTTTTTTTAGTAAGTGTTTTGTTTTAATTGTTTTTTGTATTTTTATATCAATATTGATACAAGATTATCCTATTCAAATCAATGTGATAAACAAGTTAATTAAAAAGTAGTCCGATTATATTACCTAATGTGTAATGCAATAGATTACATTACTAACTTTTTCAATTTTCATCAAGTTGTATTCTGTAATGGACTACAATTTGTAAGTAATCTACCTAGCACTGCATATTAGTACCTTTCAATAGGGTACTGCCCCAGTGACAGCTTTGTGTACCTTTTTTTTTCTGAGAGTAAATAGTTTCATACCTGAGGTTCATACATCCAGGGGTAGTCCACACGCCGATCGCCCTCTGTTTTCTTGAAGGTGTACGCAGAGTAAACTGGGATGCGGTTTTGGGCATCGTACAGAGTCACGTATCTGGGTTTGTCAGCGTAGCGCTGGCAGATCTTCTTGAGTTTGTCATTTCTGAAGCCACGTGGAGGGGTGCCCATATACAGTGAGTCCTTGCATCTCTCAACATGGTTGAAGTCTTCAACCACAGTTGCAGTTCCCCAGTGTTCGGAGAGCAACATTGTAATGGCAAGGCCCAGAAAGATGACAGAGGGATGCATTTTAGTCAAAGGAACTTCTCGACTGTCTTACTTGTGTTTCTTTGATAGAATGAGCAAGTGAGAGGAAGTCGAAGCTGGTTCCTTTGAATAGCTTTGATTAGATAAGCAAAACAGAACTGGTGAGACTTTGCCTAAGAGAGAAGAGTGAAAGAGCTTCAAGCCTGTCTTCCAGGTGAAGTTGTACAGGATCTAGGATACAACATTGTAACATTTTGACCCAGTTTCATGTTGCTTTTTTTTTTCTAGCTCAAGGAAAATAATATAAACTCAGCAAAAAGAAACATCCTCTCACTTTCAACTTTTTTTTTTTTTCACCAGCAAATGTCTTAACGTGTAAATATTTGTATGAACACAAACAGATTTCACAACTGAGACATAAACTAAGCAAATTTCACAGACAATTGAGGAACAGAAATAGAATAATGAGGTGACAGCGGCAAGGAACCCAAACTCCATCAGGTGACATCAGATGACAAACAGGTGATAAAAATGAAGAAAAAACCCCAAAAAACCTTTGGAGAAACCAGGCTCAGTCAGGGGGCCAATTCCCCTCTGGCCAACAGCGAACAGTGCATGATTATGATTCAGGCAGCGTTACAGGTCATAAGTCCGTTTGGGGTTGCAACAGTCAAAATATTTGGTCCAGTTCCATCTAGTTGAAGATCGTATTCATCGCGCCGGTATGGGACGGTTTGTTGAGGATCTGTGCCACTGGCTTTCGTGTTGGTGAGGCCTTCACAGGGGATGATCTAGTTGGCTCAATCTCTGCTGACATTTCAGGGCTGCCGTTGTCGTCGTGTCTAGGCACAGGTCCTCCATCTGATCTAGATACGGCCCGGATCCAGCTGACTATGGTAAACCTCGGGATAAACAGAGAGACTAATATTAGCGTAGATGCCATTCTTCTTCTGATGTAAGGAGTACACCTGATGTAGTAAGTGTTCCCGGTTCCGGCTGACCTAATTTATGCAGCCTAACAATCCTTTAATTGATTTGAAAATATAAATTGTTAATGTGTTATGTGTATGCCAGGGTAAAGCGATGTGTTTTTAGTCTAGACAGTATTCTAGGTTATTACGTGCAGAGGTTTTTGGTCCAATAATTAGAATTTCTGTTTTTTCAGAATTTAGTAGTAGGAAATTATTGGTCATCCAATTTGTTATGTCAGCTATGCATTTCGTTAATTTTGTGAATTGGTAAGTTTTGTCAGTGCACAAAGAAATATAGAGCTGAGTGTCATCAGCATAACAGTGAAAACTAACGATATTCCTTCCTAATGATATCTCCCAAGGGTAGCATGTACAGAGTAAAAAGCAACTGTCCTAGTACTGAGTCAAGTCAAGTCAAGTCACCTTTATTTATATAGCGCTTTTTACAATGTAGATTGTGTCAAAGCAGCTTTACAGTGATAACTGGTACATTATTTTGGCTGCACAGCAGCTCTTAAGGAATAGTGTCAATGCAGGTAGATCAAAGCACTGTTGAATATCAAATATCAATTGTCAAGTGTCCCCAACTAAGCAAGCCAAAGGCGACAGCGGCAAGGAACCCAAACTCCAACAGGTGACATCAGGTGGCAAACAGGTGTTAAAATGGAGAAAAAAACCTTGGGAGAAACCAGGCTTAGTCGGGGGGCCAGTTCTCCTCTGGCAAAAAGTGCTTTGTTATGACTCAGGTTGCTATCATAAGTCAGATAGGATCGCAACATTCAAAGTATTTAATTCAGTTCCATCCAGCTGAGGATCGTATTCATCACACCGGTATGGACGGTTGTTGAGGAGATGCGCCACTGGTTGTCATGTTGATGAGGCCTTCACAGTGGATGATCTAGTTGACTCAATCTCTGCTGATACTTCAGGGCTGCGTTGTGGTCGTGTCAAGGCGCAGGTCATTGGTGTCACCTGGATGCGGCCCGGATCCGGTTGACTACGGTAAACCTCGGGATAAACAGAAAGACTAATATTAGTGTAGATGCCATTCTTCTTCTGATGTAACGAGTACATCTGGTGTTATAGGAAGTGTTCCCGGTTCCGGCTGACCTAATTTATGCAGCCTAATAATCCTTTAATGGATTTAAAAAATAAATTGATAATGTGTTATGTGTATGCCAGGTTAAAGAGATGTGTTTTTAGTCTAGATTTAAACTGACAGAGTGTGTCTGCTTTCCGAACAATGCTAGGAAGATTGTTCCAGAGTTTAGGTGCCAAATAGGAGAAGGATCTACCACCTGCAGTTGATTTTGATATTCTAGGTATTATCAGCTGGCCTGAATTCTGAGATCGTAATAGACGCGAAGGACTATAATGCATTAATAGCTCACTCAGGTACTGGGGAGCTAAACCATTTAGTGCTTTGTAGGTAATTAGCAAGATTTTAAAATCTATACGATGTTTAACAGGAAGCCAATGCAGTGTTGACAGAACCGGGCTAATATGGTCATACTTCCTAGTTCTAGTAAGAACTCTAGCTGCTGCATTTTGTACGAGCTGTAGTTTATTTATCAGGCGAGCAGAACAACCACCTAGTAGAGCGTTACAGTAATCTAGCCTTGAGGTCATGAACGCATGAACTAACTGTTCCGCATTTGTCATCGAGAGCATATGTCGTAATTTAGATATATTTTTAAGATGGAAGAATGCAGTCATCCAATTTTTGGGGGGGGGTTTTTAGCCTTGCGGTACTCCATATTGAACTTGTGATCGATATGACATCTCTTTGTTTACTACTACGAACTGATAACGGTCAGATAAGTATGATTTGAACCATGCCAATGCAATTCCACTAATGCCAACATAGTTTTCGAGTCTATTTAAGAGAATCGTGTGATCAATAGTGTCGAATGCAGCACTAAGATCCAGTAACACTAACAGAGAGATACAACCACTATATGATGATAAAAGCAAATCATTTGTAACTCTAATGAGAGCAGTCTCAGTACTATGGTACGGTCTAAATCCTGACTGGAAATCCTCATAGATACCATTTCTTTCTAAGAAGGAGTATAGTTGCAATGATATTGCCTTTTCTAGCATTTTTGACAGAAAAGGTAGATTTGAGATCGGCCTGTAATTGACCAATTCTATAGGATCTATGTGGTTTTTTAATAACAGGCTTAATAATAGCCAGCTTGAAAGTTTTTGGTACGTATCCTAGTGATAATGATGAATTAACAATATTAAGAAGAGGATCTATGACCTCTGGAAGCATATCTTTCAATAGCTTAGTCAGTATAGGGTCTAACGTACATGTTGTTGATTTTGATGATTTAGCAAGTTTAGACAATTCTTCCTCTCCTAAAGCAGTGAATGAATGGAATTTTTCCTCAGGCACACTACAATGCACTGTCTGATGCGATACTGTAGTAGAAGGTTGCATGTTTATATTTTTCTCTCTGATATTATCAATCTTGCAAGTAAAGAAGTTCATTCAGAAGTCATTACTGCTGTGCTGTTTGGAAACATCAGAAGTTGAAGCTTTATTTCTCGTTAATTTAGCCACTGTATCAAATAAATGCCTAGGGTTGTGTTTATTTTCTTCTAAAAGATTTGAGAAATAATCAGGTCTAGCATTTTTTAAGGCCTTTCTGTACTCAAGCATTCTGTCTCTCCACGAAATGCGAAAAACGTCTAGTTTTGTTTTCTCCCAGCTGCGCTCCATTTTTCTGGCTGCTCTCTTTCTGAGTGTGCTCATTGGACCACGGCGTTGGACTAATTTCCTTAATCTTCTTTAAGCGCAAAGGAGCAACTGAGTCTAATGTGCTGGAAAAGAGAGAGTCAATAGTTTCTGTTGCAACATCGAGTTCTTCTAAGCTATCTGGTATGCTAAGGAGATCAAACTGATTAGGAAGATTATTAATAAAGCAATTTTTAGTGGTAGAAGTGATGGTTCTACCATATTTTTGGCAGGGTGGTGGTTTTGCAGCCTTGGCTAAATGTAGTATACACGAGAGGTCCCATCTGATTCCCATCGGCAGAAACATATTTGGTGAACACTCTGGTGCATATTTTTGTTTGTGCTAGCATCAAAGGGTTCTATTTTCAACATGTTTTTGCAGCGCAGAGCGATGTAGCCAATCACAGACATGTCTGTTGAAAAGTAAAAAGTGTTTGGGACAGGAATGTGTGTGTGTGGGGGGGTGTTTTGTAATTGTATTATTACAATAATAAATGCAAAAAAATGTATTTACATAGGACTCATGTGTAGTTTCATCCTTACATCTACTATAATACAATATGTCGTTAGTCTCGAGAGTATTTACATTAGTCAATAAATACATGGATCCGCATTTGTATTAGATTGTCCTGATGGACAGAAATTTTGGGTAAAATTTTTGTTTAGCGTGCCAGAGGTTCTGGGTTCTAATCCACCCTCGTATAATTTTTTTTTTCTCATTAAAACCAAAGATGCTCATCAGTGATTGTATATCAAGAGCAGGGACACGTTTATGTGCATTTTGTTTTGTGATTTCAACGGAACAAATAGAGAGTCTCCATAACAGTTAAGCGACAGACTGAAGCACTCATCCGTGTGAAGACTGCGCAGTGTACGCGAGCGCCAAGAGAATGCTGTTGCGCCACTGATAACAGCGGCAATGAGCACTGATTTAAAAAACAACACATCCCAGCGCCAGTAATCAACTAGAGATGTTTCTTTTGTATTAGATACATCCGTACCGCAAGATGTTTCAAAAAGTGGTGGGGACAATATCGACCCTAGCAAAAAGTGGTGGGGACATGTCCCACCCGTCCCACCTGCAAATTATGCCTATGACGAGAGGCATCTAAGCTTACGCTACTCCTACATACTACGTCATACATTGCGTCATGGGTTACTCATGAGGCGCAAGTCGACTTGCACAGTATGCGTATGGTTGTCTGCCGGAAGCTAGTTATTTTAGATTATAAAGTTTTAATTATGGATATATTTCTTACAAAAACCCAGTGCTTCACTTCAGAAGGCCCTTAATAACTTGCACTTTTTTTGGCTTCAAAATCGGGCCCCCGTTCACTGTTTTATTTTATGTAGCTTTAGTAGGGCAATACTAAAAATAGATCTTATAGTTATAGTATACTAAAAAAAAAAAAAAAAAAAAAAAAGATCTTATAGTTATGAATATAAAATTTTCCCAAAATAAAAATATTGTTCAGTAGAAATTGAATGTATACATCTTCAATTAATATACCAAAAATTGTCGTTTTTAGAAAACGAAGATATCAAATTAATTGTAAATTCAAGCCACTCATATATGTCAGACCAAACCTCTCTAAACAGTCAAAAAAACTGTTGTTTCAATTTCAGAATCACATAAAGTACAACAATTGTGATCAATATTAAATCTATATCTAAGACGTTCTAAGGATGGGTAAGTATCATTAACATTTTTAAAGTGTACTTCCTTAGCTTTAAAATACTAAAGTAATTTATAGTAGGAAATAGTATGGTGTTTTTGAACTGCACTATAGCAAAGTACTTGAATTAATTTGTTGTGGTAATTCTATAATTGCTGTGGTAATGTAACAACTATAGTAATATAAACAAATTACTTTACCCAATACTGTACTAAGTTTTCTACAACTATAGGGTTTACTGTTTACTGTAGTAAAAATTAAAGTATACTACAGTATTTATTTCAGTTTATCAGTTTACTATAGTTAATACTACAGTATGCTCTAGCATTCATTAACAAAATGTTGTAAATACTATTATACAGTATACTACAATTTACTATAGTATGGTTCAAAAACACTATAGTATTTACTATAAATTACTATAGCACCTGTAATAGTAATTGTAAAAGTAATATAACCTCTTTTATTAACCAGCAGCAAGAAGGAGTAATCATTAATAAAGGGATAGACATGATGGTTCAGGCAAATACTGTGCAAAAACCTTATCACATATTCCCAGAATATATAGCCAGGTCCTCTTTTCTGTAGAGCTAATCGTCTTTATGGTTAACTTGTATGGCTGTCTTATAAAATGTAAATCAGGTTCTTTTACAGTCCCCATCGTGAGAGAACAAACAGTCCTCAATAGAGTGTGAAGAGGTGATGAAAGAAAAGGAATACAGAGATAAGCCTGTCTGTATGGAGTCTGTGTCCTGTGTGAACAAGGAATTAGGAAGAAATGGGGCTCTATTCACCTCCTTTTATTTGTTTATCTGATATTACACAAGATATCTTATCGTCATACCATTGTTTATCTTACATGCACACACAAAAGCAACTTTTTACTTTGAATAGAATCAGTAGACAGTGTACATATTCAATTGATCAAGCAATAGGAGTTGGATGTCAGCTTTATTTGTTGTTTGATTTTGAAAATAATTATCCAGAACACCTAGAGTCTTTTATGTTGTAGACTCATGTTTTTCTATTGGTTATTGACAGACTGCAGGCACAGACAGAAGATTAAGTGGTCGATTTTTATTTTAGAAGAGTTACAGTATTCAGATAAATTGCCATAAACACGCTTACCAAGTGAGAAAAGATTAGTTGTTACAGTTTCATAAAGAAGTTAATGGACCTAATAAAACTCCCGAGGACCCAGATGATTATAGTCATTAAATCTATCATTTTATCACTGTTTTCTGTCTTCTCGTGGATAAATATTCTTAATTTGAAAATATAAAATATTTTTGATTCTACTAGTCAAGGCTAAAAAAATGGATCCAGATTTTACCCTTAAAATAAAAAAAGAAAAGAAAAAATAAAGGACGAAAAGTAAAGTGTTATATCCAATGTTTTTTTGTTTGTTTTTTGCCTGCAATCATACACAGTTAAGTATTTTTTACTGTATTTTTTATCAAATAAATGCAGCCTTGGTGCACATAATAGACTTCTTTCAAAAATCTTACTGACCCCAAACATTTGAATGGTATATTATACTGTAGATGCATCAGTGCTTTTCTAAAGAACTAAGAATGTTTTTCTGTTGAACCTAAAAAGTCTTTTTCTGTGCTATTAGGTTGTAAAACCGTTATTCTAATTCTAATTGGAACTTTTAATTTAAGAGTGTATGGCAGAATATTTATTCAACAGAACACAATTCTAACAGTTGAAGACAAGATTATGAATTTAGATATCAATAGGACAGACATGTGAGATGAAAACTCCTAAGTCTGGCCTTTCATAATGACATTGTTAGGCTCACAATTCTCAAAGAAAATCTGAAACATCTTGTCCACAAAGGTGTTCCTCTTCAAAAAATCTTCCAGTTGCTGCACAGACATCTCTACGACCTCCGCTCCTTCTTTCTCGTTGAGGCCATGGGATGCAAACGCCGGGAATTTGGATCGTTCGTCAAATGGGGCATTGTGATCGTAGTCTACGCAGCAGTATGCCGACCACAGGTAGGTAGGAACGGCCACTCGGTCGATGTTGTATCTACGGATCATCCTACCAGATGTGGTGACCCCCGTGACTATGTATGCCGTACCTCGGCAGTAGTTGTTGAGACGACGCCGGATGTTGTGCTCGTGCCGTTTCCAGTGGCCAATGTTGAACTCGCGGACCTGCGGGACCACATTTGTGAGGGTGTATGTGGCCGCCTTGTCATCAGGGTGAGCCTGGTGCTCGTCAGGGTTCAAATGGCCTCGCTCGAATTCAACAGTGTCCGAGTAGTCTTCCAAAACAGCCTGGGCATCTGAAAAACTGCCGTGGACATTCTGAGGGAATGGCTGCATCTCACCAGAGTCTGCTGTTGTGGAGAGCTGTGTGATTAGGGAAACAAGTGAACATATATGTAGAAGAATAAATAATGTATTTAAAAATATCTACTTTTCATCTGGTCAGGCTGGGAGACTATAAACTAGCTAAGACTAGCATGTCGTCTTACCCTACTGGTACAAACAGCTAAATCAGCTGAAAACCATCTTAGCCAAGGTGTGAGTGAGACCAGTTTAAACCAGCTAAAACCAGCAACCATCTTAAGCTGGTTTAAATTGGTCTTACAGCTTGGCTAAGATGGTATTCTACTGATTTAGCTGTTCGGCAGTCTGACCACCAGAATAGTGCCCGAAGCTCTTTTAAAACCAGCCAACAGACCAGGCTGGGAGCCCAGATAAGACTAAAAGAACCAGTTTAGGCTGGTTTGCGTTTATTTCAGCAGGGTGTTAAGGAGAATTGCTCAAAATCTACATTGTGCCTTTTTTATGCATTGAGACAACAAAGCTGTTAATTGCAGCGATTAAAACTTGAACTAAAGAAGATTAGATTAAAACTAAAAGTTGGGAACCTAACTGCTGATTACCTGAGGCTCGTACATCCAAGGAACGTCAACCTTCTTGGTGCCGTCGGAGCGTTTGAAAGTGTACGCAGAATACACCGGGATGTGATCCACCACATCGTACAGAGTGACATACCGAGGCTTACCGTTATAACGCTGACAGATCTTTTTAAGTGACCGGTTCTCCAGACCCCGTGGGGCGGTGCCCATATATATGAATTCACGGCATTCTTCTGAAAAATCTTTCTGCACTTCAGAGCGCACAGTCACGAGCAGAAAGTAGAGAAACACCTGCAAAACTGTCCGATGATCCATTACATTGACAAGAAACACCGCTCTCATTAGAAAGAAACTTTGAATAACCCCTTAGAAAGTGTCCCGTCGTGCTCATTTTCCATACTGCAATGATAGTCAAATAACTGCTCGCCGCTCACCTGACAGACTCTCCATTCATGCAGTTGCACTTTCTCACCAGCGCGTGGCGCTGCTTCAAAGATCTTGCAACTAATTGCCATATTAATTAAATGGCAGCCGCAGAAATATGGTTAAAAAAAAATAAATAAATAAAATTGAAAAAATAAAATTTTAAGAGCAGTATGCTAGTAAGCAGTTCCGAATTCAGCAGGTATTAAAAAAGTCCCATACAGCAAAACAGCCTATCATCAAATTCTATCATCACTTTAATTTTTTTTAAGTGTTTTAAAATTAATTTATTTCCCTTTATATAATCCTCAACTTGTTGTTCTCAGATGTTGTGTTTTTTTATCCTAATCGTAGTCTTGCAAAAAAAAACTTGCAAATAAAAGTCATACAACATACCAGCAAAAGCCATGACAAAAATAATAATAGTACTAATGATATAAATACAATAATAATAAAAAATTATTAATAATAATGTTTTTTTGTTTTGTTTTTTTATGTAAACCAAACGAAAAAAAAAAAAAAAAGAACATACAATCCAGTGATTCTGCAGCCCGCTAGCAGTGGATGGCAGTAATGCGCTATTTTGGTTCATTATCCTCCGTCGATCAAAAAGAAGAAGAAGAGCTTCGCGGTTCATTGGATGAATTTCTCATGTGGTTCATGTCCAACAGCCATTTTTGTAAAACACAAACAACAAGACGACCGAGTGAGACAGAAAAACTCATTGCGACCGTTGCAGATACGGGGGAAAAAAAAAGAGATATTCAGTTCAACATCGAAACTCACACAAGACAAGTGATCAAAACGGAGACATACCACTTCAAATCATCGGTTAATGCGCAGCACGTACGTGCAAAAGGAGTGAGTTCTTTAAAGAAGATCCAACTCTGGAGAAAACAGTGGCTGGCTAGTTTAGCCTAGCTGGCCAGCAGGCTCGCAGAAAAGGTGCGTGCCAAATCATTTTCAGATTATCAATGAGTAGCGTGCTTTGTGCATTGGTATGTGAAATCACATTTTTGTGGTAATCGCACATTTATGTAGTTCGAGCTAATCGCACTGTATCAGATCGTTCAAGGGTTCGTGGTGGAGTAGTGAAGGCCTGCAGCGAGGACGCAACGCGAGCATATTTGAGACGTTACAGCTGCGTTTCCTGCTCTTGGTCTTAAAACGTCTCAGACTTATTTCGCTGATTATAATTAGATTACTTCTTAACCTTCATTAGAAAGCGTATCTCGGTCTCAACCGTGTTGCATAACGGCGCGGCGAGTGTTTTCTCGTGTTGAGTTGGACTGATGTTTATGGAGTTATGCTTGTAGTTTGGAAAGTTGTCACGGAAGGTTTTTGGATATAAAGCTATAACATGCGTTCTGTTTAGTATTTTGTTTTGGCTTATAATGTTATTTAATTCATTTAATCCCACCAGTAAGACGTTTTTTTCGGCTATAATGGAAGTGCAGACTGACTTGATTTGATGTGCACATTTTTACACGTTTTGTCTAAATAATTTTAACGTCCAGAGCGGTTTCATTCCTGTTGCTTTTCTTACACGTGTCCATGATAAATGTCCATTAATGCATGCACATAATACAGCTAAAACTACCTTATTTGGTGCATAATAATATTTGTAGTGTCTACTACTAAAGTTTCTAACAAGTTCAAATAAGTCATGGTAACAATACTTGTCAGTGGTCACATCTGTGAGGGGAAAATCAGTAATTATTTGATACACATTCTAATATTGTAGATTTTGTACTTTTAAATAAAAATAAAAAGTAAAATGTGCGTTTGTGTCATTGCCCCCAAAATTGCCTGTCAGTAAATTATTAAATTGTTACTTCATTGTTTGCAACTAGTAAATCTTTTTGAGAAACTGCTGTTGTTTATGTGCTCCTTTTAGATGAGAGAAATTTGCGATTAAGTGGTTAAATAAATACAGTAGGTTTCATTCGAATTTTAAAATTAATGTTAGTTATGTATAATAAACACAACACATACACACTATATATTTTTCAATTCTCTTTAAAAAAAAAGATGAATAGAAGAATTTTTAAAAAGAAATGCTAATTTAAAATGTTATTAAGTACTATAATAGTATTAGTAAACATAATACTAAACACTGCCTGTGGTGATTAAATTACTTTTTAAATGTAAAAATATTCCATGTAGTCTGTTCATTAACATGCGGCCACTAAAACTTTGTATCGCAATTACAAAAATGAAAAATGTTATTGAAAATGGTTTAATATGATGTACAACAGTTCACTGCAAACTGTAATCTACCAAAAACTTAATTTGATAAATTTGAATGTAACTATCTGATTCTGTTTTTTTTTTTTTTAAGCAAGCATGTAATATGCATTGTGTGATTTAAATTTTGCTCTATAAGCAGTCAGTTTTACTGTTTTATTTCTCTGCAGGTGTGAGGAGTTGGGAGCTGAAGGCTTGTCTATGTAAAAAGAATTCACAAAAAAAAAAAAAAAATCTGAATATAAATAAAAGAGCTGAAGAATCGAGAGGAGTTACCCAGCAATAGTTAGTTACGGCATTACAAACTGCCCTGAAAGTTTTTGCCCAACAGCAGTTGCTGTTATTTATGCTGCCACAAATTCTTAATCATAGTGTGTTTTTTCTCTCTGAAGTGTTTTCAATTTACTGAATCTTTTTTAAAAGATCTGTAGTTACTGGCACATTAGGGTGGTGTACCATCTTTTGGAGCTCTTATATCTGGCTAGATATTCATCAGCCTTTATCTCCCTGAAACTGGCAGCTATTATAATATTCATACAGAGTTTAGAATTACCAAGTCCACCTCAGCACACCGAACCACCGTACAGGCTCTGACAGAACCACCTCATTCCTGTCCCTCTCCCCCCTTTCATCCTGGTCCTGTTCTTTGGACAAGGTAAGCACCCCCCCATTATGTTCTTGTTATATTGTTTTATATTAATGTCTCATATTTCAATGTGTGTTTGCTGATTGATAAATGAGACTTTGACTTGTCATTTAATAACAGAAACCTTGAGCCCTCTGGACACCCAGAATATGACTGCTGAGACACTTAACTTCGGTCCAGAATGGTAATAAATACATTTCAGATGGTATGAATTCAAGTTAATGTGCTTTATCTTGCAGGTCTCCATTTATGGAAATAAACTCTTACCTAAAGAAACAGTTATCAGCCCTCTGACCAGTAACTCTCACCAAAACCAATGTTTACTTGAGTTTGGCTCTTGCAGAGTGTTTTTGCACTTCAAAAATATGCACTTTTTTGCACTTTGATGATTGAGAGATAAAGGATTTTGACTTTTTTGGCAGTATGTTGGAGGAACACATTTTTCTTCCATTGATCTGATCTGATTTTTAATTAATGCAGTACAGCTAAAAACAGACTGAGGTACATAAAGTTAGAATTGTTTTGCCCTGTGAAACACATTTAAAAATATGTTGGATAATCTGATTTGCCACCTTATTGTTATCCTTTATGAGGAATATAATAGTGTGCTGTAAATTTATGAACTGCCACATTCTGTTGTGGGTGATATTTTTTTCTGTCTTACTTCCCTTATAAGTGTCAGCAGAAGGAAACAGATGTTTCCCCTTTTTGTGTAATTTGTGATTTTAATTTTTTTTTTTATTTAAATAATCTTTTATTAAATAAACGATCAATCTCTCCTCGTGTTTTCTGCTTATACACAATATTAAATCTAGAATGATTATTTGTGTATAAATGTGTGATGTAAATAATCACGATGGCGTCTGCTTTCTTCAGGCTCCGTGCACTATCCAGAGGGGGGAGTGTGACGTCCCCTCCCCCTTCCCCTGCAATGCCAAAGTCCAAGTTGGCCGACTACCGCTATGGCCGCGAGGAGATGTTAGCACTTTATGTCAAAGATAATAAGGTGAGGGATTCACGGCACCTGCAGTAAAAGTCAAATCAATTAAACAGCACAGCGTCTGTTCTATTCATTATAGTAGTCAGTAAGAGTCAATAAGTGTTTCTCCATTACATACTTAACTGAGATTTTGTTTGTTTAAGATCCCTGAGGACATGCAGGATAAGGAGTTTGCTGCTATCCTGCAGGATGAGCCTCAGCAGCCGTTGGCCTTGGTGCCCCTGACTGAGGAGGAGCAGGTGAGTCTTCGCTTCTCTGCCTTCCCTGATGCATTTTGTAGTGATCACAAGAAGCTAATTTAATCTAGAGTTGTCAAAACCAGTCCGCTGATAGACGCCTGCTTTCAAACGGTCCCACTTTCAAATTCAAACACTTCTGTGTGCTTTCAAGCACTGCCGTGCGCTGATCATTGTAGCCAATCACAAACATATCCGATGAGCACGTCAACACAATGGCCAATCAGAGGTGTTTATGAATTTGCTCAAAGCATCACATTTTTAAAGTTTCAGTACTGATTGGTACCGAAGTCGGACCTTTGGCAACTTTTTCATCCGTTTGTTTTTTTTTTTTTTTTGGATAAAATGAGTTATAGTTAGTTATAATGTTGTTTGTTGTAAATATGTAACATATCAGTCATCTTTTTCATTTAATTTCTCTCACCTTTCAGAGAAACTTCTCCATGTCTGTGAACAGTGTGGCTGTGCTAAGGCTTATGGGTAAAGGAGGTGGTGCTGTACCAACAGGTGTAGCTAGAGGGCGTGGAAGCACTCGAGGAGGTCGAGGTGGGTTGTGACCATTGGTGTGAATTTGGAACAGGGCTATCTGTTTAGCTGATGGGGCGAGTGAGTGGTTAGAAAAAACTGGTTGAAAATGGTGATTGTTTTCCAATTCTGGACATGAGTGTAAAATGAATTAGGTGTGTGTGTGTGTGTGTGTGTGTGTGTGTGTGTGTGTGTGTGTGTGTGTGTGTGTGTGAGAGAGAGAGAGAGAGAGAGAGAGAGAGAGAGAGAGAGAGAGAGAGAGAGAGAGAGAGAGAGAGAGAGAGACAGAGAGACAGAGAGACAGAGAGACAGAGAGACAGAGAGAGAGAGAGAGATTACAGTGAAGTTCGTCTTTCCAGCTACACAAGTTTTGTTTTTTTTAATAATTACAAAGAAATGTCAAGGTCACATTCCATCTCTTCCAAAAAAAATTATATAATATTTAATAAATGTTTATATATATATATATAATATTTATTTATTATATAATTATAATATAATTAATATAATATTTATTATTATTATTATTATTATTAATAGAATAATATAAAAAAATACTTTTTAATATTATTTTGTTTGTCTGTCTGTAGGGAGAGGCAGAGGAGAAGGCGGATTCTACCAAAGAAGTGTGGATGAAGAGGTCGGGTTTGGCCGAGGACGAGAGATGCACCGCAGCCAGAGCTGGGATGACAGGTGGGTTTTACAGTAATTTGTGCATTTGTAAGTAAAATATATAATTTGCATATCTATTTGAATATCAGAATGCTTGTAATGTGTAACTTGAATCAATCAATATGTTGGTGCAGAATGTAGAATAACTCTTTAAGTATAAGTTTGAGATTCATGTTCTCTTGTGCTGATCATTAATATAATTGCTGTTTCAGAGGTGAGAGGCGCTTTGAGAAGCCCTTGAGGCGTGAAGGTGGGCGTGGTGGATTTGAGGAGGGCGGAGCAGTAGGAAGGAAAGACTATGCACGCTCAGACAGTGATAACTGGCGTACGCTCAGAGAGGAGCAGGAGGACGATGATGGGGCAGAACCTGGTGGAAGCTGGAGGATTGCTGGAAGTCGTCGTGAAGGTACATTTCTTTGTTGTTGCTGTTTTTGTTCCTTTTTTTTGTAAATATTATTATTTTTTTTTTTATTTTTTTTTTTTTTGCTGAAACCTTATTGTAATTGTTAGGATTTTCAGAAGGATTTTTAAAAGTGATTGGGTGGACCAAACCATAAACATTTAGGGATGGTAGTACCCACCCTGTCTACAACCAGATGGTGGTGCTACAGTGATCAAAAGTACAAAATCGCTCATAACTCCTAAACCATTAGTTGGTGGAAGTTTAGGAAGTGTCATATCGTTGGAATCCTTGGCTCAAGCAAGTGGTGAAAATTTTGGATTTTTTGAAAAACCTAATCAGAACCAAACCAGTTTATAAAGATTGTCTGGAATCTGATTTTTAATAATAATAATTAAAAAAAAGTCAATTTTCGATTTGCGTCCACGACGGGATGCCAAGACACTCAAAGTAGGCGTGGCCAGTTTTACTAAAACTATCTTGAACGGAAATAAGAATTTCACCAAACTCGTTACACCTATGTATGGGCTCGGTCTGTGGTCACCTGAAAAAGGACGCTGCTACTGACCACTTGGTGGCGCAATAAACGAAAACACTAAAATGGCTATAGCTAGGCAACAGTCAGTCCGATTGAAAACTGGCATGCAGTGTTTTGGTCCAAGGTGCCGTGATTGTCTGTTAGGACATTCGTGTATCTTGGAAAAACACTTCTGCCGTCAGCCAGTGAAGTTTGAGCATCTATCGGACAAGTTTAACAGAGGCAGATCGGAACAAAACTCATGGCCTGTTTGACTAGTAATACTGCCCTGTGAGAGGCCTGTGAGAAATGTGAAAGAAATCGACCACTGTGTGGCGCCATCGCGTTTTTGTGGACGTAACTGTTTTAGCCCTACATCTGTACGTTACGCATTGTGGCTTTTTTTTTATTTTATTTCATTTCGGGTTGGCCTAGACCACTACTGAATAGAAGCAATAAATGCCTTAAAGCGCTTGAACCATGATAATTGCTGCTTGCAGCTATATTTAAACTCGTATTTTCTCTCATCTAGACGGGGGTCCTCGTTCAGCAGGTTGGCGGGATCATAGCAGTGGGGAAGGCCGTCGTAGGAAATTTGATTTTGACTTCCGAGATGGAGAAGGTGGACGGAGAAGGGCTGGAAGTGAGGGAGGAGAGGAAGAGCGAGATGGCCTGCCTGAATGGTGCACTGATGAAGAAGAGGGAGAGATGGGAACCTTTGATTCTTCCGGAGCCTTCATGTGCATCAAGGTTCGCTTGTGTTTCAGGGCGACTCTTCAAATACTATTTTAAGTTAAATTTAAGATGCATTCTTGCACATGACTGTAAAGTAACTTCCTGTTAAATCAGTAAAACAAATAGATTAAATGAGGTTTGTGTGACTGTTCAGAAAAGCTCCAGAGATGCAATCCCCGAAGACCAGGAACTGGAATTTGAGGCTCTGGAGGAGGAAGAGGAGGGTGGTCAGGAAAAGACAGACAGCTCTGCTGATAAATGTAAGAGAACCTGTAGTTTTTTAGAAGCTCATTTGATTTGATTCTCTATCAGGTACATTTAGTGGCTGTTGCCCATAACATTTAAACCATTAGCGTCTTCTGTTTTTCATACTGAAATGTTTTCTCACTTTTTTTAAACAGTTTTCTAAATTTATCTCCTCTTATTTTAGCGGAAGAGTGTGAGGCAATAGCTGTGTGTGATGGAGACAGGAAGTCATCATCTCCTCATGCTGTGTCTGCTCCTGCTCCTGTGCACCCTTCAGAGCAAGAGACTCCCAAACCCATAGTCCCTCCCCCCTCCAAACCTGCACCCCAGCCAGCTGAAGGTACTCTTTCCTTCTCTTGCTTTCACTCTTTTTCACTTTTCAAGCCTTTTTCATATTTGTTTCAAGAATTTGCAATGCATCACACTCTGGATTAAGATTGCATTTGTTCTTATAGATCCAGCTCCAGCAGTTGGCACCACACCTCAGACACAGAGTTCCTCTCCTCCGTCAACCACTGGTAATGACCTTCCAACAGTAGGGGGAGACACTGAGGAGGAAGATGGCATGAAGCACCTTCAGCAGGTCAGTGTGTGTTTGCTTATTTTTGTTGCTCTACGTTTTTATGATAGAAGCGCAAAGTAAAAAAGATCTGTCTTTTAAAGGAGGCTGAGAAGATGGTGGCGTCTCTGCAAGACACGTCCCTTGAAGAGGAATGTTTCACTCAAGCTCTTCAGGAGAGCCACATCAACGTGGCACACACTCACACACACACGAATACACACACACTCTCTCACTCCACCCCACACACTCTCCCGCACTCCGCTAGTGCCCTGCCCCTTTCCCACGAGTCCGCAATGAAGTGGTTCTACAAAGACCCTCAAGGGGAGATTCAAGGTGATGCTCACTACCACAACAATGTTAATAAGTGGAGGTTTTTTATTTTTTCATTACAGACTAAAATGTTGTTGTCTCTTTCAGGTCCATTCACTACAGTGGAGATGTGTGAGTGGTTTCAAGCTGGGTATTTCACCATGAACCTGCTGGTCAAACGTGGCTGTGATGAGGGATTTCAGCCCTTGGGTGAAGTTATCAAGATGTGGGGACGTGTGCCTTTCTCTCCTGGCCCCTCCCCTCCTCCGCTTCTGGTGAGGAACAGTGAATTATTCAGAAAAGGGTTTCATGAAACCTTGTGTCATGTATTAGTAATAAACTTTGTGTTACAAAGATAATACAATTTTAACCATATACCTGAAGGTTTTTAGAATAATACTGAAAGCCCTTTTATTTGCCATAAATGTATAATTTGATAATCTATTGCCCTAGAAATGTGCATATTAATTATGATGAATTATGATATGTACTGTATGATAGGCTGTTAGATTATAATTCATACTGAGTAAAAATATAGTTATCAATGTCAATTTTGTGGGCAGTGCTCCAACGTATCATGATATCCTCCTGTCATTCTCAATCATTGCTTTACTGTTCTCCACTATCTAATTCTAAACAAATAGTTTAAAATGGTCAAATTGGATAGAAGTACAACTTTTTAGTCTGTTTTCTGTTGCTTTAGGGGAACATGGACCAGGAGCTGTTGAAGAAACAATTAGAACAAGCTGCCACTGCAGCCCTGTACCAACAACTTCAGATGAGATTTCAGCACATAAACAGGTATCAACCCCTTGTGATTATTGTATCAGCCGACCAGGTATATACTTGTGTTTTGGTTTGTGAGTGATGCGTTTGTGTCTCAGGTGTGGGGAGACTGGGATGCCTGCGATGAACAGGTCCATGTCAGTGCCAGACACCGGGCCCTTGTGGGACATGCCTACCTCAGTCTCTCAGCAGTCAGGTACTGCCAGCTGTATTGATGCTTTGTAATAGCCACTTTATTTTGTCAAGTCCTATTGTTCATGCCATTTGCTTTACCGTTTTTTTTTTTTTTTTTTGGTTTGTTTTGTTTTTGTTTTTAGGCGGTGAGACCAGTCTGTGGGACTTAACCATGAGTAACTCCGCTCAGGGTCCAACTCTTGAACATTTGCAGAAAGTAGGCTTCAAATTAAATTACCATTCAACATATGCTACAGTAAAGCAGACAGTCCTGCTAAAGCTTACTGGTCTCGTCTTGATCAAAGGTTCAGTGGAGACTAAAGCCCAAAGTATTACTTCAGTTTTGATTTGAATGCTTAGAAAGTGCATACAACCAAGCACATATCCTGGACCTTATCCAGTGTCTTTTTCTCACCAGAAGTTATGACTGATAAAATATCTTTGTATTAGTGCTGTCAATTTAAAAAAAAAAAAAAAAAAAAAAAACTAATCGCACATTTTTGTGATTTAATTGCACCTAACATTGTTTTTTAATATATCTTTATATTGTAATAATTTCACATTTAATCTCCGAATTAATGTAGAAACAAAATAAAAATATATTTTAAATATTTAATGGCATCTTTTTGGCATCACTGGTACCAATACTGCTACTGATGTCTCTATGAAATGTTTTTTTTAGCCATTAATTATAGCTTAATTTATTTTCTCAATTTTAGCCATTAATTATAGCTTAATTTATTTATCATCCTTTTTAACATTTATTAGGCTTTAAAAAAATAACTTTTAATATAAAGGGATAGTTCACACAAAAAAAATTATCCCATGATTTACTCACCCTCATATGGCCTTCTGAAGCGAAACAGTGGGATTTTGTAAGAAAAATATCTATAATTAAAACGTTATAAAGTAAAATAACTTCCACCAAACGACCGTATACATATTGTGCAAGTCGCCAAATGAGTAACCCCCCTGAGGTGACATATGACGCAGGATGTAGGAGTATCGTAAGCTTAGACGCCTCTCGCGGTTTAAACAAATATGGCTGGGCAACAAACTGAAGCTCCTCTTCTCTTATATCAAAATCCGCTGACATTTCTCTTAAAATTTCTCATTTTAGAATTCTAATTTGTGTCTGGTGTTTTGTTTTGTTCTATTCTCTGTGCTTCCGTGTTTGTCACTGCGTCATGAGTCAGGTCAGAGGTTACTCTTCCTCCGCACATCGATGCATATGGCCGTCTGCCAGAAGCTAGTTATTTTACTTTATGAAGTTTAAATATGGATATTTTTCTTACAAAAATCCATTGCTTCATTTCAGAAGGCCTTTATTAACCCCTTGGAGCCATATGGATTATTTGTTTTATGATCAATGGATGTTTTTTTTTTTTTTTTTCTTTTCTCTTCCTGCTTCAAAACCTACTGTATACATACCCTAGCATTGACATAAAAACCCAAAGAATGCTTTGGGCTTAAGCAGGACTGTGACTTCACACATTACTCTCTTTAGGTGATCTATGTGATCACATACATTTCATGTTGAATATGTAAACTTCAGTCATAATTCTCTTGTTAATTGAGCGTGCGCCACCCATGTGTTAGATCCAGGAGAGGCGTGAAGCTGAACTCAGGGTGAAGCGTGAAGAAGAGGAGAGGAAACGGAGGGAGGAAAAGCGCCGGCAGCAGGAGGAACAGAAGAGGAGAGAGGAGGAGGAGCTTTATAGACGAAAACAGGTGAGCGCCCTCTCACATGCTGGGCCATGACTGTTGCACTATGAAATGTTTAAGATGTCTAACATGTTTGTGTTTTACAGCAGTGCCGTCAGCAGCAGGAGTTGATCATGAAGTTTCTGCAGCAGAGCCAGCAGCAGAGCGTGTCTGGGGGCGCAGGGTGGAGCGGAAGCCAGGCAGGAGCTCTGTCTTTGGGCAAAGCTACCGGAAAGAGCATAGGACTCCTGGAGCTGGAGGCAGAGAGACTTCACAAACAGCAGCAGCAGAGAGCACAGCAGCAGCAAAGGGTAAAAACATCTTGACATCCACATTAGGGATGGGCATTTTTGGCAGTTTTTCATTTCGATCAGGTTTCAAAACCTAGTAATTGAGTACTCGGGGTGGCGGGGCATGGCCGTCATGGAGATAATGACAATATCTGAAGACTGTTATGAAAATGAATGTTAAAAATAAAAATATGACATGAAAACATGAACACGTGATAGAACATTGTTACATTATGATTATGATGCAGCAATGTAATTAAGTAGCATCTAAAAGGAACCGCTGCCTGAGGTGAAGTGACTTTATGCCAATAAACTGAAGCCGTTCTATGACACATCCTATGATATTAATCAGATAACTCATAGATACATATCACAGACGTAACATTACAACTTGTATCTGCATAAAAGGATGCAAATGCCAGTGAACTTTAAGTTACACGCTATAGCGAGAGAGTTCCCGCCGTGATGCGCTTTCATGACAGCGCGCTGAATTTACTATAGATTTCTAGGAAATTCTTATTATAATGCTGTGTTTATGGCAGATTTGTGCTTTTTCTTCTACATTATTATTATTACAACTTTAATCTGCAAAAAGTTTGCGAATGCAAACGTGAGCTCGACCGAAAGCCTAACTCCTATTGCTCTATAAAACGAAAGCCAACGAAACGAAAGCACAACAAATTTATTCTAATATTTCAGCAATATTTTGGATTCAGTTTGCACTCTTGCAGAAAAAAAAACGAAAAGAAAGACGTGTCTGAAGGCTTCGTTTTTTTTGTTTTTTGTTTTTTTTTATTGGTTGAAATTAAATGAGAATATCTTGTTTTCCATGGTTGCTCGGAGGCTCGGCGCCTATGCTGATGATTATTGTTAAATTATTTATGAATATAATTTAAAGGATATTTTCGGCACAAGATAAAAGCTTGGCGTCGCACAGCTTGCGCAGAACTGTATTTTCATCAATCTTGTCAAAGTTAAGCCAGACATTCTCTCACGTCTTTTGACGCATTCTGTGGCAAACTAAACAATCAGAGCTCAGGGCGCCGCCCAAAGTGCTGCTATAACCAATCAGGAGAAGAAAGTAGGCCTGGGCGTTTAAATGGTATCGATATTTATCGATGGTACGTCTTAATCGATAACAATAGAAAAAATGTTCGATATAACTCTCGATATAATTTCACTTAAATGCGTTAAAATGTAAACAGACATGAAGTTCGGTTGCATGAACAACTCTCAAGCTCGCTCCGTCCCTGGATAATTTAATCTTCATATAAAATTTGTTTACATTTTATTTTGCTTTGTTTTAAAAATTATTTGTTGTTTGCCTTAATTAAAAATGCATTGGTTGAATTCAAAAAAAAAAAATTCTACTAAAATGTTTTCAATAATTATCGATACCGATCAATATGAAACATATTGTGATCATTTTTTTTAGCTTTATCGCCCCCAGCCCTTCTCGATCATCGTTTACATCAGGGGAACGTTGATCTTGGAGGGCCATTGTCCTGCAGAGTTTAGCTCCAACCCTAATTAAACACACCTGAAGCTAATCAAGGTCTTCAGGATTACTAAAGTTACAGGCAGGTGAGTGTTTTTTTTTTTTCAGGGTTGGAGCTAAACTCTGCAGGACAATGGCCCTCCAGGATCAACATTCGCTGTCACAGTCGAGTACTCGATCGCTGTTGCACGTCTCTAATCCACATGAGCAGCTGAAATCATTCATTATTCACTTGCAGTTAGAAGGAAATTATGTTTCTTCTACTTTAACTTTTCATGTGTGTTTTGATCAGCATGGAGGTTTGACAATGGGCCAGTGGAATGATGGGCCAGCTGGGATGTGGTCAGGAGCTAGTATGGAAGGCAAGGTCGGAGGCGGAAACCCTGCTATGGGCATGTGGGACGAGGCCATGAAGAACCAAGCCAGCCATCGCAACATTGGCCTGAAGAACAGCCGCAGCAGTCCCTCTCTCAGGTACAAAAATTTACACACACAATTTACCTCTTCTTTTAAACCAGTATTTTTACAGTGTTCACCCCAAAAGTGTCCATGTTCTCAGTGATCAGTACATGCTGAATCGGCGCAAGCGTACTGATGATGAGGAAAGGCTTCTGAAGCTTCTTCAGGGCATGAAACCACAAGACGGTTTCACCACTTGGTGTGAACAGATGCTCCACGCTCTCAACACCTCTGCAAATAACTCCTCTTCACTAGATGGTAACGGTCGCATTTGTTGTTTGCTTCTCTACCTGCTCTCTACTCTAAAAGGAACTCAAATTAGAGTTCTGATGCTTATATTTCTCTCTGTAGTGCCCACCATTGTGGCATATCTGAAGGAGGTGGAGTCTCCGTATGAAGTTCATGACTTTATCCGCATTTATCTGGGCGACACCATTGAAGCCAAAGAGTTTGCCAAGCAGTTCCTGGAGCGCCGTGCCAAACAGAAAGCAAACCACCAGAGACAACAGCAGCAGGTTTCTGAATGTCAATGTTTCTTTTGTCTCTCATTCTTGAATAAATACTTTTTTTCTTTTTTTATGGATGCAATTTTAATGTACTGAAATTTTCCACAGCTGTCCAAGGAAGTCTCTGGATTGAACATGAACTTCCCCCTGCAGGTAGAATTTTTAAAAAAGACATGGCATTAAATTATTTTCCATATTAAGATATCATGATATCAGTAATAATTTTGATACATCTGGATGTATAACTTGCCTTTTTTGCGTGTCCATTGCTGTATTTTAAAGTCTTCTGGTTTTTCTCCTTACAGTCAATGTTCCAGGCAGCTCACATTAATAAGGGCGGCAGTGTGTATGACACTCAGGGAGGAAAAGCGAAGAAAAAGCCTAGCATGATGCTCCCCTCTGACCCCAGTATCCTCGGTTAGCGTGCATGCTCGCATACACTCACGCACACCTGCTGGGTTACATTCAGCTTTACCCATCAGCATGCATATATTACCCAGAACAACCCTTGGAACTACTGTTGTTTTAATCTGCGCTCTGGCTTCTAGTCAAATTCTTGCTGTCTGGGTCATAGTGAGATCTTCATCTAGAGAAGAGGATCTGTTTACTGATATGCTTATTGAAAGCGTTTTCTGCCCTGCTTCAAGGGAAAAAAGTACAAGGAATGTTTATGAATTAGTCATTAGTATATTCCCAGATGGGAAATTTCTTGTAGAAAGTGAACCCTCAGACCTCTCAACCTCTGTTCTCCTGTTTCCCACCTCCGCAGGCTACTCATTCCTGGGGGGAGGTGAGCTGGAGCAGGTGGAGGATTACTGACCCAACCCGTCTACTTGAGTTTACCTGAGGCCTTAAACCTGGAGCAAATCAGCAGAGGAATGTGCACTGCTCAGTGAGGGAAGGGGTGAGGCAATATTTGTCCACGCCCCCTCTCTCTTTCTCCCTCTTTCTCTCATTCTGCACTGTGAGAGGAGCAGAAGGAGGTCGTTGGGAGGTTCGACGTGAAGAGGAGTTCCTCTTCCGCCTCCCTTCAGTAAAGCACCTTACCTAAACCATTGCACTTTAATGTTTTCATATTTGAAATGGAGTTTTGTCCTTTTTTTACAATGCAAAATGTGTGAATATATTGTTGCATATATTATGTGTAGAACATTTGTATGAGTATACATACAAGAGGTAGGAACTGAGTGGTTTCCGCCGCATCGAACACAGAGGTTGAGAATCGTTCTTAGGGGAGATTAGAGTCGAGCATCTCTCCTAACAGACAAACACTGTTGTATTTTTATGTTCGTGGTAAAGCTATAAAAATATGAATTTGAAAACTTGAAGATTTGCACTTGTTTAACAAAAAAGAAAAAGACAAAAAAAGTTAGGATAGGTTATGAGGAATTTTGTGTGTGTGTGCACGAGCGCAAGAGAGATGAAGTCTGCACAAATTTTATTGCTTACCAACCTGTATAAAACAAATGCCATGCTTTTATTATGTTCAACACAATTTTTGTGCTTCATTGAGCATGTGTGCTAAAGTATGTGTGCATGAACGGACAGAAGACATTTGTGGGTTTTTTTTGGGGGGTTTTTTTGTACATAGGCTCTTAAAGAGACCGATAGGACAGTCAAGCATTGCGTTTTTACCCTCCAGTGTTTCAAAGCATGACTGAGGTGCTGTTTGGCCCGTTTGGCTCTGTTCTAAGAGGGCAACCGTGGTCTCTGGGTTTGTTTTGTGTATAAATGTAGCTCCTCTGTTGTCTGTCTACAAACTATACTTACATTACATCTCTTCCCCTATCACTCATTCTCTGTCCACGATGTGAACTATTGCCTTCTGTCCAGAAAGTGTGTTTGTGTGTGTGTGTGGATTCTGCTGGCTGGTGTTTTGACAGTCATGAGGGCGCTGTGATCCTGTATGTCAGTTGTTACTTTTTCGTTACTGTTGAAAAAGGATGAATGATTTATTTTTTTATTCTATACAAAGTATTTGAACTTTATCAGTTGGAGCACTTTCTAGGCTGCTACCTTGTATTTTTTGAATAATGTTTTTATTTGTTAGGTTTTTTTTTTATTATTTGCCTCATGAGGATGTTGTATTATGAATGAATGTATTCCAAAACAAACTATGTATAACAGTGCATCTAACAACAAGGCTTGAGTGTCTTGAAGTGAAATGGGACATGCCTCACCATTCGGAATATGCCTATTATCTGAGGTCAGATTCTGGACAAGCGCATAGCCTGTACTGAGCTTATGGTCTTCGGCTGGTGCTCTTCCAGAACTCCCACATCACCCGGAGATTAAGTTTGTCTCTCGACATCTTGATGGAACTGTCGTTTTTCCGTCTTGTTACTTGCGCTCTTGATACAGGGCCATTGAGAGCCAAGGATCTGCAGTGTGTAGCAGTAATTTTTTTTTTTCTTTAAAAGACTAAATCTACCCCCCCTCCCCATACATGGGTTTTGGGATCGAAATATGTGATGTTTTACATCAAATGTTTATTCACCTGAATAAGTAGAAACTTGAGGATCAGAACAGAGGAGATTGTGGTACTTCATCTGTAGAAAAGATTCCTGCTTTAAACGTATTTCACTCTATTCTGACTGGATTATATTTTTGTAAAAAAAAAACAAAAAAAAAAAAAACAACACAAGACAAGACAAAGACTAAAAACAAGCACGGAGAGGATATCCGCACTAGCTCAAATGCCATCCTGGAGTACGCAAAGGAGTGGTAACCAGCTGCATTTAGTGCTACTCGGAGAGCGAGACAGAGGGAATATGTGCGGATCTGTTTTATCCACACACCAAAGGAATGGAGTTTTCTGCATCCTTTGAGCTGCAATCCCTACTGCTCTTTGCAACACTATCAAATGAAGGAACGTCCTATAGCATTTGAAAAAAAAAAAAAGTGTTCGTTTTTGAATGTTTGATTTAAAAAAAGAAAAAAAAAAAGCCTTTATGCCTTTTTGAGAAGATTACTGTGCGGAGAAACCGCAGATTCTCACGTCTATCAATCATTTCTTCAAAAACTCCCTTCCCTGCTGAGGGTTGAGGAGTCTAGATGTGATGAATGTTTGGAGAGGAGGAGACAGACTGAAGCAAACTCTCCTCATTTCTTCACTTGAACTAAATCTCAAGGACACAGACATGTCATGATTGCCTGTTAATACAATGATAAATTGAGACTATTACAGCAATTGTTGACATGATGGAGTTCATGGATGCAAGTTGAAACAACTGAACTGCAGCGAAGCAGGTGAGATGCGACAGCCTGAGATTGCAAACTATGCTACTCGTTGTGCTTGTGATTTAATCCTGCTTTTTGTTTTTCAGTTCTTCAAGGATGGAAGTAACCCTGCTTGGACCATCACACGCACCAGTACACATCTGATGTCGTCTAACTGGATTAAGCAAGAGACCACCACTCTTTCTCTTCTTTCTTCTCTTTAGCTTCCTCTCTCTTTCATTCTGACAATGTAGAATGGGACCCACAGACAGACTAGATGTGTACATGCGTGTGGAGAGACTTTTTATGTGTCTGTAGAAAGACACTCGTACATTCTTCCGTCTTGCTCGCGGGTGAGATGTGGACTGGATACCCTGTAAATAATGTAAATGATTTTGGTCCCTGTTTGAGTTCTGTCCATCATTTTGAGTGTTTCACATGCCTTAATTGTACAAAATAGAACTGCCCTGGTTGATATTAATGTAACACTTATTAGGAAAACAGCACAGGCTATATCTACACCACTTAGTCATCTAAAGGAATCTGAGCCTGGCTGAGGATGTTTCCCCTACATTGGCTTTATTCATCATACCAGTGTGTGGGATGTTTCCACAGTGTTTATGTATTATTGGTATGTTAATGTTCAAGTAAATACCTGCAATTATTGACATGTACAGATAAAGGTTGATGATGAACATTGGTACATGCTGAAATCTGAAAAAATAATTGTAAAAGAAAAAAAAAAAGAGGTAGTTTGCCTTCCTCTGTCAATTCAGCATTGAATTTTGAGTTTTAAATTAGGTGGGTACGTACAGAACATGGGGGTTAGTTTTTCTTTGAGAAGATCAAAATATGTTAAACAGAAAATAAAATTTTTAAATGTTGAACTGGTTTTCTGTAATTATTTTGCCATTGCTGTTGGTTTAGACCAGGGATTCTTGACTCTGGCCCTTGAGAGCCACATTCCTACAGAGTTTAGCTCCCTAACTCTAATCTAACACACCTGAATAAGCTAATCAAGGTCTTCAGGCTTACTAGAAAGTTGCAGGCAGGTGTGTTTGATCATGTTTGGAGCTAAACTGCAGGAAAGTGGACCTCCAGGGCCAGAGTTGAAAGCCCATGGTTAGACCGGGGTGTCAAACTCAGTTCCTGGAGGGCAGGGCTGGACTGGGGCTAAAATTCGACCCTGGACAAACAGCCCAGGAGTTCCCTTGTGAATGTTTTTTTTTGCTGGAGTTAGGGCCTTAAATTGAAGTAAATAAATGAATAAATAAATCTAGGACAGGGACAAATAATGATGGATATTATTGAATTTACTACAAATGCAGTTAACAAATTTAATATTGCACTTGTCACATAGAAATGCACTTTGGCAGTAAAGCACTGATTTTGATGCTGTTAAGTTAATTTAATGCCATTAAATTCTGTCATCATGTACTCACTATCATGTTGTTCCAAACCTGTATGAACACAAAAGAAGATATTCTGAAGAATGTTGACAACCAAACCATTTTGGTTAGGCTACCCTTGACTTCTGTTGTATAGACAAAAAACAAACTCCAATTACTTTCTTTTTTGTGTTACACAGAAAGAAAGTAGTTCTACAGAAGAGTCAAGTTTTAAATATGAAAAATACTGAAACTCTTTGGTCATTTCAAAACTCAACTGTTTAGAGGAGTTGGAAAATGAGCCCTTTTTTTTTTTTTTTTATAAAGTGGAGTGTTACTTTAAAAAGATCATAAAACATATTTAAAGAAAAAAAAAAAAAAAAAAGCTTTGTCCTTATTTCATGGGATCCAGGCTTTAAAGTTTTATTAAATTATCCTTTAATTGCCCTAATGAAATTTACCATGAATTAACTGTAAGATCACGGTAAAATACCATGAGTATTTGGTTTCTAAAATAAATAAACTATAGTGTAATAAAAATATAAACGTAGAAAATACGAAAACAGCCTTTATGAAAGAAAGTGATTAATATTCCACAATATTTAATATAAGTAGGCCCATTTTTAATAAATACATTTCTGGGCCATTTCACCAAATGGGTGACATTTGCTTGTTGTAACTCGTCAAAATTAAACTTTATTTTTTTTATCTTTTTTCAACACTGAATCTAATACTACACACATTTGACTATTCAAAATGTGTATTGGTCAATCTCAGGCAGCTTTTAATTTTTTACAAGGTTTCAACGCAGAAGATGGATGCATGTTTTCTCAGTCCTGTTACCAAAACTCATGTGCCATTTAAAATGACATGTTTAAAAGCATGTCAGTTCATTCCTTTGTATTCACCTCAAGAAAGTGTTTAATTTGAAGGAATGGTTGGTTATGTGTTCAAATAACTGATATTTGTGACAAAAAAAAAAACACAAAAAAAAATCACTTTATATTAAGGCAAGTATATGATGGATCAAACAAAACTGATAAAAACAGTGGTTTAACTTTAAAATAAATTTAGTAACAGGACTGAGCACTTTGTAACAGGAATGAACACTGGGTAACACGACTGAGTGCCCATATGTGTGTGATAAAGAGAGTGTGTACATGGCCGTGTGTGCGAGTGAGATTTCTGTGTTGAAGGGATGTTCTATGTGCTAGTAGTACATCACATTGAAGGAGGTGGGAAGAGAAAAAAGGAGAGCGAGGAAAAGAGAGAGGGAGGGAAGGAAAGAGAAAAAAGGTGGAAAAAGATAGGGTTGCGGGTGTGTTTCACTCCTTCCCTTGCAGCATGCCATGGGTGTGTGTTTCTTGCACCTGCGAAGTATAGGTTCTCTCCATCTTCTACAAAAGATAAGAAAGGGAAAGACAAAAAGATGAAGTCACGTCATGGTGGACTGGCTCCCTGCAATGTATGGCATTCACACTGTAAAACTAATCCTAAAAATCTACAATTTAAGTAATTTCAACTGTAAAACTCATGATACAGGTGAATAGTATTATATCAACTAATATTCACACAATTAAATCAACAAAACAGAGAACTCTACTCACTCCTGTTACTCTTAACTCACTCCTGTAATTTTTTTTATATAAGTAACAGGACTGAAAGTAACAGGATTGAGTTTTTAATGGCCACATGGAGTACATGGTAATAGCATAAGGACACTGAGCAAATACTAGTGACTTACCTAAAGTTAATATTTTTAAAATAAACAAATAACATCAAAGAAATAATTTAGGTAACAGGACAGTACGTTGAGATTGACCTTCTCAGTCATAATTTCATCAAATATACAGAAATTAAAATGAGAGAACTTACTTGGTCTTCTCATGGCCTGCATAAGATCCAGATGATGCAACTTCCTGTTAAAAATGTGTCTTTTGGAATGTTCCAAGTTTTTTAGAGGGGGAAATGTGTGAGGGTAACAGGACTGAGTGAAAACTTGGGGACTAAAATGTGTATTTTATATAACATATTATGGATTTCTCATGAAATTTATTTTTGTTTAGCATAGATGGTATATGGAGTAACACAACAATGCAAAAAATAAGATTTCTGAGAGATTTTAATGATTATATTTTATGATAAAGTTTAGGTTTAGTTAGCGGGGACATGTAACATGATATTTTTTAGTATTCTCAGTAGTTTTTAATAATGTTTTAAATTATATATTTTAAATTTGCAGTTAGATTAATGTTTAGGACACTTTGCTTAATAATAATAAAATATATTTTAGAGTTCATTTTCATGCATATTTATACATAAAATGTCCTGGTGACAGAAATGGCACCGATTCGGTGGAATGGCCCTTCTGCCAAAACACCATATTTCTTCACTGTTAGTAGCTGCAAGGTAAATTACTATAAAGGTGGTAGTGTTGGATTGACAAGCTTTAGTTGTGTGTAGGCTATTGGCGTTTTCCAGTTTACCTTGTCATGTCTTTACATGGTCGCGGCTGTTTTCAGCCAGATTCACCACCGAACCTGTAATGGTCCCAAATCACACGACTGTAATAAGCAAAAATTCGGAGACAAATTTGAATGGATCAAGCGATTTGCGCTGTTTATCACTTAATAGGGCGGCAGAAACGCAGTGCAAACTTATCTGTGGTTTTCAAATAAGCCTGAAATACTTGAATAGCTGAATGAGGTGTGTTTAATTAGAGTTGAAGCTAAACTATGCAGGGCTGTGGCCCTCCAGGAACTGAATTTGACACCCCTGGTTTAAACCATAGTTGTTATTAGTCTTGTACGAATTTAGTCAGATTTTACTCCTGCTTTGCGGCTGTTTTCCACTATGAGGCACTATCACACTTCTGCTTCAAAACCTCATAGAGCGTATCATAAATTGTATTGCAGAAGATTCAGTAATGATTGGGTCTCAAACGTTTGATTTTACTAAGGTAAATAAAATTGCCAAAGATGAAAAAAAAAAAAAAAAACTTTTAGTCATTTGTTAGCTTTAGGAGCAAATTCTAAGTTCTTCTGAATCTTTACACCGCGTAAACCTCATTCCAACATTTGATTAAAAGAAACCCAGCATCACCCTTTTGTACCGCTTAGGACAGTTTTTAGATCAGGTTTAAGTACACAAACCCTCTCCTGATACGCCTCGAGCTATTTGACTAAAATTGAGGCAGTTGGACAAAACAGCACGTCTCATTGAAATAATTTACAGTTAATTGAAATCGACTCGAGCCCTTTCAACCTCACAATTCATAGTATAGTTCATTTGATTTGTTGGTCTGCGAGCTGTAGTTACTTTTACATTTGATAGTATTAAAAAACACCTCAGAAGTGCTTTTCTCAAGACACATGCACAAACTCTCCTCCCCGTCAGTCACCAACACGCGCGCACACCTCCAGCAGATGTTGCCATGTCCAGGGTTTATAAGTAAATTAAAAAAAATAACCTTTTATTATCTAAATTATTGAAGTAGTTAAAAGTTAAAAATTACTATTATTTAACAAATTATTATTTTGCTTAATTTTGTAATTTAGCTGTCCTTAATCTAGACTTTATTTAATGTGTTTCTGTCATGATCAATGAAAAAAGCAGTAATACTTTCCCCATAATTCATAACCCCCAAACCTTTATAAATAAAAAACAGGGGTAATCTATTTTGGTTAAGCTTATATATCAGAGCATGTTGCCTGTTTCTCTTGAAATCTGGCAACAATGCCGCCGGCGCGCGAGTCAAAGCGCGAGACTTTGCAGCAGTGAATCGGACGGAGCGAACAACACGCGTTGTTTCCATGGACTACAGGAATATCTCGTTTCTTGTTTCCTTCTTTCTACGTTTGTTGCAATCGACCCTTACTGATTACTGCCACTTTAGTTCCTTTTAATGCCCTAAACCGGTTTGTCTTTCTTGTCGGACTGTAATTCATTGGGTAAGTTAAGTGTTGGCGGACATCATCACCGTTGTTTCAGGACTGGACATCATAATATCTTGGATATTAGATGAGCGAAAAGTTACATTTTGAACCTGCAGCAGGGTTTTCTTCTCCAAGTACAACACGACTTTTGTCTGCCGAAGGACTGAATTATTTGTACCGGCTGGATGTTCATTTTCTCAGCATGAGTAAAAATACAACTTCAAGACATTGACAGAAATGCTAATGTTGCGGTTTATGAAGAACCATTTATAAAAAAAAAATTTTTTTTAAAAAGCGCCCGCAGTGGATCTGGCGCCCCGCATCAGTCTGCGTGCACTTCAAATTATTTAACTTCACCACAATCATAATATTGTTGTAAATTCATCCTAAATCAGATTCATAAATTGACCATATGGCTTTGCCTTTTCAAATCTGACAATACTTAAGACTTTCAGTTGAGGTCATTGCCTCCTTTGGATGGAACAAAAGGAGGTTGATGTTTCTGAATCTTCTTTCTTTATACAAACATTCAGAGATTTGTGCTCCGAGTCTTTCAGATGTGGATGTTGCGGTCACACCATCTCCTCAAGTGCAGGGGGATCTAGTGAAGTTCAGCCCCCCACCAGTCTTTTGTCTCTGTTAGGTCCCGTTCATTTGTCTTGTAGGAGGAACATGGGAGTCCAGACAAGGGGAGCCTGGGTGGCTATGGCGTTCTCGGATTGGGTCAGTGGATTGGGATTTCTCTTAATCTTCCTGATGATGAGTTTAGCAGTGGATGCGACCAACTTGGAGCCAGTCTACTGGAACTCTTTAAACCGAAGGTACGTTGGTCGTTGATTGAAAACTCATGCACCCAGATACAAGTTTTGCAACAAGCTCAGACTATGGGTTTGAGAGTCAAATGCCTCTATAGTAGTATGAAAAATACAATTCAAAATAAATTGCAATATTTGTCAGTTCACATTCATGCGCATATTTCTAGTTGGAACAGAATGTTGTAGGCTACCATAGAAGGATGATTCTTGCCATGTTATTAATGTACATTTATTTTATCATTAAAGGATATTTTAGTTCATTGTAAACCACATACAGGGGTCCTGGAAAACCAAAAAATGTCGGGGAATTTCAAAAGTTCTATAGTCAATATACTTTTGTGCTCCATGTTCTGAAGTTTTTCTTTGGCAAGATTTTTTTTCTGAATGAGATTTCTATAAAAAAAAAATTTTTTTTTTGAGTCATGATCCAGTCGACTTTGACAAGTGATGGAAAAATCATGGATATAAGTCAGAAAGTGTGTGAAATTTATACATAAAAATGTAACCCTAGTTGGGACAGGGGTGAATTTGGCCAGTCTAGTAAACGGTTTGGACAGACACTATCGACTGGGAGAGACAGGGGGCATTTTCCGGCTGGCTGCTTCCCGATTATGGGTCGTGTGCATGCCCTCCCTAGATAAGGCAGTCATGCTTCACCCAAAGTGACACAATCTGCAAACCCACGCAAAGATTCTCTAAATTTTGTCTGCGCTGGGGTTGCTCTCTGGATAAAAGAAAAGGAGAAGCCACATTAAGAAGAGTGTAAATCTTGAGTGAGAGACAGAATCAGGGATTCCCTCAAGCCTGAGAAGGAGATGATTAAATAAGTGGAAGAAAAGGTTCAGGTTAGTACACCATAACAGAGAACCTTTGAGAACAGAGAGATCCATACATTGAGCTTCACTCTGACAGACAGATGGTAGAGAAATATAATTAGAGAAGACAAACAGATCAAAGAGACAGAAAAGATAAACTAAAAGAGAGAAAAAATAATGTTGGCAAAAAACATTCATCTTGTGTAAAGAGAATGAATTTGAGGGTTTGGGCAGATAAAGTCATATATAAAAAGAGATGGAGAAAGTCACTCATCCATATGAAAGAAATGTTTCTCTGATATCTGAAAAGGTCAACGTGTTTACTCACACCCCACCAGTCACATCCCTCTCAGGTCATCTCGCTCTCTTTTCTTTCACTCCTCTCTGCTCATTCTCTCTCTCACACACATTTATTAACATATATGCACACAAGACACAGTCACACCAGTATATTAATAATATAATAATTTTTTTTTTTTTGCTTTCGTAATGTGACAATTCTCGCTTGAAACTCTCATTGAATATTCAATGAGAGGCAAAAGGGTATTGGCTTTTTTTATTTTATTAATTGATTGGATCATGACATGATTGGAGAACAAGACTGAATGCAAGTTTGCTAAAACAATTTGGTAATCGATTAATATTACCTAATAGACCACAAGTCGGGAGTTTTCAAACGGGGATCCATGCAGGGGGGTGCATAACATTTTTTATTTTTTTTAGGGCTGTTAATGTTAACTTGAAATATTTATTAAATATATTTAACAAAATTAAAAAAAAAAATGCAATATTTATTTTCAAAAGTGTTTTACAAATAAATTTGAAATGAAAAGCAAAAATACACTGAACTTAATACAAAGTCAATATTTTCCAGATATTTTTTATCATTTGCTTTGACTTCGGTACAGTAACGTAAAGTACAATTTAATTTAATTTTGCAAGCAATATTTTTTTCATAATGTCATAAAAAGTATAAATGTTTTTTTTGTACATGAAAATATAGCTGCTTTTATATTTTAGGAAGAGGATATTGTTATATTTTGGGTTTAAAAAAAAAAATTTATTTCAGAGGAAAACCTTATTAATTTTATTAAAGATTACAAAGACAAACAGTTTTTTGAATAACTTGCAAAGATGTATAATTCACAGCAAGACCACAAATGTGCATTAAAATGTAAATTTTAACTTAACAGTGTTAACTTTAACCTGACAGCAAACTCTAAAAGGTCATGAGTCATGCACCTGATGTCTGGAGAAAACCATTATAGTATCTCCAGTCTGTGCTGATAGAAAAAATGACGTTGAAACGGGTCAGACAGGTTATAGGATGGAGGGGTGCGTGGGAGGAGAGGAGTGGATTTCGGCCCCTCAATGAGTGTAATCAATGGTGAGCACAGACTGTCTCCATGCATCGCTCCAGGGGAAGTTGTTGTACAACTCTCTGCCTAAAATGAACATTAAAAATTTAATCCTTCATAGCTCCCTCAATATTTAATGAATCAGCTGCTAATTGGAGCCAGATAAAAGCTTTCTTAACTGGGTTAAGCGTTTCAAATTAAAACATTTTAAGTGTAGGAAAAGATACTTTAGAAAACTGACAGGCAGAGCACACCGAGCCTACATCAGATCTTCAGACTTTTGACCGTTCTACTATGGTGCAGTAGGTTTTTTTTTTTCTTCTGGCAAATCTGTGATTGATTGCTTCTCCTTTGCTGAAAGATCTTGTATAGAGCCTTTCTAGGGGCCGAGAGCAGAGCAAGATTAAACATTGTTAGTGAAAGAATGGTTTTAGGATTCGTAAATGTGATTCACGGTGCAAGTCCCTCCCACATCTCCTAGCCATTTGTGTGTAAGAGAGTGTTTTTTAGAAGAGATAAGACCTCATGGAAAATGTTACATTGTTAAAAGAGAGATTGTGATTGTGGCATTAAATGGACTGAAAATGGAATTGTACCACTTGACCTCAGTTTCCAGGGGTGTGAGAGTGGGAGGATAATCCTCTACACTACACCCCTCCATTAGTTCATCATATGGACTGCTCCATCATCAGACAGGCAACAAAGCCATCTGTGAAGGGATTACTACCTCTATACACACTTTCTCTCTTGCACTTTTTCTTTCCGGGGTTAATGTCTTTCTCCCTTTCTGTCACATTCCCTTCACCTATTCATCTTCTTATTTTTTTCGCTCCTCATTCATTACCTCATTCTTTTGTGTCACTGTGCTCGCTCTCTCTTTCCCAAAGGATAATTTAATTGCTCAGAGGTTGCTCTTTCATAGCTCATAGTATCAACTTTATCTCAGATATTTCTTCTACAGTTTCTTTGGGGAAATCCATATTAGATCATTATTGGTGTACAGTAAGGAGATTAATATGGATCGCTTAGTCAAGATATTTTGAAATGTTCTGAAACCTCCAGACTTGTGGGTTGGCAAATCTGACAACTTGAGTCTCATTAGTAATCATAGGTATTCGCACACAAAGTCTAGCGCACATACATTTGCATAGACCTTGAAACATACACTGTTAACATATTGACAGCATGTAGTAGACAGTAATTTTATGTTTAAACAACTTTAGAGACATACAAATGTTTATGAATCATTTTAGGTTCCTAGATTATTGAATTTATGGATTTAATACATTGATTTTTAAATAGTTAAATGGTTCAGTCTCATTTATTTAATGCATTTGACTAATTAGACATTTATGTGCCATTTTCAACTCGAAGAGTTCCATCACTTTTCCCAAGCCGCAGTCAATCAATGAAAATGATTATCATTGAATCATAATAGTAAAATGTAACTATACAAATATATCTATAATTTAAAGTGTTCAGATTTTGTTTCTAAAGCTGTGCGTATGTAAATACTTGTACATTTTACACTGTAAACCCGAATAAGTTGGGCTAACTAAAAAAATTTGAGGTAATCAGTTAAATCAAATTTGAGTTATGATGTTCCCAATTTTAAGTAAGCCGAACTGTCAAGTTTTGAGTTTGTAGTACTCATGCATGTAAATTTCTCCTAACTTGAAGTACTGAGTTATTTACTTCACTGTAAACACTAAGAAAATACAGAAAATGCCAACTTGCTAATTTGCTAACATGTTAACAATAGCATGGTATAGCACTTACTGAATGAGTACAGCAACTTAAAACATGTAACTTACCTGCTCTCAAAACAAGCCGCATGCACTATTGTCACCATGATGGTAACTCTCCAAAAACCCACATTAACAGGAACTGTTCTAAATTAGTATAACAAAACATTAATCACTATATTGATAAACAATGAAACCGTTCAGTTTACTTGAAATATGTCAGTGCTGTGAACTCAAAAGAAAAAGAAAAAAAAGTAAGTACTCATAGCAGTTAATTTGTTCAATTTAAGTTTGTCCTACTCAAACCAATTAAGTATTTTGAGGGTTAGGGTTTACAGTGTAGATGCTGTCAGTACATATTGTGCATTTCTGTCTATATCCATACAAAAATGTGTAAACATTATGTATAAAAAAACCTACAATTATGTTAATGTGATAAGGCTGAATCGGAGCACAGTTGGAGACCTTGTTGAGATCTTTGATGAAACGCTATAGACGCCCTAACAATCCTTGAATCATTTTCGCAGGATAGGCAATTGACAAATGAGATTTAAGCAGAATTTTCTGTTTACGTTATGCATTTATTATTAATTTTGTTTAAATTCAAGAACCCCCCCCATGTTTCTCATAAAGGCATTTGATTTATACCAGCAACCCTTGAAACTTTATAGTTTGACTTTTTGAGCGCTCAATTTCAGTGTCATTTAGCTGGACCTGCCATCTTCGCGATGAAAACCACCCTCTCTTGTTTCACTCATATTTAATTTTCGGTTTCAAAGGTGCGTCTCTGGCATGCCTTCAAAGCCCTGGCATGATACTGCGCTGTGTGTGGAAAGCATAATTACAGTTTTAAGATTACCCCGATGATGGTTCTGAACTGAGGGGGGTGGGGGTGGTATTACAGTGGACTTGCAGACACAAGAATTGCACTACACGTCATCTGTTAACATCGGCACCCCTTGTAAAACACAACGTTTATGATGATGACAGTGATTGTATCTTTCGCTGTTGTTCACTTTTGCTGTATGTCATCCGTGGATTGAGAGTACACAGGATTGGGTTCTGATGTTATCCAATTTATTGAAAAAACTCGTTCCTCCTCCTCCTCTCTTCTTTTCCCCTTGTTTGCCATTCTCATGAAGGTCAGATGAGCATTTATTGTTTCTAAAGAAAAAATGTAGGTAATTGGCTAGCCTTATAAGTGAATCATGAACAATAAATTGTCAAGAAACTCAATGAAGAAAAGTAAACAGACAGCAATGAGAACATGCATTTGTTTTTATAGACTAGATGCATCATGGTCATCATGTTTTTAGCTGATGTCTCATTAGTAGGCCCAGGCGGAGTCTTCAGACTTCCTCTGTGGAATTCTGCGGAATGGATTTAATGTGAAAACGGTGGACCCACACACTTCCAGTCTGCAAAGATTTCGGTATACTAAACAGGCCGCTGAACATTTTATCCACAATCTTTAAAAAGAATCAGATTTGGTTAATTCCCCCATGGCTCGGTTTCGAACATGAAAACGGAGAGTTGAGAGAAAGCGAGAGAACAGATGAAAAGTGAGTTGGGAGTTATCCTCTCTCCCTGTGCCCTCCCCTCCCTCTCTTCCAAACAAAGGGAAGGTTATTTTTAGTGATGTTCATTTTTAATCATCTGAGTGTTTGGAGCTTGATGAGTCTTTTCATGTTGGGCTGAGGAGTCAGCGGCCTCTGGGCCCGTCAGCTCCTTGAAGCTCCTCAACCTGACCAGAACAGAAGACCACCCAGTTATGTTTTGTGTAGAGGTGCACAATATGTTGTTGGCCGATCGTATTATTTGCCAATAAACTGCAATATTACATTATTATTTTCAGTATTGCACCATTTTTTGTTGTAATATAAACAATATTTAAATGACTACATACCTTTTTTTTTTTTTTAAACAAAGCTCAATATGAGTTACTGCAGCCTAGACCCATGTGGAATCAGATTTGTTTTGTGTTAGCTTATTAAATATTTTATTCTTACTCTTTGCTTCAGCTACTGATAAGAGTGTACCTTGTTTCTATCGCACTATCATAGTTTAGCGTAAAGGATTAGTTTACTTTAGAATTACAATTTCCTAAAAGTTTACTAACTCCCATGTCATCCAAGATGTTTGTCTTTCTTTCTTCATTCGAAAATAAATTAAGGTTTTTGAGGAAAACATTCCAGGATTTTTCTCCATATAGTGGACTTCACTGGAATACAACAGGTTGAAGGTCCAAATGGCAGTTTCAATGCAGCTTCAAAGGTGAAAAGTAGTTCAGTTTTGTAAAATGGGGTCTTGTAAGCTCTACAATTTATTTGATACTATTTTGTTGAACTCCATCTAGCTATTTTTAATCACAAAGATCACGTGTACATCTCTTTACATGTGCATCTGAGAGCTTTCATTTACACCACTCTTCAAAAGTTTGGAGTCAGTTAGATTTTATTCAGCAAGGATGCTAAATGCTGTTGCTTTAAACTTTATATTCATCAAAGAATGTATTACAGTTTCTACAAAAAATAATAAAGAAGTGTTTTCAGCATTGATAATGTAATTAATAATTGACAATATTATTGTTTTTATTGTATTTTTGATCAAATAAACACAGCCTAGTAACTTTTCAAAAATGCTAGTGTACAAATGCTCACTATTGTATACTTGCACCTTTCCAACAGTAAGATGGGTAACTATCTAATCTGTGTGATATTTTACAGATACCTGTGATTTGATCATATTTTATTTATTATGAAACCTAACACCTGTAGCACATTAAAAAGCAGTGTTTAAGAGTCGTCCAGATTGCATTAATGCAGATCAGAAGCTTTCAAGTTTGTTTTTTGTTTGTTTGTTTGTTTTTTAGGTAGATGCTACAGTTGAATGGGTTCAAATGCAAAAAGTAAAATGACGGTTATCGCATCGATCACAGCAGGCTTTTAATTGATTACCGTTATCGTGCCCAGAAGTTCCATATCTTTGCATCCCTAGTTTTAGACTTTTGTGTTTGTTTTTGCACATGTGAGTCACTTTGCGTTTGTGGCATGTGGTTCTCAACCACGTGGTAAGTGAGTTTCAGTCCGTCAGAGTTCAGGAATGTGTAAGTTATCTCCAGCCCTTAGCTAATTAAATAGCACTGATAAGAACATGAAACAACACTCTCCGAGCCCTTAAGATAATCTGGGTGCACTCAACAGGTCTTGACGACCATAAACTCCACACCCACCGACACGCGCACACGTGCATGCGTTTAAATAACTACATACCTTTTTTTTTTTTTTTTAAACAAAGCTCAATATGAGTTACTGCAGCCTAGACCCACGTGGAATCAGATTTGTTTTGTTAGTTTATTAAATATTTTATTTTTACTCTTTGCTTCAGCTACTGATAAGAGTGTACTCATAGTTTAGCATATGTAGGATTAGTTTACTTCAGAATAAAAATTTCCTGATAGTTTACTAACCCCCATGTCATCCAAGATGTTTATGTCTTTCTTTCTTCAGTCGAAAATAAATTAAGGTTTTTGAGGAAAACATTCCAGGATTTTTCTCCATATAGTGGACTTCACTGGGATACAACAGGTTGAAGGTCCAAATGGCAGTTTCAGTGCAGCTTCAAAGGGCTCTACATGATCCCAGCTGAGGAATAAGGGTCTTGTCTAGTGAAACGATCAGTCATTTCCTTTAAAAAAAAAAAACAATAAAAATGTATACTTTTTAACCACAAATGCTCGTCTTGCACTGCTCTGCGATCCCCATGCATTACGTAATCACGGAAAGGTCATGCATGACGTAGGCGGAAGTACCACGGTAGGGTGCAAAACTCCCATCTCATTTTCTCCTCCAACTTCAAAATCATCTGACATCGTTGTTTTACCTTTTTTTTTGTAAAGGGCGTTTGGCTTAGTCTTTGCACGTTCGCTTTGTAGACACTGGATCAGACCTTTCGCCTACGTCATGCGTGACCTTTCCAATGTGATTACGTAATATGTGGCAGATTGAAACTGCAGTTTGGGGCTTCAACCCATTGTACCCCAGTGAAGTCCACTGTATAGAGAAAAGTCCTGGAATGTTTTCAAAACATTTCAAAAACCTTCATTTCTTTTCGACTGAAGAAAGAAAGACATAAACATTTTGGATGACATGAGGGTGAGTAAATTATCAGAAAAATTGAATTAGTGAACTAATCCTTAACACTATTTACCATATTTAAATATGTTCACATTTGCACAATTTTACCTCAAAATCAGTGAAGAAAATAAGAAAAAAAGTTTTGATATTCAGTCTGGACTTGGTATAGACTAATCCTAACCCTAAAAAAAAAACTTTCTGCATTTTTAAAATGGTGGAAAAAAGTTTACTTTATTTACTGCATTATTTATAAGTTTTACTTTTAAAGACAATCTGGGTTTGTAACTTCAGGGGATCTACGCGCACACAAACACATTCTTAGAGAACCAGGGGAAGGGAAATATCCCTAGTTTTGTGCAATTACAAAAATTATAATAAAATAGTGTCATTATATAAACTCAAAATAGAGGTCCTTTTCCACATTGCTGCAGTGAGGTGAAGTGTAATCAGTGCTTTACTACGTGGGTTTGTTTGAGTTTCAGCTCCATCAGCCTTTTGTTGCCTTGTGTGGCATGAGGAAACTTTTGTACTTGTGGTTCTGCAGTGGTGAATCGATGTTGAGTATAAACCTTGCAAATTCTGATCCATTGACATTAAAGTACTTAATCACTGATTTGAGAGGGTTTTTTTCAAGGCTGAAGAGTTATTTTTCCTATGTAAGAATGTGTTTCTTAAATTTCCATGTAAATAAAGATAAACATTGACATTTCATGCTGCATATTTCATACATAAAAAGATCAGTTTCAGATGGCGGTATATTAAAATCATGGAGAGTTCATGGAGATCACAGAAGGAGTGTTTCCAGTACATATGTAGGCATTTCTCACTTTGATTGTCTGTTTACTTCAGTGCAAAAGAAGAACTCAGATTTACACCAAAAATCACCTTTTCCATGAATAAATATGTTTGCAAGATCAACCAACCCGAGAGAAAATTTAGCATCATCAGGCCTGATAACCACTGCAAAGAACGCACAATATTTCTGCAATTCGCTTGAACCATGAACAGAAAAAGACTGTCAGTTTCTTCAACAAGCAAAGCTGTTTTTTCCTGTGTAGAGGGAAAAGAAATGCATTCAGCTCGTCAACTGGTGATCACATCACAGAGAAATTTTGACATGTTTAAAAGCCTTTGAAAAATCAGTGTAGTGTAGTCAGAAACAGATGCAGCATGTTACATTTGCCTCCATCAGTAAAGTGTATTATGCTGAGATTTGATTTTTGTCCTTTGTTATTCTGGGGTGGTCTTGGTAATGGTCGCCGTGCTTCATATGCCTCAGCAGGGGTCTGACAGCTCTCTGATAGAAATGTCTTCCGTTTGGACTGAAGGAAAACAGTTGGGATCTGCAGGGTGGCAGGATTTGAGGTTAACGTATCCATTTGCTTGAGCGTAATGAAAACACAAGTAAGATGAAATGCGCCATTGTCCTCTTGCGAAATTAAAGGAGCCATACTCTATACTTTTGACTACATAGAATGTCCAAAAACAGTCATAATTTAGTATTTTGTGATCATTTTCTACCCTCTCTCTGACCCTTTTAACACTGACAGTGGTTTGCAGCAGCCAAAAACCAAATTATATACAGTGAATACCCACCTGCATTTGTCAAACAGCAAAGATTATGCATGAATTTGGAATTATTACAATTATGATTTTCGCTTTCTTTTCATTCTGTCGCATTATCTTGCTGAAAGCAAATTTTGGGAAGTCCAGCATGGGCTCATGGGAAAATGTTGTGTTGGTGTGAGTGAAGTGATGGTTTGTTGATGAGTGAAAGGGGAAAAACAGAGTCTGGATTCAAAGCTTCCGACGGCCTTAGAAACTCAAGGGCGGCCCAAAGTCACTCCATCTCTTCAGTGCAAGTGTAAAGGAGCCCTGGGATTGAAACATTCCAATGAAAAGCATCAAACCAGCACAGAAACCCACAACGCCTCCCAAAAGTGACAGCATGTAATCAGGCCAACCACCTTTAACCTTTATCTAAACAGTGTGGGGTGAGTTCACTAACCAATCGCAATCTAGTTAACCGGTAAAGAATGCCAGATTGCCCCCCTGTGTTTTCTATCGCACTCAATTAGGTAAATATATCACGCAGACAAAAGGATTAAACAAGTCTCTATAAATAACTAAACACAGACAGTCAGATGAACCCAGTTCATCTTAAATGGTCAGAGTGTTTGTGAGTGTAGTCATCATGATTCAAAGTCTTTGGTAAATTGCTTGGTTCAGTGAGCAGCACAATGTAAACACTGAAATCCTAGTGCGTGTTTTGCTCCAAACAGTGGTGTTCTGAGTTTTCATTTGATAATACAAAGCATCTGATTATTAGATAAGGATTTTGCCCTCTGTCTGATCCCTTATGTTAGTAGCTAATGAATAGACCAAGATCAAATCACAATGGCTTTCGCTGCGTCTTGGTCACATGTGTTTGGTGTGACAGACCACTGATTGAGGCCAAAACTCGGTGTGTTAATGGATATGTGTTGATACACAGATCAGGTGCTTTGCTCTCACATGATTTTAACTTTTTTCCCTCATCTGGCTGACTAGGAGCATTTTATTTATTTTTTTGATCTATCTGTCTCTCTGTGCAATGGTGTCTTTAAACTGCGGTGTGGTTAATTGGAGTTTTGCTTGGATGTCTCAGCCTGATGGAAATGTCAAGCTTTATACACTTAGCGCGAGGAGTGAGGGGCCTGCAAAATGCCTTTATCTGCAGTTGGGTTATTTGTGAGGTAAATTTTCAACTTCAGAACAAGACTCAGTCCCTGAATAGAGCCAAAATGTCAGTCTGGTAAATGCCACAGTTTTTTTCCTCAATAGAATGGGGGTATAGGAGCTTTTAAGTGCTGTGTCTCAGCTTTTGGCCTTGGTTTGACTGAAAATGTACTATAAAATAATGAATAATTGTTTGTTGTGCTCAAAGCTGTTTTTATGAAAGTGTTCATATATTTGGATATGATCTTGTCACACACACTTTTTTCCATTGACTCTATATCATTTTTCATAAGCCAAGCTAATAAATTCTCAAACCCTTTATGTTTTCATTATGACATATTATTTAATATTTGGACTAGTACACCCAAAAATTAACACTCTGTTTCATAACATGAGGACTGAGGTTGTCAAGCTCCAAAATAATAAAGTACCAAAAACATTCTCCACAACTTTCTTTGGTATGTTCATGAGAGAAGTGCCATTGTTCTTTTGAGTTTTCTTCATGTGACATCACACATAATTCTGTAACAACTCTACAGGGAAATTCAGTAACAACTCTATAGGGACCAAATAGAGGTCTTATATTTAATTTTATAATTACTACATCATTTTCGGCAGCATCCGGGCCGTCTTGTGACGGTCGCTGTCTTAAGACAGGTTCTTTAAAAATAACTTTAAAATACATGGCTCATTAAAAAAGTGACACAGAGTGCTGAGTTCCTAGCAAACCAGTTGCAACAAAAATAGTGTGCACGTTTATTATAATTATTACTGTAATGCAGGCAGCACAAAAATACAGCCTTTGGTGTTATCTGAATGTATGGTGGTTTATGCCGAATGAAATGAAAAACACCCCAAAGCCTGTAATTTTCTTCTTAAAGGGGTCTTGTGCTTTTTTGCATGTTTAACTTTTAGTGTGTATTGTTGCTGTTTTGAGTATAAAAAAGGTATGCAAAGTTACAAACACAGTCACTCCAAAGGGAGCTATTATCTATATCAATAAGCACTGATTCTGAACTCTCCGAAGTGCTTTGATTGTAGAGTTTTCTTCCGGGATCGTACACTCCACAATATTCCTAATTTATATAAATCCCACCCATGGTATAGGCAAAAAAAAAGGGAGGGGAGGCCTGGATGTTGTTAGTTGGTACTGTGTTGATGATAAGGGTCGTGACTTTTCAGAAGCACGCTCTTAGCGGTTGACCAATTGCAATCACTGGTCTAGCCGACCAATCAGAGCAAAATGCGCTTTTCGTAAGGAGGGACTTCATTGAGACCGGAACTAAACAGACTGGAAAGAGAGGTGCTGCAATAATATAAAAATAATGTTTTTGAACATTCAAGCATGAAAATGTGTTCTAGTAGACCCCAAAAACAATGGTGTAATAGGTCCCCTTTAAGAAAAAAAAAAAATGTTCTGAAGAAAATATCTGAGAAATTGTGAATCCACCCCCTGGTCTAAATGATTCTTTCAGGAATCAAACTGATCGAGTTCTCTGTTAACTCATTTACTCAGTGATCCGGACACAGCAGTCAACATCTCAGGGGAAGGGGAAGATAATTGCTAAATAATAGCTTAAATTCTGTTTCTCACACAAGTTGTATGGACTACTTTTATTGTGCTTTTTGAAGCTTTGAAGTCCCCATTTCTTTATAATTGCATTGAAAAATGCGACCAGTACAATTCTTCAAAATATCTTCGTTTATGTTCCACAGACGAAAGTTATACAGGTTTGGAAAGACATGAGGGTTAGTAAATGATGACTGAAATATTAATATAAATTTTTGGTTGAACTTTCCCTTTAAGCCATTGGCTGCTCCCCACAATCTAAGCGATTTCAGCTTTTATCTTTGTAGGCAAACGTGACCTCTACACATGCTCATTTTCATCACATTGGCAAGCAAAGCCACACATATGCCCTCTCACACACTCTCCAGAACCAAAGGGCATGTATGTTTACATTTTGAGTAAAAAAATGTATGAACAAAAGGGCAGTTCCGGCATCAAACAGGCCTTGCAGTTTCACATGCACGTACATGCAAGCAAATATCAGACTGTCAATCTCAGTTTCCATGGAGATGATCATTACTCATTTGTCTGTCACTCACTTTTCATCTCTCTCTCTCTCTCTTCAGGTTTGGAGATGAGAGGGGCTATATAATCTACCCTCAAATAGGGGATCGTTTGGACCTTGTGTGTCCTGCCACAAGTCCCTTGGGGCCAAACTCTCCCACTGAGTATGAGTATTATAAACTGTACCTGGTGTCGTCACGAGAGCAGGCCGACAGGTGTGAGGTGATGGGCTCCCCCAACCTGTTGCTCACCTGCGACAAACCCAACAGCGATATGAGGTTTACCATCAAGTTCCAGGAGTATTCGCCCAACCTGTGGGGTCACGAGTTCAAGAACTTACGAGACTACTACATTATAGGTAAGTGTGTGTGTGTGTGCGTGTTAATATCGTAATGACAGTTTTGGGAGTGACAGCTAAATTTACTTGCAGAAGTCAGAAGCACCATCCATAACCATCCATATGATGTGTGTACAGAATGGGATTAAGCATTCGTAAAAGATACTGAGATACTGTGCCTCTATTTTATTTTATTTTTTTCATCTAGCCATCATTTATTTTGAGGTTGCAGTGCAGTAATTAGGCACACATATTCCAGGCATATTGTTCCTTGGTGTTCAAGTTGGTAACACAGTTTTGAGCCTTGTCATGTAATTTTTTTTTTTTTGTCACCCTCTATTATAACTTTTATTAAACTATCAGCCAACAAGCCAAATTAGGCCCACATATTTTATCATCATGTGTTATCCTTAAATGTTAGGAGTAATTTATCCTCTCTTCCGACCTACAAATCAATTTTTAACTGCATTTTGGTTCTAAAGGTGCAGTAGGTGATCTGGGAAATGCTAATGTTAGCCTGCTAGCATTGAAGGAATACGATCCCACCCTCCCTGCAAATTGCCGTCTAAAGCCACGCCTCCTCCAAAACACATGAAAGCACACTCACACAGCTGCTCTGCAAAGTTTCATAAAAGACGGCATTAAACTACCTCATGTCTCAAAGCACATAACATTACAATAATAATGAATGTAAACAACTTAGAGAGCTTGTACCTGACTACTGCAGATTCATTTCGGTGTTGATACTGTCGACATAAATACGCATAATTCCGAGTCTGATTGAACCGATCCAGTTAGAACGTCACTGGTTGCATACGGTAGTTATGGCGTGAATGCTGAATAAGCCTGTTGTTTTGATTCGGTAGGAACTGTTAAAGGTGGCTGATGTTTCTTTGCAGTGCTCCGTGACTGAGGTCTGTCTGTATAAACTCTGCATAGCATGAAATGCGCTGATTATGTCTGCGCGAGGGTATGTAAAAACATACGTTGACAGGCAGGTAGGACATCGTATTATTTCATTTGGACCGAATATAATAATTGGATGAACATTTTATGGTCCTACGCCTTCCACAGACGATATATATTTATAAAAATACATTTACACCATTTAACGTAATGATTGCTATCAGGATATGAAGAGATTATACCAGTGTAACAAAAAGTGTTCACCATGTTCACAAAAAGAATCACCTATTGCGCCTTTAATGTTCATAATCCTACACATGACATGCGGGGAGAAAGTACGATATCATGGTCATAAATTAAGAATTTCCACTACTTAATTCATTCCCTTGTTTTAGTTAAATCATGGCCATGATTTAACTAAATTAAAACAAGAGAACAAATTACTACAATGTAGCCAAAAGGAAATTACACAAATTAACTAAAATGAGGGAAGAAATAAATAAAACCTGGCCATGAATTAATAAGTCATGTGAACAAATTCTTAATTCGTGGCCACAATAAAACTTGTGGCCACAAGAAAAAAATATATATATTTTTTTCTTCTACTGTATATGTCATGTGCAGGGCTCCGTATTAATGTTATCTTGTAGTTTTGTAGGTTTTTTTTAAGCACACAATCTTTTTCAAACATTTTCAGTGGATGTAAATATTTTTTTTTTATATTTATTTATTATTCACATTCATAAAAAGTTTTGTGATGGTTTTGTGCTTGGTTGTATGATAACCGTTCCTTTATAGTTAAAATTCAAGGTGTAAACACTTGGATTTGTTGCAGCTACTCAAATGGCTCTAGTTGACTAACATTTAATATGAATTTGAGAGCTCTAATTTAGAATTAAATATAAAAAAGGTTAAAGCCCAGAAATAAGACTTTTAAATCATTTCTTCTATAAAAAATAATTTGAATGGACAAACATTTTAGGGAATATTTGCTAATTACCCAAGTGCAATAATAACAAGCGTCAACCGCAGGGGTTCTGTCCCGTCAAATTTACCTCATAGTTGCTCTACCAATAGATGAATTCATCGATAAAACAAAGAATATGTGTGCGTGTTACTGTTTGTTCCCTAAGGAAATCACTTTTAATTAACCTATGTTGGCAGTTGTTAATTTCTACAATATGCCCATAATGAGAAAGAGAAAGACAGAGCGTCGGGTGCTGCGGTTTTGCACACGCTTGTGATTATGTGGATCTTAATTGGCTGTAATGGGCCTGTGAGACTCAAGGGCATTTAAGAGCAGCTAGACACATCAGCCCGACCAATTGTAAAACACAAACGCACTGTGTGTTTCACCATGTTTGGTGTCTGTGCTGTTATAAATCACGGATGTAAACTATTTATGTGTTTTAATATAAGATAAAAGCACGACTTATTAGTGTAGGTTTTTGTGGTTTCGTCCTGGTGTGTGTGGCTGCGAGTGATGCTTTTAGCTGGTGCTTGTTTCCCCTGTGATCTGCACTGTTTGAAGCTGAGATCTTCTCCCTGCTGAGTGTGTATCAGAGTGTATCAAACGCTCCGAGCTCTTTTGTCAAAACTTTGATCACTGGGCGCTAACTGAGTTCCCATGGGAGCACTTTACCCTAAAAAAGCATTCAAAAAACCCAATGCATTAGAATCCCTCTCCAAAACCTCCCCTTTACCATCTTGTTCTGCCAAGCACATAATCACATAGTCGATAATTCACACTAGTTGCATTGCTGACCATGTTAACGGTAAAAGATTAAAAAGTGTATTACTGTGAACTTACATGTACAGCTTTGTTTGCCCATCCTACAGCTACAGAGATTTCAGCTCTGGAGAATCTGTGTGTGTGTGTGTGTTTGTGTCACACTGGATTAGACTTGTGGTGAGGGGTTGTTAATTATTGAAAAGGTCTTGTTGGTTTATTTATCAAGGTTAAGCTGAAATATTAGAGATGAACCCTACTCCGACCCTACCCGGTGTGTGTACACAAATATATAACCTCCCAGTGTGTGCGAGTGATGCAATACAGCAAAATGAGTTATAATCAATAAAACTACCTTATCTGCAAGTGAGCAACGTCATTTAGATTTAGAGGGGTTTCAGTAAATAAATTTTTTTATTTTTTTTTCAGATTACATTTAGATATAACTTGCATTTAATATTTTACATTTAGATTTAAAACTTTTTTTGACAGATTTTGATTTTAAGATTCATATTTTAAAATTGCATTTAGTTTTATGATTTATATTTCTTATAAAGACTTGGATTTTGGTTAGATTTGTACTTATTTAAGATTTAGATTTAATATGTCAAATTTAGATTCAATACTTAAGATACTGATTTAAGATTTGGATTTAAAATTTGCATTTAGAATTATGATTTAGATTTATTTTTACAAATTAGATTATATTTAGTTTACTATTAATTTAAGATTTACAATAAAAAAAAAAGAACTTTCACTGTTGCTAGTTTCACTCAAACCACCCTTGTTCACATTACTTAACTCATGTAACTACATGAACTTAATTTAACTGCATTGTTTATACTAAAAATGAGTATTGTCAGCTTAACTTAGTGTTTGTTCAGTCAGCTTAACATTGCTGAGTGAAATGCACAAATTAATGTTGACATAACTAACTTGGCAGTGGATCCGTAGTTCTCAGCATGCTTTGCAAGGGACTGCATTAGGAAAGTAAATTTAGGGATTAAAGCGTTAATTTATGTGTTTTTCAGTAAAGGGAAAGATTGTGTTTGATGTTCAGTTATGCTGGATATTTAGAGTAGTTTCTGTAATGTTTTTGAATTTTGTGGTTAGCATTATGCAGAAAAGTGGCATCTGTGTTTAGGCTGTGAGCCTCATATATGCATGTTTAGGATGGAATTCCTGCTCTCAGTTAAATCGAGTTTGTTCAATTAGTTATATTTTGAGCGCATTTTGTAGAGAAATTAGTTTATTTAATAAGGTCAATTAAGTCAATAAATCTGTTCACTTTACGTAATAAACAACATTATAAAGTAAACTGCACATATAAATATTATGTAACAGTGACATTCAAGTGATTTGTATTTACTGAAAGAAATTTTGTCAGCTTTACTTGAATTTCTTTTGTTCATACAACTGAATTGTTATTTATACAAATTACTCAATATAGTTGTGTGGAACCACTTGACACTTCTTTTTTAAGTAAATCCAACAATTCATTTTTTGAGTGTAGATTTTAATATTTTCATTTTCATTCTAAAGTCTTTATTAATATTTAATAATATTTTTTGATAATAAAATTACAATTTATAGTGATATAATTTGAATATAAAATTATTCACAATTTTTTACCATTGACAATTATTTTTGCTTTAACTGCACTGTAAAAAAATAAAACAAACATTATTGGAGTATGTTTTACAAGAAAATTCAGTCTTTCTACTTCAAAATTCCAGGTTTAATTCAATGTGTCACTTGCCTTTTTTTTTTTTAATTATTTGCGAAATCAACTTGCAATTTCTTAGTGATAATTGACTACACCAGAGTGGTAAAATTGGGCAGTTTTTGTTAAAACTGGGTCACCTTTTTGCAACACTTTTTCACATTTGGAACCCCATACTTGCTTGCAGTGTAGAAACGTGAGAGGTTTTTCCAGCTCGACCACACACTTTATAGCATGCCATTTCATGTATGTATTTTAGCTGTAACGTTTAGCATACCTTGCTGCACAGTTTGAAGCCATGTCAAAATTAAAACCGTACTATTTAATTTCACACAGATGCCGCACTTCTCTCTGAGTTCCAAAGTTCAGCGTTTGTGGATATGTGTTTGTGTGCATGTTTGTGTGTGTCTGCCATGCTGAGCCAGAGAGTTTGCCATCTGATGGCTATGAGTAGTGACAGGTCCCTCCCAAAGTAGGTCAGCAATCAGAGCCCCTCACCACACTATGGTTGGTGTGTAAACGTGTATGTGTGTGTGTTTGTGTGTGTGTGTATATATACTGTGTGTCACAGCGTAAAGTCTGTGTTTATCCCTGTGAATATGTCCATTTGAATTTCCAGCTCTATTTCGATTTCTGCATGTGTCGGTTTGATCTGAGCGATCTGTGTGTGTGTGTTTGTGTGTGTGCTTATATTCTCCTGATAAAAATCATGCTGTAGGTCTCAGGTTAATGGGATATAGACGGTTTAACACAGTGATTCATTAACCTCCTGGCATCTGCAGCTGCGCTTAAAGTCATTAAGCATAAAAAAACACACACGTATACATAAAAACACACAAACATACACACACCTGGCCTTGTGTAAATGTAGAACCATTCAAAGCGAGTCTTGCTAACATATGATCTTCATAAATGCATTACGGACGCTGTGGCTGGTGTGTTTATTTCATGACATGAAGATTTAATTTGTACGTTACTAAACTTTCCGCACAGCTAACTATAATGCTCACAGTGACATCAGACATAACCCAGCACACACACACACATGCAGCAGCAGCAGGGGTGAATAAAGGCTCTTTTGATGGATGGACGTGTGAGCAGAGGGAGGGAGATTACGGTGTGAGGGATTGTGGGAATTCTCCTCACCAGCTGTTCACTAGAGACAGGGTGAAGGAAGATGAAGGGATAGAGTGATGGATGGAGAGAATGGTGTGAGGGAAAGAGAATAGAGAATTCGGATGGTTAGGTGAAGGCTCTGAGGAGTAGAAATGGAAATATTATTGAACATAAACACACACACACACACACACACACACACACACACATTGGCTACACTCAGCTGCAGCATGCAGTTGTCAGTCCTGTTTAAAATGAAGTTATACTATCGTTCTAAAGTTTTAGGTCAGTAAGATTTTTTTTTTTTTTTTGAAAGAAGTCTCTTATGGTCACCAAGGTTGCATTTATTTAATCAAAAATACACTAAAAACAAATGAAATGAAAATTACTGCTTGAAATTTAATTGATTGTAAGATGTTTAATTTATTCCTGTGATGGCAAAGCTGAATTTTCAGCATAATTTCTCCAATCTTCTAAAATCATTGTAATTTGGTGCTCAAGAAACATTTCATATTATTATAGTATTGGATTCACTTTTGTAAGATGTTGTTAATTTAGAGTCACACCTATTAGTAAATACATTTTCTCAGTACAAAACACTGTCTGCTTTCTAGTATATAAATAAATATAAATGTATTTGCTAGATCTGCCCCCTAATACTTGACCAAATGTTAGTCGATGAGAAGATTAGTAATTTTAATTAGTCGGTTAGTTGCAGGGAAAAAAAAACTCCACAGGAAGTGGCGAAGTCATGCAGTACGTGACGTAACATGGCTGGTCCATTATAGTATGTCTAATATGTCTAAAAAAAAAAAAAAAAGAATTGTCTACTACTTATAAATGAACCAATTTAAGTCAGAAACAAATATTCTCTGATTATGTAACTCTTTACAGGTGCGTCCGCTACACTGCAGAGATGACGAGTCAGCATTGTCATATGTCTTTGCAGCCGACACTGACTCAGAAATCACTGGTGTATTAAATTATTCAAATGTTCTGACAGAGCTTAATTTATATTTTATATTATGGTTTATTTCTCTGTAATGTAGAATAATGTTAGCAATGTTACACATATAATATTCTTTCTCACCCCTGAAACTCCATTTACTGATGCCACCCCCCAGTATATATTTAAGTAATTGAATTAATATCATAAACTATCATAAATCTTTAGTCTGGGGCAGCTCTAAAATTTACAAAGTTAAAACAAGATACATTTACTTCACAAGCAACAGTGAATAAGATATTAAGACTTGTTTTCCTAGAAAATGTACTGCACTGGCAGATGATTTAAACATGTTTATAGCTACGTTCCACACAGCTTGAAACTCCTCCTACTTAAAAATAATGACTGGAACAGCCCTCGAGAAGCATCATTTCCAGACTTTGAACCGTCTTGCTTTCATGCAATGTATTATGCAAATACAGGTTAGTCTTTAGGATATTTTGTTGTGGTCTTAACACAAGGTGAAATTGAATGACTTTATTAGCATTAGCATTAGCATTTTGACCTAATCCGGACTCTTGCTTGATGTAGGTTCTGTTGTGTTGGGTTGGGACTGTGGTTTGCAGGGTCCTGTGTGTTGTCAGTTTCTATTACTACATCCCATCTGCTCCATCCCTCCCAGACCATTGACACACTTCTGAGAGGTGCTATTAGTCAACCTATTAAGATAATTACCTCAGAGGAAACGAGACAGAGAAAGAGACAGCCTTCCTCCGACATACAGCTCATTTGTATTTGTATTCGTGGATCTAATCCATTTAAATGTTCTTCTTTATTGAAATCAAAACGAAATGGATAATGAAAGACAGTGGCCAGTACTCCAAAAACCATCATAAATGTAGTACATATGATTTATGCACTATGTTCCAAGTCTTGCGAAGCCATATAATGGTTTGTAAGGTTTAAGAAGACTTTCCATATAGTGAACAAGTTGGACCACTACTATATTATCCAAATTCACATCTTACTGAATAACAAATCGTACAAAACCATGTCTGGGTGTTTGGATATCCCAGTAGGCATTTTTCGTTCAGTTATCAAGAAGTACAAGCAACATCAAACCAACAAGACACTGAGTAGAAAGCTTCTTCGAAACTCTGAAGAGGGAGACTTGCGAGAAGCCAACAGTCGCTTTGAGTTCAGTAGCTGAGAATAAAATATAAGGTCAGTCATATCAAGAGCTCTGGCCTACATGGGGTGGTGATACAAAAGAAGCCATTACTTCGAAAGAACCATGTGGGGGGAAAGCATAATGCAGACCTAGAAAAGATTGTGTGGTCAGATGAGACCAAGGTAGAGCTTTTGAACAGAATTCAAAGGTGCATATCTCACGCTGCCTACACCTTAAAACACCATACCTGCAGTGAAGTATGCTAGTGTAGCATCATGCTGTGGGCCATTTTTGACCAGCAGGGACTGGGCATCTTGTTAAAATGGAGTGAACACTGCATTGTGCCAAAACACAGGAAAACACTGCAGCTGAAAAACTGAAGCTTCAAGATGGTGGCTCTATGTAATCTTGATATAGGAAGATGGAGTATGTATGCAAATAAAGATAACTCCATTGTTTCTTTTTAAGACTTTTTGTATTATACAACAATGTGACATTAAAGTAACTAGGTTTGCATTTCCAGAAGGAAATAACTGTGCTTGGCACAAAGGCATAAATTTAATTCCACATCAGAGCTGCTTTGGCATTATGGCATTTAGAATGCTTTTTTGTGCACAAGGAATCAATAAAATGCATGTATTGCAGAGTGTTAAGGCATCTATAGATACAACAAAGAAGACCAATAGCAATTCATTATGCAAAAACTTCAGTGAAGTCTGGGCTTGCATAAATACTTATTTTTATCATATAAAATACTAGTCTTTTAGAAAAGTAGTCAGCTGGTTGGCAGGTCATTGTTTACCTGATGTAAATGACTCTTTATTTCTCACAATGTGACTTTATCTCACAATTGCAACTTTATATCTCCTAATTGTGACTTTTTTTTCTCACATTTGCATCTTTTATTTCTTCTAATTGAATTTTATATCAACATGACTTCATATCTCTCTTATTGTGACTTTACATGTCACAGTTTTTTTTTCTTTTTTTTTTCTGGTATACGCAATTGTGTATCTTAAAATTGTGTTTTTTGAACTTTCTTACTATTTTTATCTTTGTTACTCTGAAAATATCCTAGTTTGGAGGCCAGTGTCTGCCTCAGTGATACAAGTTATATTAGTTGACAAAAACCCGTAGCCGAACTACTCAACTAGTTGGTGCAATCCACTACCGTTCAAAAGTTTTGGTTTGGTAGGAATTTTAGTGTCTTATGTTTGTTTACCAAGGCTCCATTTGTTTTTTTTTATTAAACATACAGTAAAACAGTAATATTAGGAAATATGATTACAATTTAAAATAGCTGTTTTGTATTTGAATATATATATTTTTTTCCTGTGATGCAAAGCTGAATTTTCAGCAGCCATTACTTAAATGCATATCATTATATTATAGCCGGATAGAGTATATTACTGCCATATGGACATTACTTTTACACAATGATAACAGAATACTTCCTAAATTGTAACACTGAAACAAGCATTTTTGTAAAGCTGCTTTGAAAAAATATTTACTGTGAAAAGCGCTGTACAAATAAACTTGAATTAAATTGAATTACTTAGGTCTTTTAGTGTCACATGATCCTTCAGAAATCATTCTAATATGCTGATTTGATGCTCAAGAAATATTTCTTATCAATGTTGAAAACCATTGTGCTGCTTTATATTAATCATATTTTTTAATACTTTTTTTTTCAGGATTGTTTGATGAATAGAAAATTCAAAAGAGCATTTATTTGAAACAGAAATCTTTTAGTAGCAATGTAAAAGTCTTTACTTTTGATCAATTTAATGCTTCCTTGCTCAATAAAAGTATTAATTTCTTACTTTTTTTTAAAAATATTTGACCCAAAAATAGAAGACACACCCAAAGCTAAAACAGGTTGTTTTATTGTGCACATGGGAAAGTTTTTAAGGTTTGTCTTTGAAATGCCTCATATTACACATTTTATACTGCACAATTGAGTTGAATGCCTACAAAATTGAATAAATTATCACCATAATCACTTTTTTTCCCAAGGAGATTAGAGGTTTTCCTCAGGTTTGTGATGCTTAAAATAATTTCCACACATCAGCCAAATCTGCAGGAAAAATCAACCTTGAAAAAAGGTTTTTGCCAATAGGGATGATGCTTTCATTAATTATGAATACACTTTCAGAACCATGTTTTCTGACAGTTGCCGATGAATTAGGACTGCTGCTGTCTAAAATATGCATATTTCATGACGTTAATGTATAGCACTTTGGTCCACATCAAGCTGTGAGCAGATCCATGGAGATCTGCGATGTCTACTGCGGTACCTCATCAGCACAGAGTTCATAGAGTTTCTCTCTCTCCTTCTCCCATCTCTCTCCTCTTCCCCTGCATCCCCACCTCCACGCTGCTGGCTGCGGGCTGACTCAGATGTCAGAGCGCGTTATTTCAGCAGGCTGATTCTCAATAATGTGTCTTTATCTGGGCTCTTTGTGGCACTGGGTTTTGGTGGTGAGGCCGCTTTGGGATTCGGATAAGGGAGGAGGCATCGCCGAGCAATAATGAGTTCTCGTTTTGTTAATGCCTTTCCACGCCTCTTCAAACATGCATCATATACTCACCTTCAACATGAGGACAGATATTTCACAGTGCTGTATGTGCAGTTTGGATTCGTTGTGTTTTTTTTGTTTTTTTTTAAATTGTGAGGGTATGTGTGTGTAAACGCTGTATTCATGTTAGGCAGGTAGTGTGTGTGGGTTTCTGCTGTTGTCGTCTGATTGACAGGTGCGACAGTAGGCCTTACTCTCCTCATCCTCGTCTCTCCATCTCCTCCATCTCCTCCAAACATTACTGACGTGAACATGACCTAGAGAAAAACCTTTACAATCTCACTCTTGTTTCGCTCAGATTGTTCCTCGGAGTCATTCCTGCTCTCGCTCCACTTCTCTCTACCTGGGTGAATCTTATGAAACTTTTCAAGAATATGTCCAGGTTATGTCAGGCCACCCCAAAATAAAACAAAGCTGTAATATATTTTGCATAAAAATGCTACATTTTAGACCAGTAAGATATTTTGCACTGTGGAAAAAAAAAAAAAAATGAAAATGAGTAATAAATTCTATCAGTAAATACTTCAAAATGTAAACAATATAATTTTTCTTGCTACAATGAGAATCTGAGAACAAGAATCTTTATTTATTTATTTATTATTAATTTTATATTTATTTATTTATTATTTTGTGTGACTTTATGCTTAATCATCATGAAACTGTCATAATCCAAAAAAAAAGAAACAAACAATAGGCTTTTTTTTTTTTTTTTTGTAAAGAAAAAATGTAGTTTCTTATTTTTATTTTGGAGTGAATGAAATTTGCTCAGGAGATTTTTTTTGCAACACATTTAGTGAGAATCACCCAAGAAAGTAATTCGATTATTTATTTATTTATTTATTTGTATTGATTTCTTTATTATTATTATTTATTAAATACATATTAATATTAGCATTAATTTATATTAATATACAAGAAATGTACGTTTTATTGCTTCTCACTTTGTTGCACTGAAGATGGCTCAAAAATCTGTGTTATTGTAATGACAGTTTAATCAGAATAAGCCTTTTAAAAAAAAAAGCATAAAACATCTGGATGCATTATGGTCAGTGTTGGGGAAAGTTACTTTTAAAAGTAATGCATTACAATATTGCGTTACTCACGAAAAAAAACAACTAATTGCATTACTTAGTTATTTTTTATGGAAAGTAATGCATTACATTACTTTTGCATTACTTTATCTCACCTGGGCTGAGCTTGCTTGGTTTTTTTAAATAACAACTAAAAAGTTCTATTTTTGGCAAATGTAAAAGCCCTTTTACACCAAAAGTGAAATGAATATGCTTCAGGATGACCACAAATGTGATGTTTATTACAAAGTAATTTTTGCTTATTAGTACGGTTGAATTGGATCATTGAAGGTCAGCAGCAAAGACATTGGTTAATAAAGTGAGATTAAATACATAAAGTATGTACAGTGGCATGAGAAAGTTGGGAACCCTTTGCAGAATCTGTGAAAATGTCAGAGATCATACAAATTGCATGTTGTTTTTAATTTAGTACTGTCCTGAGTAAGATAAAAGATGTTTACATATAGTCCACAAGACAAAAAATAGCTGAATTTATTAAAATAACCCAGTTCAAAAGTTTGGGAACCCTTGATTTTTAATACTGTGTGTGGTTACCTGGATGATCTACGACTGTTTTTTTGTTTTGTGATGGTTGTTCATGAGTCCCTTGTTTGTTCTGAGCAGTTAAACTGAGCTCTGTTCTTCAGAAAAATCCTCTAGGTCCTGCAGATTCTTCAGTTTCAAGCATCTTTTGCATATTTGAACCATTTCCAGGCGTGACTGTATGATTCTGAGATCCATCTTTTCACACCAAGGACAACTGAGGGACTCAAACACAACCATTAAAAAAGGTTCAAACATTTACTGATGCTCCAGAATGAAACACGATGCATTAAGAGCCCGGGGGATGTCCAAATTTTCTTGTTTTGTTAAAATATCTTTTTTTTTTTTCTTTTTTTTTTCATTTAGTACTGCCCTTCGGAAGCAACAGAACATACTTGCATATACAACATACTTGCATATTTCCCGGAAGACAAATTAAGTACAATTTACCTTGATCTTTAAGTTCAAAAAGTTTTCACCCCCCGGGTAAACATCTTATATGTAAAATATCTTACTCAGGACAGTACTAAATAAAAAATAACATGCATTTTGTATGATCTCTCTTATTTTGTTAAAATTATTCACATTTTCACATATTCTGCAAGGGGCTCCCAAACTTTCATATGCCACTGTATTTGTTTAATTTAATTTAAAAAAATTTAGGAAAAAAAAGTAATCTGATTACATAACTCAAGTTACTTGTAATGCATTACCCCCAACACTGATTATGGTGATGAGAATTTAGGAATCTCTCTCTCTCTCTCTCTCTCTCTCTCTCTTTTCTTTTGCCTTATATTAAACTCTCTTAAATTAGACTGTGGCCTCTCACCTTTCTCATCCCCTGTCCTTCACTCCCCCATGCTGTTCTATCTTTTACTCATCTCATCTCATGCCCTTTCTTTCTTATTATCCGTGCCCGATTTAGATCATTAATTCTTAATGTTGCCCTCATGAAAATGTCCATTAAAAGCAGCCCCAAAAGTACAAAACACAGGGATTCACTTGAATATTTGACTAGTTCCTGTAATTATTTAACTATGCTTACAAGACCCTTTTCAGAACCTCTGCCACATAAGTGACTTTTGTCTGAGCTGCAGGGAGCAGGAGGCCTGGACAGCCCAGTTAACTAGGAAGGAGTAATGTCTTGTTTCATTAGTTGTGGCTGGACTTATTACTCTGGCTGTGAATTTATGACCTTGTTAAAGTAATAGTTTGGTATGTTGTTGTTCGTAGAAGTGTCTGAGTTATGCCTATGTCGCCATTCAGTTCTGTGCACTGCAGGGGTCACATCTTTGTGCGCTGTCTGGACGTTTCTCCACTGAGCTGCTGGATGGGTCAGTCATTAAAACAGAAAAACCCAGTGTGTGTATGTGTGTGTCTATGTGGAGAGGATGTCAGACAGGATTAGCGGTTAATACCTGTCAATTGCTCACCAAAGATGACATTTAAGATTACGGCTGTAGGATTTCAGCCCTGTTTCCATAGGGATTGGTCCTCCTGTCACTCATTCTGTGTCAGGCAATCACATGCTGCCTTCGAGACAAGACAGAATGATTGTATTTACAAGATGGATGTTGTCACAATGTAGTTATTACCATTAGAGATACTTGGGATTTTCTTTGAGCTTTAACTTTCAGAATTGGAGGTGCTAATTAAAGAATCACAGAAGAAGAAAATTGGTATTGGTCATAATTAAACAGCCCATGAAATTGCTTGACAAGTGCAGTTTGTTTGTTTGTTTTGTTTTGATTTCCTATTCAAAAAGGAAGTTGGGTTGGGACATATTTAAGAAATATCCAATATCTTTATCATATTTGCTAGTCTGTGGTATTAGGAGAAGGATAGTTCTCTTTCTACGGGGCATGTGATTGGACAAAAAAAAATAATTGGATGCGCCCCTGAGTGCACGATGAGTCAATAATTATTTAGCCCATTTTCTTGGAAGAGAAAATGCATAGATATGCATAGGAAATGCATATAATATACATATTTAAAACAAATCACACATCTAATTCATGTCCTTTACTAAGAAAAAAAAGATAAATTAAAGTGGAATTGCCCAATTCATGTTTTATTTTAGCCAAAAGTATTAATCATTATAATTCTGACTTCTGAATTCATAAGTATGAACTAACAGCCATTCAATGACATCATAGTATAAAGAGTGTGACCAATCAGCAAAGGGCTAACTTAAAGCGATAGTTCATTCAAGATGAAAATTGTCGTCATTTATTCGCCCTCGTATTTCTTTCTTCTACAGAATACAAAAGTGTAAAAAATGTGGGGGGTTTTTCTCTTCTCAATACAATGAAAGTCAATAGGGCTCAGTATTATTTTGTACTTTAGACTTGCATTGTATGGGCAAAAGTAATTCTTTTATATATCAATATCTTCTTTTGTGTTCCACAGAAGAAAGAAAGGTTTGGAACAACATGAGGGTGAGAAAATGATGACAGAATCTCCATTTTGGGTGTACCATCTCTTGAAGCCATTCATCCAATCACTACACAGCTCAGTGAAGCAGCAGAACAACTGTTCCTCATAAACACGCTCACTTAGTGCATCACATCTGCGTAGCAGCAGATGAAAGAGACTTGTTTAACCACAATCCACTGCATGACAAGACTTTGTGTTACAGATCACAGCAGCAGGCCCAAAAACCAGAACATCTGAACGCTATTGCAAAGTTCATCGTATTCCCACAGTCAGAAGGTGTTGTTTTAGGTTCAATAAGGGATTGATCTCTGGAAAAGTGTTTAAGTTTCCATCTTCCAGCTTCAGGACACACTAAAAAAAGCTGTTTGACGAACAAGCAGTAAGCGGTAATATATGTAGTGTCCACTCTCCTGCCTTTCAGCAAATAAGTTAGTATTACTGGCGAATATTACATCACCTAATTAATATTCGTGATCCAAGCTGTTCATAATGAGATTCCCAAACTTTTTAGTACTTTACAGTACTTTTCTTATGTTCCATCAAGGTTAAAGTGTTCCATTACAGTTCGGTCCAGGCTTCGGAACCGCTTCTCCTTGCAGCAGATCTTTGTTTGTGTGCACGACAGAGGAATTCCTGCTGCTGTTTTGACTTCTTTACACATTTTATAAGCTCTACGTAAGTTCTCAGCTGGTAAAAATACCACCATATGTAAATGTACAACGAGCACATTCAGGTTGTGACCTTTTCCTTATGCCTTTTGTTTTGTATCTTTGGGTTCGGTGTTAAAAATGACAGTGTGAATGCTAAGTGAAGCAGGGCTAAGTGTATGATCTTCTTTTTTCGTTCAGTCCAAAAGAACCAAGAGAACTGAAGTTCTCTTACAAGTGTGAACACGCCCTTTAAGACGTTTCCTGAGGTGTCGCTGGACAATCCCATCTTGGTGTGGTTTTATCAGAGATATTTTCTTTCAGTGAAAGGCCTCTTCTGTATGTTGGAATGTATTCTCAGATAATCTCTCACACACACACAGTGTGTCTCATATTGCGTGCTGCCCCCTTTAGGCCTGCCCTGGCACAGCTGCAAGATAATGAGGTCATGGAGGCCCTCTTGCCAGCAGGAACTTGGGCTTACTTAGGGGAAATTACTCTGGGTTTGCGCAGCCCAAACAGATTGTGCTAATTCCTAGTAGGCTGAAAAGGTTGACTTGGCCGTTTGTCGGGGGTAAAAAACATCTTTTCGAGCTGTTGTTGCTCCAATCACTGGTCATCATGGGTCAATCCCCATTTCTCAAGTGGGGGTTGTGTAGGGGGCAGGGGAATTTTGGGAGAGGGGTGGAGTGAGTCAGTATGTGGGTCATTTCAAAATGTTCTTCGGCCAGTTTTTTTTTTTCTTTCTTTCTTTTTTTCATTTCAGTTCCAGACATGCCTTTCTCTACATCACCGCAGATCATCGTCTCAATTACCGAACTCATCCGTTGTTCCTTCTCGTCTATGATTTTTAGACTGCTCGAGAGAACATGTAGACTGTAAAGTCTGCACTGCAGTGTGTGTCATGTCTGCTTTTCATCTTCTGTTTAAACCCACGGCCTCTTGTCTTCCACAACCATCATCAGAACCTTCCAGACTACTGTTTTTCTACGCCCACTCACCTTTCCGCTCACCCTCTTCCTATTTCTTCTTATAGTTCCTTGTAGCAGTGTCAAAAGTACAGGTACTTCGGTAACAACTCAATGATAATCTACAGACTATCATTTTCATAGACTGCAGCAGGCAGCTGCTTTCAAATGCTCATGTTATTGTAAAATAAAACACTGAGAAAATTAATACATTTATTAAATATATAGAGAGAGAGACTTTTTTTACTTAAGTTTTTCTTTAATTAGCAATAAATAATGTATTGAATCATTAACAGAAACATTTTTCTTAAAAAATAAAAGACAACAGATCCAACAAAGCCTTAAAGGGGTGGTTTAATGCTATTTCATGCATTCTGACTTATTTACACTGTTAAAGAGTTGGATACTCAATACTCTTATGGCAAAAATAATCTTCAGATTTCTCACAAACTTCAGTTTTGTTTTTTTTTTCAAGTATGGCCCTTTGTTATGTAATAAAGGGCAGAACTCCTTATACGGGCACTTCTCCCGGAAGAGCGCACATGTACACCTTAAACCAGAGCGAGAGCAAGAGTGTGCCCATCAATGCGCTTCGTTTGGGTTACAGAAGTCATCGGCAGCACTACATAGGACTTGCTTGAGAAAGATTTGTTACTTTGTTTTTAGACTACGAAAACAACAATGTCACCAAAGAAGTGTGTTTTTGGTTGTGAGGGAAAGATAACCTTGCTTCCCAAAGAACCCAGCGTTAAGTGGAGCTGAGAGATTTGTGCTCATGCATTACATTGATGCGCTCTCGACATTTGTTATTAAAATAACCATAGAAACCACCTTAAAATAACTAAATAAGGATAAAGTCATGTCTGATAGTTGCAATCAGTTTTTTATTGGTTAAAATGAATGTAGAATATCTTGTGTTTTTCTGTGGCTGCTCAAATTCAAAAGTTATCCATTGATAATGCGATGGTTTATTGTGTGTGTTTAAATACATTTAATTAGCTGACCATTTTACAACATGCAGACAATCGCTACACAAAAGCTGCGCGTACTGTCACTCTTTAGTTTCGCTCACAGGACACGCCTAGGCGCTCGGCTGTTTTCGGAAAGACTCGGTACAGCTTATCTATCTTTTATAAATATGATAAAACTAAAGACTTTTTGGAGATATGAAGGATGCTATACTACTCTATAGGTACTCAAGATTAACATGAGATTGGCAGAAAATGTGTGTTATGTACCCTTTAAATATTAAAATACATATATACAACAAAACTCCAGCACTTCAAACATACAATTTTAGAAGACAATCATAAGTAATGTAACATAGCCAATGCAGGGAAGAGAAGCGGCTGGATCCAAATGCAAGTAGTATTTTAATAAAACAAGTGGTAATCCAAACATGAACAAGAAATCCAAAACACAAGGAAACAAGGCGGAACATACACTACATCCTCACAGAGACAACCACTGACAAAAACAGACTAAAACACTGGGCTATTTGTACACAGATATGCTAACAAGGTAACAAGACATACCTGAGAATGCAATCAAGGAGACCAGTGAAAAAATAGTACTACAAAGTGACTACAACATGGCACTAGAAACAGGAAGTAACACAAGTCCCCACACAAGACAGGGGAACACAAAGTAACCTCACAAATACAATTAATCCCCCACTTAAATGTAAACATCTCTATATCCACCAATCAATAATTTACAGTATAATATGTAAACTCAATCGTTACGCTTTTAATTCATGTAGTTAAAATCGTGACAACATCATTTGATTCTTCGCGATTAAGTTTTCTTTTTTGTGACAATATTGGAAATTTAATTTGAACAAATTAAAAAAAAAAAAACTTTTTCTTATTAGATTGAAAATTAAACCATTGGTGTAAACATTTGTCATAGTCTGACACCATCTTTATTTAAAAGTGGGAACAATCTTTCACAATTTAAAATGAAAGACAGTTATTTGTTATCTGCAAAAAGGACACTAATGGGTTACCGGTGGATCAAGGTGTGCTCTGTCTGTTTGTAGAAAGAGAGAGATAAACTAGTTGTTGGACCATTGTGGGCTATTCCTAATATCTAATGCAGTGAAGACTATGCCAATCATTTTTATTTTCATTTTTAGTACTTTTTTTATATATATATATTTTTTATTCATTTCTAGATGTTTAAACTTGATACTGCTGATGGAGAAAAACGGAAAAACTTCAAAATACTTGTGATTTGTTTCTTTGTTCAGTTTATTTTTCTTGAATAATTGCTTGAGAAAATGAATCAGTGTTTTACCTCATTTTTGCATTCCCTTGTTTATTTGTTAATATTTTAATGTTATATATTTGTTTTTCTAAATAAAGTTTGGTTCATTAGCATATGTGGTATCAAAATCGGCATCAAGAATCATGAAAATTCAGTGGTATTGCTATTAACTACTGACATTTTGGTACTGTGACAAGGTTCTTTAACTCTATTCCTCTATCTGCTGATCAAGTTCAGCATTTACACCTTTACTGAGCATCTCTGCATCCCTACAGGGAGAAAAGAGAGAGCGAGGGAGGTGAAGAACACAATGAGAGCCATTAGGTGATGAATCATTTTTTTTTTCTACACCTCCAGTGTGTTGACTAATGACTGCCGTGAGCACAAAAAAGGTCATGTTTTTGGATTCAGTCCATGAGTGTGTGTTTGTGTGCATTTCTGTGTGTTTACATGTGAGGGGGTGAGTCTTTTATATGTTGTGTCTATTCTCTAAAGATTATTCTTTATTTAAGTCAGTTTTGGGTGAATGTAATATTTGGCTTTATACTAAGAGGCTCTTTGGATGAAATCCAAGGGTTTTTGTTATTCTTGATTTTGACACATACATTTTTGTAATGTTTTTGACCTTTTTGGGGCGAATTGAGAAGTTTTGGAATATTAAAGAAATTTTCTGGGTTTAATTCAACTTGAGCTCCATGGACTGCACCTGTGACATGCTGTCGATTACCACAGAAAATCATTGTGTTTACAGTAGTGCACTTATAATAGAGGTCTGTGATTCAAAACATTCTACTAGAATAGATTAAATTTTTATAAAGTTAAAATGCACAATTTTGATCATATATAAATGATCAAATCTTGTGGATATATGTTAAATACTTACTGGCCCCGTTTTACAGACAGGGCTTAGCCATAGACTAAGCTAGGATTAGGCCTTAGTTCAATTAGGGTATTTAAGTAGCTTTTATAAACGTACCCTAGGAAAAAAAAAAAAAAAAACTTTACTAGTGTGCATCTTGAGACAAAACAATAGCACTGACATATTTTAAGATATGTCAGTACAATTTTCTTTCAGTTAAAACAGCTCAAACATGAATTTTAGTCTAGGACTAGCTTAAGCCTTGTCTGTGAAACTGGGGGACTGTGTCTGTTCAAGTTATATAAAAATGTTCCTCTTTTGTATACTTGTATACACAACGATACCATAAAGGCAGTGTATACATAGACGAGAAGTACATTACCATTCAAAAGTTTAGGGTCAGTAATTATTTATTTATTCATGTTTAAATTAATACTTCTATTCAGCAACGACACATTAAATTGGTCCAAACTGACGGTAATAACATTTATGATGTTACAAAAGAATTCTATTTTAAATAAATACTGTTCTTTTATCTAAGAATTAAAAAAAAAAAGTATTAAGCAACTGTTTTCAGCATCGATAATAATGAGAAATGTTTCCATCACAGGAATAAATTACATTTTAAAATTTATAAAAATAGAAAACTGTTATTTTAAATTGTAATGTTTTGTTGTAATATGTATTACTGTTTTTACTGTATTTTCAAATAAATGCAGCCTTGCTGAGCATTAAAAAAAAAAAACATTTTCAAAAATCTTACTGACCCCTTTTGAACGTTGACTGTTGAATGTGTGTCAGTAACACATAACTAGAAATTCATCTGCCTTGAACGGCTGTCCTTCCAATTAAAATAGTAATTTAGACACTTTATTACTCAAATAAAACACATTTTTGTTCAGAAGAATTCATTATGTTTTAACACAAATATGAGCTTTCTGCTAATAAACCCTCTCAAATGCCTTTAGACTTCACATGTGCATTGTTGAATTGTCGGAATGGATTTCTGTAGTGATTGAAAGCATGTCACAAATGCTGTTTAATTTGTACTGAATCCAGACCATTCCTCACAAATCCTAAATCTGACGCAAGTGCCTTTAAAAAACAAACTTCAAATTAATTTGTCAACCAGAAAAACAGAGGCCACCTTAGTCTCGGTTTCTTTATATCAAAACTGTTACCCTCAAGCAGAAAAGCTATTGAATGTTTACTGGCACTCCTCGTCGGCATGTGCTCCTCGACCGTCTGCTGTTTTTTTTATTTTTTTTCTAAGAGCATAATAATCAAGAGATATTTTGGATGGGAAGAGTCTTTGTACACAAGCACTGTGGTTTTCGAGCGCTGCAGATTAGCTACCGTGTGTCATTCGGAGGTTCAATAAAATATTGAATGGTTCAAATGCAAAGTGTTTGTGCAATGAAGAATTCAATATCGCCCTCATGAGCGGGCTTTATATTTGGAAAGGAAAATAAGTTTGAAGATGAAGCTCTTTGTACCATGGGGAGGGAGCTTGAACATGGTTTGAATGCAGTATTCAGTGCCTGGATGCTGAGTTACTCAGACTTACATGGATAAAGTACCAAGTTTTTCAGAGAGGCGCCTCACCTATGAAATATTTAGTAATGTGAAGGCTGGAAGATGCGGTGTGTGTGTGTGTGTGTGTGTTGAGGGATGATTGTATACATGGTTAAAAGGCAACATAGTTGCGGTCGAGTCTCTGTTATTCCTGAGAGACAGTTTCCTATATACAAAGCAGCCCGGAGACAAGCAAGTACTAAATAGGCAAGAAGCAACTAAGCACCTACCAAGCATGCTGGCATACAAGAACACATCACATGTGGATGGCCACTTCAGTCATTAAGGAAAACTCAAATCAGTATGTTCAATTACATGGAAATAAAACAAACATATTGACTTCTAAAGCAACTTTTATGTCAGCAAACATTGATATGTTGATTTGATTTCATTAGTTGATTTTTAACTTAATTTACTTGATTTGATTTATTCATCAGCATTTTTCTATTAAAATTTTTAACACTTTTAATTAATTGACAGCAATAATGTTTATATATATTCTGTATGGCTTGATATTGACTAAATTAAACTCATTAATTCATTAAACTGACATTAATTGGAAAATAAACAACTCAATACAAAATAGTTTTTTTTGCTGAACTCCTCAGGAGGTCAAACTAAATATTACATGAGTTCTTTATTTTAGTTCGTTTTATGAGGTTTGTGAATTTGGCGAAACACTCTTACGAAAAAATGGGACCTTACTGTTTTGTAAGAATTTATTCATTTAGGCATTAAATAAACATTAAAATTAGAGTTGTTTAGAAGTTGAGCTTGATGAATGCATTAAAAATTGAGAAATTCAATGAGATTATTTTTACTTCCTGTCATGCTGTAGAAGGGGGCAATGATGTTACTTCTTGGGTCTCACAATTTTAAAGACATTTTTTTTTTTTTTTAATGAGGGAAAACCTTGTGTTATCAGGATTGGGTGCAAATTGTGGAACCTAGATAAATGTTTTTAGTTATTAAAATGACTTTTTATTAAGGATTATGGACTGGAGTAACTTTCTAGCAGAATGGTGGGTTTTTTTGACCAAAATCTTGTATCACAAGGTAATTTTCTATCACAGTAATGATACATATCACAATATACGTAGCAATCCAGTCTGAAAAGCTGATTTGAAAGTACGTGTATTGTTTAAAGCGCTGTACAAATAACAACTACAATGAATAAAATGTCAATTCAACAGGTTATATCAAAACTTAACTGTTTGATATTTAAAACAGGCCAAATGCACAATTTTAAAGGGGGATACCTGTGTGTAAAACCTGCTACTTTTAATGCTAGTTTATGTTAGTCTATTAAACATGTCTCATTGTTATCAACAAAAAACATGATTTGTGCCTCTGATGATTAATAAAAAAAAGTAATTCTATGCCAAATTGTACTGTATTCATAGAAAGTGCCAGTTATGCTTGTTAGTTGGTGACCATGATGGGACACATTTTCCCACGGTCATTAGGCCGTGAGCCAATCTTTTATAAATTTGACCTAATTCATAAGTATATATATAAAAATGGCTGACACATACACAAGTACTTGTCCCACTTTACATACATTATAACAAATTACTGATACTGATGAATAAACAGTATAAGTAAGGCTATTAAGTAGCAGTCCCAAACTAGTTTAATATAATATATATGTTAATATAATTAAGTTAGTAAGTTGGTATGAGCACCACAGTCTTTTAAAAAATATATAAAATAACAAAGTGAAAATCAAGTGGTATTATGTTGTTACGTAAACAACAAGCTGCTTCTGATTAATAGAATGTGCATCATACATGCATGCAAATCCTTTCCAGCTAAAATACGAAGTACAAGTTATGTAATTTATTGGTACTTTTTGATCATTTCATAACTTACTAATTAACTATGTTACTATGACGTTATATGCTCGTAAATTTTGCTCTTTATATATAGTGAAGTGATATACAATGCGCGTCTCCATCTGACAGGACAGGAAAGTTCATTTTTCTTGGGGTGAGAAACTTTATTTTGTACCAAATTACAAAAATAACGTTATAATAATGACATTGACATATTACCTGAAAACATCTCATCTGACCACAGATTCTGAATCAGGATAACGCCTTTTTCTCAACACTCTTTACTTAAACTGAGTCTGACAAAAGATTCAACAGCTTTCACTCTTTCAAAAGTCTTGATTCAGGGGGGGGGAGTTGTTTCTTTGACTGCATACTCAGCGACCCACTCGGAGCCCACATTTGAGTTGCGACCCACCAGTTGAGAAACACTGCTTTACATGAGCGAGTGGCTGCACATTGCTGTGAAGTAATGGAGAGTCATAAACTAGTGTTTTATTGCTAAGCCACAGGGTTCCAGTCAGCCTTCATTGCACAACATCTGAAATGCTGAAAAAAAAAAAAATCCTTGACATGTAATATTGTTCTGGTTTTTTCAACCTCTTCCCAAAGCTACCTCTGACGGTACAAAAGAAGGGATCGACAGCATGAGAGGAGGCGTCTGCGTGACACGAGGGATGAAGTTGATTCTCAAAGTGGGACAGAGTGAGTATCATCACCTCCAAAAGCACATCAATGAATCAACCTACAGTATGCACTGAGGGAGAGTTCCAGACAAAATTCAATAAATGTTGCGTCAATACCAGCACACTCGCTCACATAATTAAAGTGTTTAAACCATGCATCAAAATGTGCTTGTTTCACATCATGTAATTTTTTTTGCTTTCATAGCTGCATATGGCCTTCCCCCAAAGCCCAAACCTGATCCGGGCCGACCCAACAGCAGAACCCCAGGTAACAGCCAGAAATAGTCTGGGAAACCTCTTCCAAGACAATATTTTTGAGGGCTTTTCACATTCACTTATTAGCTTAACCTTGGGTTAACATTTTATTAACCCAGGATTAAGGCCACTTTTAATTTTGCATTAAGCAATATTTTACTCAAGTAATTTTGAGGAAACCCTGCTCTGGAAGCAGTACTAACCCAAATTGTGTACAGAGTACAGAGTGAAAAAATGTTCATCAGTGGCCAGCCAATCATAAACTAAACCATGCTTGGCTCACTAAATATTTATTTTTTACTGTTTAGGTCTTTTATTTTCCTATACTATATAGGACAGTTGACAGGAAAGTGGAGGGAGAGAGAAGGGAAATGGGTTTGGGACAGGTCAGACTTGAACCTGTCATAAGCAACAAGTCCTCATTAAATATTCAAGGACATTGTGCAGTTGCAGAAATTTTCACTCCGTTTAGTGTTAGTGTTTCCTTTGCATAATCCTTGTAATTTTTTATTTTTGTAGTATTTTATTTTAGGTGAATTTTGACAACTGCAGTGGATTTATGTGTTTGTGTTTCTATTGATGTTTAAATCTCATAAATATGCAAATATGAACAGTGTTGTTAGTGTTAACTTAAACTATTGAAAATTGTGTTTGTTAAATTAAATAAATTTAAAATAAAATATAAATATTAGATGGAAAAACTTTAACAAAAATAAGAAATCTTGCCTTTGGGCCTAAAATGAAAGCTAAAGCACATAAAATTACTAAAACTAAAATTAAAATGATAAAAATAAGAATTGAAAATATAAAAATAAAAGCTAATTCAAAATATTAATAAATACTACAGCATATAAATAATATTAAAACCCCTGACATAGAATGTTAACCCAGGTTTAAAAATGTACAGTGTGAAACATGGAGCAACATTAACCCAGGATTACGCTATCCTAGAGCTCAGAAAGATGTCAAGTAAACAATTTTAATGGTGAAAATCCCAATGAAGTCTGCTTTCAACTACATTTATGTATTAACCTTGATACCATCTGCATATGCATCTGTTGTCATGTAAACACAGTGTCTAGTGTTCTTTGAATTGCTTTTTTTTAATTTCTTAGAGGCTTAGACTGCACTGGTTGATCTCCATAAGGTAAACATTTGAGAAACCAGCAGTGTTGAAGCCAAACATGAGGCATTTTTGAACTCAAGCCAAAGCTAGTTATGGATTAAATCGAATCTAATCTAAATACTATCAGGATGTTTGTTGTAGAAGATAAAGCCGAATAGGAAGTGAACTTCAAAAATCCTGCACGTGGATGTCTGGTACATGCGAGCATTGATTTATCTGATCTTTTCTATTTCAGGTACAGAAAGTGGATCTAAAGAGGGTGATGGAGGTGAGGCCGGTGAGAGGGGAGACAGCGGCGCCGTATCTGTCTCTAACATCGCCCTAATCGCCGGTGGTGCAGGGGGAGCCTTTGTCCTCCTGATTGCTGTAGTGATTGCCGTGGTGTGTTACCGCCGACGGAAAGCCAAGCACTCTGAAACTCACCACCCTGCCCTTACACTGTCCTCTCTTACCCCAAAGAGAGGCAGCTCCTGCGGGGCAGCAACTGGGGCTGGTGGGGGCAACAATAACGGCTCAGAGCCCAGTGATATCATCATTCCCCTGCGGACCTCTGACTCTGCATACTGCCCCCATTACGAAAAAGTCAGCGGCGATTACGGACACCCTGTTTACATCGTTCAAGAGATGCCCCCTCAGAGTCCAGCCAATATTTACTATAAAGTATGAGATCAGCGAACCCATCCTGACTTTATCGAACCTCACACACGTTCGCTGTGTTCAAGTGACTCTACATGTAAGAGCCTATATGCGTTACTAGAACGTGGACCCGAAGTTGAGTTGATCGTACCGTCTAGAAAAGCGGTAAATACAGCTTTTATGTCATAGCAGCGTGTTTGCGGTTATTTACATGTGTGTGTCTCTGTGTGCGACGTGAGGCGGGCAGATCACGAATTTCACATGGGCTCAGGTGCAAGTGAACGTACTTCACATGCCTGTTTGAGACGAGTTTATACGTCCGTTCTGATGGTCGGAATTGAATTATTGTGCTTATCCTGAAAACCAAACAGTAGAGAGTGAGACTTTTAAGTGATTCATACTTAAATAATATAAACACTTAATACATTTTTAAACTTTGGGGGGAAATCCACTAATTGCGTTGCATTGATTGCGTGGTTTATTTGCATATGCTGTCTGCATTGTTTTAGCACCCCATTCACTAAAGCAAACATTCCCAGTAGATCTGAACACAATTTTTACACCACAGTAGTTCCCCATCTTGCAGGCTGAATTGCAGCCTAGCACAATCTGCCATACTTTGCTGGGACTGTACACCATCACTAAGATCCAGACTTTTTAAAATGCCAAAAATATTTTCAAACTCCATTGTGCGTCTTTTATATGGTTCCGTTTCTCCATAATTTGATAACCATTTGATGAATTTCTGCTGCCATTATCACTAGAAAATGTACAAAACATCTAAGTATTGGCACAATGCTAATTGCATTTTTTGTCAGTTTTCGATACCACTCAAAACAGATGTCATCCTGATGGGATCTGGTGAAGAAACTGGATCCAGTATTCCTTGCGCTTTGGAACGATTTAACATTTTTGGCGTAGTCGGCAGGATCTACAGTATTACAAAATGTTTTTGTGCATTCTACAATAAGGCTAATTTGCATAAAAAGGAGGCATGTTTGTGCTAAAAAGAAGAAAAAAAAAGTGAAAACAAAACAAAACAAAAAAACATATCGAAATATTTATTCCAGCGCAGATTGTGGCTTGTTAAACTGGATTGTGGGTGATTAGTGAATGAGACGCAGAGTGTCCCGCATGCAACCGTTTAGTGAATTCGCCCCTTCTTTATTTTCCTTTTCTCATTTCATCTGATTGTAAATGTTTGTCTTTTCTGAACTCGGACCTCCATCTGATTTATTTATTGTGCATCAAAGAAGCAGTTTTTCATTCCTTCCACTTCATCAGCTTCCTATCACAACTCCTCAGCGCCTGGTTGTTTGTCTTTGAGGTTTTTTAAACATTTTTATGTGAGAAGCAGGAATCGCATGTGGAGGAGGTGTAGATGGATGATCGACTACTTCAGATGGAGACTCTTCTGAGATTTCTGAGAGGTTGGAGGTCAAAGTTAAGCGTTCGAAGAAAAACCCCTCAGAGCTGTGCGGGAGTCCGTCACTACATGATGATTTGAGGGCTTCTCGCTTTCTGCCCGGGCTTTTGAAGTACTGTGTATGCCATGATAAACTGCTTGCTTACCGTAGACACACAATACCAAACGTATACACACTTAACACGCACATTCACATTACAGCAGTTTCATGTGTTAACCCCCACAGATGGACTCCAGCTGTGCATTTGTATGTTTTTCAAAGCTTTGTGATTGTGATTCAGACTGAAAACAGCAGGACTAAGACGGACAACGCAACTGTGCGTCTAAATTAACTCCACATCCTCTTGAGTGTTACACATACCCGTTGCTTGGTTACAATCTTGTTTCGACTCTCATCACATTCGTGATGTTTTTGAGACCATCTTTGACATCACCCTGTGCCAGCTTGAGGCTTCAGGTCTACAGTTCACCTGAGTTATTTCACTGGAAGAGACATGACATCATCAGGAGATGTAAGAAGAGACCGTATGTTACAGGCCGGAGTGACCTGAGCTTCCTGGTTTAGACTTCTCTCTGTCTGTGTTGATTTATTGGATTTCTTGTCGTCAAATGGCTAAAAACCAGAAATGGCACCTTTTATCATTTTGCTATGGGATTTTTTTTTTTTTTTTTTTCTGTTAAGGTTTTTCATGTTTTTGTTCTTCACATTTCTTTGCTTTCCACAGTGTTGATTAATTTGTAGATTGAGCAAATTAGAATAGTCTAAATGAAGGAACCTACCCTACTTGTGGCCATGGTAACCCTCAATGGTAACTAGCAATGGGAACCATAAAGAATTTAACAATTGTGGTTCTGATTCCCCTTTAACAGTTCCATTGACGATTTTTTTAGCGCTTCAGAGAAATAAATATATTTAGGGGGGGGGTGAAGAAATGCAATTGTTTTTATTCCATTTACTGTCCTCATCAGTCTGATGCTAAATGACTGTGACTTTTCACAGACTTTTTAATGGTGGCATAAATGCAATCCAATAATTGATCCTAACTATGTATTAAATAAAAGGACTAAAGTAAAAAAAAATTGGTAAGATTTCCTATTTTCATATTAACATTAATTCATTTTTATAAAATGACACATTACAAAAAAAATAAAATGTGTATCTTTATCTGCACATTGTCATAAACATTAAGCCAGGAAGTACACTGATTTAAGTCCCACAAGCCTTATGATGAAAATAATTAAAATAATAACTTTTCAGTAAGTGAGTCTCTTTTTTTTATTATTATTATTATTATTATTCACTAATAGGGAACATTCAGAATCATTTGTTTGGGAATCAGACTACGCTGTGTTTAAATCACTAAAGACATAAAATCTTTAAAAAAGATATAAAGTTTTATTTAAGACACTTATTAGCAAGTAAACTAAATATTTAGAAGCAGAACTTTATTCTGCTTTGTTTTCAGTACTTATTTTGAATGAGCCGAAGATTGAGATTTTTTTATTATTATTATTTTAAGTCTGCAAATACTTTCCATATTTTTTTCTGATGTACAGCCATTCACAGAGACTGTTGTGTCATTATTTAAAGCAGTTTTCATACAGAAGTCTATTATTGTGGTATTCAATAGGGATGTATTTCCTACTACTGCCCCCTACAGGCCTGGAGGAACCATTGTCAAGCCTGCGCATACTTCTTTTTGTGTCTTTAGCCATGTATAAATTCTCCTTTACACCGCAAATCAATATACTCAACTGCCTGAATCCTAAGATGTAAAGCACTTCCTCGGATAACCATGCCACGGGTTAGGCAGAATTCTTTTTCTTTTCTTTTTTTTTTCTTTGTCCAGCTTCTCTGTTGAGCAAAGGCAAGCCATCTGGCCTGATTAGCATTGACCTATAAGCCACCCAAAGCATTTCAAAACCTAACCAAAAAATTCCAATAGCGACCACACAAGAACACCAAACCCTGTTTCAGCATTTTACACAGTCATTTAATAATGGCTTTTAGATTTATTTGTTTACATTGAAATATCATCAACTAACTTAATATAACTTGAAATGCCTTGAAAGTGAAAGACTGTTTAACTCTCAACAGTATTTATGCTAATTTCAGGAGGCAAGAAGACTTTCAGTGTTTTAGAAGTCCAGTTGGACTGGACGGGACTTGATGTTTGGATTTGTTGAGATGTTATAAAAACACAGAGGCAATGTTAAATAAATGTTAATGTTTAAAAAGATGTTGAGATAAGACATTGGGGAAACAGTTTGTGCACCTGTTCCTTTACCAGACCTCTCTTTTTCTCTCTTTTCTCTCTCTTTCTAACCCTATATCAAATAAAGATTGCATTCCATGCAGTAAAACTCAATGATAAAACTGAAAAGTTGCTAGTTTATCATGGCTATCATTCACCTTTAGTGTGGTCTCAAATCTCCCAGAGGGTGTTTTTAACACTTTTTGTTGTTTTAAGCAGTTTTTGACCTTGTGTTGTTAGATTTCCCTCTTTACTTATTCCATCTCGCTTACTTGATCTTGTAATATCTTCCCACATTCCACCTCTGATGTTACTCTGTTTGTCCATTGAGTCGATACGGTTTGCTGCTGGCTTGTAATAAGTGCTGGATGACATCACTGGCATTTTAATGGCACAATCACTCCCTTCCCCTCCTGGTTTCGTTCATTCTGTCTTCCTTTAAGTTCCTTCTTGGTTCATCTCTCTGTATCAGTGTTTGATGTGTTGCCCCGTCAAGTCAGGGCACTAAATCAAATAGGCACTTTGACAGGCGCCGTAAAAACCCCTCACTACCAAAACCTCACATGACCCTTCACAGTACAGTCATAAGGACCGACGGCTGCTGCGTTTGAGCGTCTGTTCTTGAAACAGACTCTAGCAGAGTGTGATAGAGTTGTTTTTCAGTCCAATAATATCCACGCCAGAAGGCCACTGACAGGCTGTCAGAGATGAAGCTGTTAAGACAGATGGACACACATGCTTTGATTCAAGATATTGTAACATTTTGTCAGTTTCGATATCATTCATTTTCTTTGGGTTCATTCTCTCTGAGATTAAAAGTATTCCTTCGATTCAAATATTTATTCAAAACCTGTACTTGTCTCCACCGACAAACACTTTGGTCCAAAACCGCTGCGTTATTAAAGCAGTACCTGCACAATATGACATTATACTCAAATTTAAATGCATAATTTTTTCCCATACTCCTTTGAGGCTGTGTGCGTGATTGACAGGTCATATCATACGGTGTGTACTCCTCTTCCTCTGAAACTCACCTTCACTCTGCTAATGGCCGCCTGAGGGGAGAAGGTCCGTCTGGGCTTCATAGATAGCGGAACTGTGTGCACCCGTGTTTGTTTTCATTCGTCTGTTTGTGTGTGCGGAGAGCTCGCCAGTGAATTAAAGGGGGTTGGCTAGAGGCTAGAGGTTAGTATTGAATCTTTTCGTGTGCATGTATGGTGTGCGCCCCTCAAGTTCTTCTGTTTATTGACCCTTACATACACTGGAGCTAGTCTTACATTAATCACTAACTCGAATGTTACACACGAGGCTCCCTGTCAACATTTGCATAACCATCAACACGCACATTGCTGTAAAGTTTTATTGATATTCTGACACATACCAGGAGTATGTGTTTTTTTTAAATCACATGAACAGATTTCACACCACCTGCTACCATCAATGCATCACATACACATGTGTGCATATCCTAACAAACACTTAATATTGTTCATAATACTGGGCAATGGGGGGTGATTTTGCAACACAAACACAAACTCTGATCCTAAATATAGTACGTTTCCTTGCAGACTGCTGCCAACATAGGCAACTGCTTTTTAAGGCAACATTCTAGCCATCATGAAACATTACCAAGTGAGCGATATTGAAATGCTTTACATGCACAGCAACTTTGTACACCATACAAATAGCTACGGAGCTAAAGAATAGCTAAAGAAAAATATGAAATGGGAGGGGAAAATTATTTCAATGCTTTTGCGCTCCCCTGAGAAACTTTGCATTCGCTCGCAAGGAGCTCAAAAGGTTAGCGAGCAAATTAAAAGATTCTCGGGGGAACGCAAAACATTTGCGAGAGAACACAAAAGCACTGACTTATTATATTTTTCTTCCCATCTCATTTATTTCCACCACCATGTCCCTGAAAAATGTATTTGTCAATACTTTTGCGTTCTCTCACAAATGTATCCCGTTCCTCCGAGAAACTTTGCGTTCTCTCTCAAAAACGTTTGCATTCCACTGATAAACTTTGCATTTGCTTGCAAAGAACTCAAAAGGTTTTTCCGAGAGAACGCAAAGTTTTGCGGGGAAACGCAAAACATTTGCGTGAGAATGCAAAAGCATTGACTTATTATTTTTCCCTCCCATCTCATTTTTTTTTTTTTTTACCACCATGTCCCTTTAGGGGCTCCGTGAACTAGTGTATGGTTCTCATTTGGTTATTTTTGTTGGGAACCACTTAATGTTCCCAGAATTTTTTTTTAAACATTTAATGTGATTGTTTTATTTTCTTAAAAAAAAAAAACACTTTTTTAAAAAAAATATTAGCCTATATGTATGTGTTCCAAGAACATTCTAGGGACCAACATTCTTCAATGTTCAACGATCTTTAGCTAGTTTTTTCAGCTGTTTTTTCTTTTAAGTAATGAATTTAATTATGTTTATTTATAATCAACATCATCTGCCATCTTGAATTTATTTTTTACCATTCAGCTTGCCATAGTGCATTCTGTGATTGTCTTCACAAAGAAGACATGCAGTGCTGCTTTAGAATAAAGGTAAATTTTAGGAATATTTTACAAGGCAGTATAACGAAGTTACCTAGAGCATTCCTGTCAGGAGTGTAACTATGTAAAAATGCTGTCCCCATAGACGGCTCTCTAGTTTTTGGAACAGAGCAATAAAATGTAATTTTCATTATCGTCCCACACAACCGCAAATACGCTCACACACATCATCCATTTAGTGACAGAATGAGATTTGTGATCTTGTCAGGATTATCCATGCTCTGGTTTCTAGGTCAGCATTCCATCAGAACAGACATCCTCCCTAAGAGACACAGGTCACACACACGCTTGTAAAGATTAGCATCTTCCTCTAGAGACACGCTCTGTGCAGAGACCACAACAGCTTTTAATTATCTTACTTTCTCCCACACACTCATTTCAACAAGTACACACTGTCTCTCACACAAGTGCCCTTACGATTGTGCCCTCACACACAATACAAACAATAGAGCACAACAGACTGCTTCTGGAGGTAAAAATCCCATTTAAAGTCTCCATAGAGAAATTGATTTAACGTAAAAACTTTTCAAAACAGACCTACAATGAGCACAGAGAGGTTGTTGGATGATGATATATGCTTCTGTAAAGCCACCAGTCCATGTAATTTCAACTTTAAAATCCTGGTGCTGAATTCCCAGTGAAGTACTTCAGTTCCCACAATGCTGAAGAGTGATCTACAAGTCAAAGAAGCTGCTGTTAGCGTGGAAATGAGAATTGCAGCAAAAAGATTTGTGGTGAGTTGCAGGCTAGTTAAGTAATGTTGACTGTTAAGAAACAATGAAGGACAAAAAACATTACTGATAAAATGTATACGCTAGATCAATAACATTTATATAGCATTTATGTCCACAACACCAATTACTCAAAATAAACCTCAAAAACACCAACCTCAACCTCTCTTTAAATTATATGATCAAGAGAAAGTGACATTATTTCAGTCTTTAGAGGAGCCATGTTCAAAACATGGTAAGTTGTACACTAATTTAACATCATTTTTTATACTTGACCAGATTTGTCAACTATAGTATGTCCATAGAACAGAATTTGTTTGTTTAAACCATTTTAAGTCACATTGTTGACTATTGAATGCTAATCCTATGAGGCAATACTTTGGGAGCAGAGCAACAGCATCTGTAGTCTTTGGCAACAGGGAGCAGAGCAGCCATTTTGATTTGAAGTGTTTCACCTTGTCACAAACCAGGATGGGATGATTAGATCTGACTTAGTTTAAAACTCAGGTTGTTCATGCATAAGTGTTAAAGGGTTAGTTCACCCAAAAAATGAAAATTCTGCCATTACTTACCCTCATGTTGTTCCACAGAAGACCTTCGTTCCTCTTCAAAACACAAATGAAGATATTTTTGATGAAATCTGAGAGGTATATGACTCGTCCATAGACAGCAGTTTAACCAACACTTTCAAGGTCCAGAAAGGTATTAAAGACATCGTTACAACAGTCGACGTGACTACAGTGGTTCAACCCTAATTTTATGAAGCGACGAGAATACTTTTTGTGCGCAAAAACAAAAATAACGACTTTATTCAACAGTCTCTTCTCTTCCTTGTCATTATCCTTACGTTTTCTTATATCCAGCGCTTCCATGTTCTACATCAGAACGCCGACTCCTTATTGGCCGTCTCCTGCGTCAGCATCATACACATTCGTCATGCTGCTCACGTGATCAGCTTTGGCCAATAGTGAGCCGGCGTTCGGACATAAACACAGAAGCCTTCACTGTGCTTACTGCGGCAACTACATAAGGATAATGACAGGGAAGAGAAGAGATTTTTGAATAAAGTCATTATTTTTGTTTTGTTTTTGCGCACAAAATGTATTCTCGTTGCTTCATAAAATTAAGGTGTAGTCATGGCGACTTTTTTAACAATGTCTTTAATACCTTTCTGGACCTTGAAATTAATTGATTAAATTTATTGGTTAAATAGCTGTCTATGGACGAGTCCTATACCTGTTGGATTTCATCAAAAATATGTTTAAATTTGTGTTCTGAAAATAAACAAAGATCTTACGGGTGTGGAACAACATGAGGGTGAGTAATTAATGACAGAATTTTTATTTTTGGGTAAACTAAACCTTTAACCACTAGGCTAGGACACTGACTTTATGATTTTTTTTTTTTAAAATTTTATGAATTTTATACTGAATTTGTTTTAAGTTTTGATAGTTTGTCAATTGTAAAAACTACAAGCTGATTCTGTTTATAATGGATTTATAGAGTGCAGTAGAAACTAAGACTGACAAATTTTATTGATTGTACTCCATATTATAAAATATAGAAATTCATTTGCAATAATAATTTGCAAATGGCACTTCTTTCGTGATTCACGATGGTAGTTTATTTATTTATTTTTATTATAAATGGGTTGTGCGGGGTTGTGCGATTATAAATAGTCAATAGAGAAGATTTTTTTTTTTTTTTAAATGTCACCATGTTTGCATGATGTCATACTCCCACATCTTGGTAAAATAGGGTTTGATAATTTGCATCTGTTCCCTGTTAAGCACACAAACTTGATAGTGGGTGATTTGGTTCAAGGTTTTTTAAATGTTGAAAAATACTTCCAGAACCAGGCTGCTGTTTATTCTATACTGTCAGCCTCGCAATCAGCTTTTGCTGATGCTATTGTTGTAGATGCTGAACTCCAAAGGTCGGGTGAATTCTCCTCATATACATGTGATTAGTATACCCTCAGCCCACTTAGACAAAGAATACAGTCCCTAAAGCACATTTTTTCCTCAAACTCTCTCTCTCTCTCTCTATCCCTCTTTCTCTGCCGAGCTGGATTTGAGATGTGAATGAACTTCACCCGGTCCGTCCCTTTCCTTTTTAACTCGTTATTGTGCTTGTCGTGGCCTTTGACCTGGGCACTGTGTGGAATGTGTGTGAGGGGTTTAGAGCAGCCGAGAGGTGGTGTGGGTCAGGGAATAGGGGGTCGCTTTTTGTTATTTCTCTACACAAAACAAAGCCTTGTGGCCCACAGACAAAAAGATACAGGGAAGACTGTGCACAGAGCCAGTGAACCATGGCCATGTGTGTGTGTGACAGTGAGAGAGAACATTTGTTTTTGAAAGAGGGAGTTTGTGGCAGAAAGAGCAGGGATTTATGAAGGTAATAGTTGTGCGTGTTTAGATTTGGAGGAGTGTAGAGAGGCTTTTGGAGGTGAAGAAACTGTTAATGACCAATGAACTTGCATAACTCTCTCCTCGCACACATAAAAACACAGACTCTGACTTCCTTAGTGTCTCACGCCCCGTGTTTTCTGAATTTCTTAGGATTATAAAATGTCGCTGAGGGCAGCTGAAGTTGAAAAGTGGATTAGGATTTAAATGTAGATCTGGTTATTTCACCCAGAAATGAAAACCATTACTTACCATAATTCCAAACCCATATAACTTTCTTTCGTTCTTAGAAAACAAAAGATGTTAGGCTGAATGCTTATGTTCTTTTCCATCCAATGACAGTGAAAGGGGTGTCAAGCTTTAAATATGACAAAAAAATCTTTATTTTATTTTTATTTTATTTTATGAATAAAAATATTTAAAAATATATATTAAAATGACAAAAAAACAAAATTACTAAAACTAAAATAAAAAGTATCTGCAGCAAATGAGACTTTTTCAGCAAATAACAACTTTAATTTTGATCTGTTCATCACAAAATATTGCTTCAAAAGACTTGCATGCATGTGTCAATAAATACTTTTATGATGCTTTTTTTTTCTCCTTTTTTGGACACATATAACTTTTTGACAGCGTACGTACATTTACCTGCAGGATGTGTGGAAGCTTGTTTCCACCATGGAATAAAAAATAAGTAAAAGATAATTGCGATTTTTTTAAAAATTTTTATTATCTCACGATTCTGACTTTTCAGAATTGTGAGAAATAAAGTCAGAATTGCGAGATAAAAATTCTGACAAATCCGACTTTTTTTCTTGCTTCTTTTCTCAGAATTGAGATATAATTCTGAGGAAAAAAGTCAGCTCACAATTTTTACATTTTCTTACAATTGTTTATCTCACATTTATAACATGCAATTGCAAGTTTATATCATGGAATTCTGAAAAGAAAAGTCAGAATTGCAAGATATAAACTTGCAATTGTGAGAAAGTCAGATTGTGAGATAAGTTGCAATTACCTTTTTTATTTTTTATTTAGTGGCAGAAACAAGTATGTCCCCTTTTACTCACAATTGTATAAATATTCTGCCCAGTGCCTAACATCTCATTATATGTTCAAAGATACAAAGCAACTCATTTTGGTTTGGATTGTTATGATGATGAGTAACTGATGACCAAATTTACATTTTGGGGGAAACTATTCATTTAAAGGTTGAGAGGTTTGCAATGTGGCACAAACAGCAATAGCACACTAGGGCATATACCCTAAACACACTCACCCTTCCCCACCCAGCAAAAGAGATGTGGTGTAACTCAACCCTCTAGACATACTTATTGGACAAATAGACTCTTGAATCCGAGCTGTTCAAAGGAACCCCAGCTGTCATTGACTGACTTCAGAGTTCCACACACACACACTTTCTCTTTCCCTCGTTTCTTTCTCGCATTCTCTCTAAAAGGTCAGTGTTTCCCATAAGCACAGAGTACCAATCATGCCCTGTTTGACATTAACCCTGTTTGCATGTATTATTGGTCCAGGCTGAATGTCCCTCTAGAGTTCCCTATCTATGTGTCTCTTGTGTCTCTGCTTCCCCCTGTCTTTCTGCAGTCTGCCATCTCCTCGACATGCCCTGCGTCTGTTTTCGCAGTCTTTTTTGAAGTTCTTGCCTCTCTGCAGTGTGTTCATCACCTCCACATATATAGTGCAGCTATTTCTTATTTAAGGTTTGAGAGGTGCTATATTGTGAAGTCTCACCCGTGACTATATTCCCAGTGAGTCTTGTGCATGAGTTAGTCCATTTTAGACAACAAACCAAATTTTCACCAGATTACTTTCAAAGATTGCACATATGAACATTTTAGTCCTGGAGAAATTCATTGTCCCTATAGGGCTGTGTTGGCAATACAACTGACATTTGTTGATATTTTGTTTTCCATACCTTGCAAACATTTAGTTTTCTGAGATTTATTTAACTTTTTGGTTACAAATTCTGCTGATTTGAATTGATCACCAAGGTAAATTATTTAGTAGTTGACTAACGTTTATGAGGATTTGTTGAAATAGTCTTGAAAGCATCAAGTAGAAAATCACAGCATGTCATCCTTTAGCAAAAGTGTGTTTTTAGAGTTTTTTTTTACACACTTTTTTTAAATTTTAAATTCTTTCTGTAAGACCATGTAAGTGGTTTAGATATTTCATTACTCTATTTATGAGTTATTTCAATTTCATTTGGAGGCTTTATAGCATGAAGTCTTTAAAGAATAACTGCTTCAATAAAGAATCATCACAGTGGGATATAGCTGAATGTTTTATTTGTAATCCTTTTACAGTTATCCATTTTCAATAAATGATGCGAGCTGGAATGATGTGCTGCTGTTCTTTGAGCAGAAGTGTTATGTCAGGTTAGCTTCTGTTCCCCATTGGATCCGGTTTGCTGTTGCTGCTTCAGTAGTTTGTCCAAATGCATTTATATCTTTCGACTTGCGTGAGTGTTGCGTGTGTGTGTGGTAGACTAATGATTTCTGCTCATGGATCTGTGTTTGTGGTGTGTGTATACATGTCTGTGTGAATTTGTCTTTGTATGTCTGAGTATTCTCTCTCTCTGTCTCTCGCCTGTCGCTCTTTCATTAGCACTGTGTATTTTATTTTGAGGACAAGGTAAACACATTCTGTGTGTGTGATTGTGTCTCTTTCCACATTAGGAGCGCAGGGGAAATTGTGGGCCAGATGAATGGACCTGGGAATTTGGAGAGTGTAAAGGTAAATATTTACACATCAGACAATCAGCAGTGCATGGATCCCAAGAAAGTTTACTTGTGCTAGAGGTATTGTGTGTTTGTGTATGTTTATGCCAGTTTGGTGTAGGTGATTGTGTGAGAGTGTGTGGCACAGATGCTCTGTTTTGTCTTTGCATCTAGTGCACACCAGCTGCCATTTGTATTTAGTATAGTGTTTCCCTCTCTCTCTCTCTCTCTCTCTCTCTCTCTCTCTCTCTCTTTCTCTCTCTCTCTCTCTCTGTGTGTGTGTGTGTGTGTGTGTGTGGGTGTGGGTGTGTGTGGGTGTGGGTGGTGGTGGTGGTGGTGGTGGTTCTGGTTTGGAACTTTGCCCTACATTTAATACTAACCCAGTTCAGTCAGCTGGAGTGTGTTTCTCTCCCCCGGCACATCAGCAGAATTAGCCAAATTTACCCAACTACTCTCAGCTCCCTCTAAACTGTGTCAGTTGAAGGGCAGACATGCCTTCATAAAAACACACATGTTGGGTTTTCATGTTTTATCTATCTATCTATCTATCTATCTATCTATCTATCTATCTATCTATCTATCTATCTATCTATCTATCTATCTGTCTGTCTGTCTAGCTGTCTATCTGACTATCATTCTTTCTGTCTGTCTGTCTATCTATCTATCTATCTATCTATCATCTGTCTGTCTGTCTATCTATCTATCTATCTATCTAACTATCTGTCTGTCTGTCTGTCTAGCTGTCTATCTGACTATCATTCTTTCTGTCTATCTGTCTGTCTAGCTGTCTATCTGACTATCATCTATCTAACAGGATTGGCAAAGGACCTTGAGCCAGGAACCAAACTCGGGTCGCCGGAGGTACAGTTGCACTAGATGTCAGAGCGCTGCCCACGACGCTAGTTAGGCATGGTGGTAGTGTGTTCTTGATGGTTGTTCTGGGTTGTTACTAGGGAATTGCTGTCTATTTGACTGTGTCTGTCAGTTTATCTGTCCACCCATTCATCTATCCATGATGCTTTTTTCTGCTAGGTTCCTCTGCTGGAGTAAGGTGGTACTGCACTTGTTTTCTGAGAGAAATATTAAAGCATTTGTCATTTTGTCATTTTATTTATAATGTGCTGTAGCATGTGATGTTAGAAAATTGTTTTCATGCCATTTGTCATTACATTCGTTAAAGTAACAACTCCGAAGAGATCGAAGTGTTAAAATTAAGAAATGAATAGAGAGAGAGATCATGAATAGATAGAGAGGCTGATAAAGAAAGGGTACATTTGAACAGTAAGAGTATAGGGGTACAGCTGGAGATTCGTATCAGATACTAAATGTACATGTCTAAATTCTATGACAACCAGTCACCTGGCAACGAGATAGACAAAAGCTTGGTTACCTTGGAGACCAAATGTGTCTGTCTGTCTCTTGAAAGAGAAAATTGGTCATTGCATGCTGCTGGTCGTCTCTCTCTCTCTCTTCTCTCTCTCTCTCTCTCTCTCTCTCTCTCTCTCTCTCTCTCTGTGTGAGTGTGTATGTGTAAGTGTATACCTGGTATTCCCTATGTTATGGGGACCAAATGTCTCCACAAGGATAGTAATACCAGTAAATTTTGACCTTTTTTTTTTGAGTCCCTGCAAAGCAAACAACTTTTTTTTCCTGCGTTCCTCAGTTGTTTCATATGAGAGTCCCAAACTAAATTGTAACTCATTCAGTGAAGTGCTATATGAGTAGCGATTAGCCTTATGTTAATATAAACTAATCAAATCTACATAAATACAGTCCCTTATGTCCACTTTATTTTTAAGATGTTTAATGACAATAAATCAGATAATATTTTCCACTATCAGACTCCATTAACACAGCTTTATTCTGGTCTAGGGAATAAATAAAACAAAAAAGTTTGCCTTAAATTTATATCCTTAATAAGGCAAGCAATAAATCACTTTTTATTCATATAAATATTGTCCTAAACATTATAGACAGGAGATTTAAGTGCAGATTTGGAAACGGTTTTAGGCTGATATGAAAAGCCCAAACACACACTGAAACTCAAAGCTCCATTCTGATAAGCTTTAAAAATGTTGCCAAAGTTGAGACTGCACACCAGCTTTTTTTTTTTTTTAAATACTTTTTAAGGAACATTTATTATCTTTATGAGGGCCTGTTTTTTTCTAACCACATACATGTATATATATTGTGTGTCCTCCTTTTTTAATGAATTAATCAGTTTAATCAACTCATTAACATAAATTCTCAATTTAATTTTCAAAATTCTCAAAAACATAAATTCCCTGAAAATGTTAAAATTAAACCTATATCAATATGCTATGCAAAAAAAAAAAATGCATTTTACATTTTCTGAAGAAAATGTGGCTGTTGATTGGTTGTGAAATGGTAGGGCATTGCTAGGCAACTGACCCTTCCCTGGGAGTTTGATTGACAAGTGATCAAACCAATCATAACGCCGAATCCACAATTTTGTCCTACAAAGCTGCATTCCAGGCAGGTTTTTGAGCCCGTAAGTCATGACTTACGACTCACAACTTTGTAGCGTTCCAGGCAAGTCACGCCAAACTGCCTGAGTGTAAACAAACCAGCATGGCGGACCATACAGGGCTTGTGCTCATTTACAATTATTTCTATCGCCAAAGGTGCTTACTCCTTGCTTATTTGAGGGAAATGGAGGAGGAAAAACGGTGCATAAGGCAAGAGAAGCGGTTATACCTTTTATTTTACGTTATTTTACAGTGCACTTGCATAAACAAAGCATCCGTAGGGGCTGTCATTGTTGTTTCGCGGGCTATGTGACATCAGAGCGCGGAACTGGGAGTACATCGATCTAGTACGAGTTCACTGCCATTCCAGTGCACTTTCATGGGTAGAAGGTTGGAAAAACACGGGACAGCTGCCATTTTGGCTGAGGGCTCATTTTTGGCAGATGCCATTTTGACCGAGGGCTCAGGTGTGGCGGCGACCGTCTTAACCGAAAATGAGCCCTCAGCCAAAATGGCTGCCATGCCTAAGGCCTCTCCAGAGCTAATGGAGGACTTCTGGCTGATCGACTTCTGGTCAGAGCCCAGAACCGTCCCGTGGCTAGAGGCAACTCCCTTCCTCGTCCCGAGGCCAGAGGCAACTCCCTTTCTCGTCCCGAGGCCAGAGGCGACTCCCTTCCTCGTCCCGAGGACAGAGGCCAGAGGCAACTCCCTTCCTTGTCCCGAGGCCAGAGGCGACTCCCTTCCTCGTCCCGAGGCCAGAGGCGACTCCCTTCCTCGTCCCGAGGCCAGAGGCGACTCCCTTCCTCGTCCTGAGGCCAGAGGCGACTCCCTTCCTCGTCCTGAGGCCAGAGAGGCGACTCCCTTCCTCGTCTACTACTATGGCCATGGGTATATGGCGCCCCCCCAAAAAAATTCTTGGAAGGAGCGACTCCCTTCCTCGTCCCGAGGCCAGAGGCGACTCCCTTCCTCCAGCTCACGAGCCCCCTCAGGAGTCTGCACCAGCCCAGAGACCCATAGCTCCTCTCAAGAATTTTTTGGGGGGGGCGCCATATACCCATGGCCATAGTAGCAGAGCCGGGGGTCAGAGCAGAGGCCACGGAGGCCACACCGCCATGGTGCCTTGAACTGCCCGCGCCGCCATGGCGCCACTCTGGAGGCTTCCTGTCCCCTGAGCTACGTCCTTTCCGGCCTCCAGAGCGCCCACCCTCCCACCCCCCCAAAAATTATTGGGAGGAGCGTCTCCCTTCCTCATCCCGAGGCCAGAGGCCAGAGAGGCGACTCCCTTCCTCGTCTGCTACTATGGCCACGGGTATATGGCGCCCCCCCAAAAAATTCTTGGAAGGAGCGACTCCCTTCCTCGTCCCGAGGCCAGAGGCAACTCCCTTCCTCCAGCTCACAAGCCCCCTCAGGAGTCTGCACCAGCCCAGAGACCCATAGCTCCTCCCAAGAATTTTTTGGGGGGGCGCCATATACCCATGGCCATAGTAGCAGAGCCGGGGGTCAGAGCAGAGGCCACGGAGGCCACACCGCCATGGTGCCTTGAACTGCCCGCGCCGCCATGGCGCCACTCTGGAGGCTTCCTGTCCCCTGAGCTACGTCCTTTCCGGCCTCCAGAGCGCCCACCCTCCCACTCCTGTGGATTTTATACGGCGCGGGACGCACCTTCCAGGAGGGTGGGGTAATGTAACGGTTATAGTTGTTTTGTTCTGTTTAGTTCATGTCTAGAGTTTGTTTTTCATTGGTCACATGTTCCCCTTTGTTCTCAGTTTCCCGCCACTTGTTTGTCTCCATGGTTTCTGATTTGATTAGTGTTTGAGTTCAGGTGTGTCTAGTTAATTAGTCTTGTTTGGTCCTCTGTTCTCTTTGTATTTAAGCCCTGTGTTTGTTCTGTTCAGTTGTTAGTTCTTAGTTACACCTAAGTTGTTCTTGTATTTCAGAGTTTTGTTCATTAAGCATTCAAGCTTCCGGAAGAGGTTTGTTCTCACGCGTCATTCGGGTTCGGTTGAGCTTCTGTGTATGTCACTGATCAGTGTTTGCTTTATGAACATTTTGACGCATCAAAGTTCCAGTTGTGAAGGCAGTCTATGGAGGGACAGAATGCTGTCAGATTTAATCAAAAAGGTCTTTGTTTGTGTTTCGAAGATGAACAAAAGTAAGTCTTACGGGTTTGGAATGGCATGAGGGTGAGTAATTAATGATAACATTTTTATTTTTGGGTGAACTAACCCTTTAAAGAGATGTATATTTGGTGATGTTACAAAAAATAAAGACATTTATTAGGGGAGATCTTTGTCATTTTCAGTGGCACCTTTCCCCTGATCCCCTATTAATTTGGTCCTGCTGCACTCAGTGAAACCTTGGAGTATTTCCTGACCTCAAAGGCTTTCAGAAAGAGTTGATCTCATGTTCTTCTGAGACATGATCTTTCTTAACCTATCAACAGCATGTCTGTCTTTGATTTCCATAAGTAGTTGCTCCTCCACAAAGGTCAAAGTTTATTAGAGAATCTTGCCAAAAAGACCAGCTGAACAAAGAGTTTGTGACCTTTAAAGCTATTGACTACTAAATTAGGAGCCATTCAAATATCTGTTATCTGTTTGAACAGAGTGGTATTTGGAGATGTGATGACGGATGAGATCATGAAGAGCAGAGGGTTAGTTTCAGAGGATTAGGTAAGAAAGCACACAAGACACTTTGGTGCAAGACCTTCACTGATTCTAGCATTATCCCAGGCCTCACTTTTCTTTGCTTAAATCCTTAAGACAAAGTTTCATGTGTTGTCAGATATTACACCACAGTCTGTCAGCTCCTAAATGAACATATACAATTAAGTCTTTTCATAAACCTTTAAAGTGTTAAATTTACTATATAATTGGGATGTAACAGTACACAAAATCCATAACAAAATATTTTTGTATGGGTCTATCAGTTTGGTACGCATAGGAACTGAATGAACACATTGTTATTTTAACCACTGCACGTGAGGAACCTTTCTGTATGTGGAACGTAATTTTCGAACTCAGAGTATCCTTCTGGATGATACCAATAACCAGTAGGCTATCAAAAGTTTTTAAAAATTTCTAACCATTTAAGTCTGATTTTAACAGTCTATGTGGCACATTTCAGTGTGTATTCTATTGTGAACCTGTCATAATGTAATGAAGGCTTTGCAAAGAGGTTGTTATTGAAGTATATAGCATTGTGCTATTCGCATGTAAAGATAGGCCTTAGGTTTAAAAGCACAGCAGCAAACTTAATTATCTTTTTAATACTGATGGTCAAAGAATGGTCATGAAATACTAAATCATGATTGGTTTTAGTGCAAAAAAACTTAAAAAACCTAAATTTATGATATGAGCTCTTTAATATAACAGTTGACCCTTAAGAGTACATCCGCTTACTTTAAATCAGTCTTTCAGTCAGTCATGCGAGCTTGTATATTCTGGGCTCTCACATCGCATGTGGGTTTCAAATGCCTAACTTGACAGATTAAAGCATATTTAATCACTTGGAGTTCACAATAGACTCTGAACTACTAAATGCTATTCAAGTCATTCTTCATGCTTCTCCATTTTGTATGAAATCCATGATTCTCCATTCTCTATGAAGAGTCTAGCTGTCAGTTTTACTCTCTTTGTTCTCGAAATACTAAAAATTATTCCTTATATATCTGTTGAAAGTCAGAAATGTATTAACAGTTAAAAAAAAAAACCCTAACCTTTAAATCTGAGAGAAACTCCAGAAGATTAAATGTGCATTAATCGGAGCAGTTAAGAGCTTAAACCCCCCAGTGTGAGTGACAGTTTATGTGAAGTAAAAGCTTGTCTACATACATAATGGCTATAGATTGAGGACTAGCATAGCAAAAAAAAAAAAAGAAAGAAAGAAAAAAAAAACAAAAAAAAAAACACAGCTTCTAGCTCGTCCAAGCTTGTGTTTATCTGGTTTAGTTGGTTGGCCAGCTGGTCTTCCACCTCAGGCTGGTTCAAGCAGGGTTTTTGTTTGTTTGTTTGTTTGTGTGTGTGTTCGCTTGTATACATGGTTTATGAAGACACAAATGTGTATAATGATATGGGTATTACAACGTAAACATGGTTTATGAGGACACTTCCTGTGTCCTCGTAAACCAAATGGCTTAAAAAACGAACTAAACAGTGTTTTTTGGGGGGTTTTTTTATTCAAAAGATGCAGACAGTTTTCTGTGATATAGGTTTAGGGGTAGGGGTAGTGTAGGGGGATAGAATATACACTTTGTACAGTATAAAACCATTACGTCTATGGAGAGTCCCCGTAAACCACATATACGTGTGTTTGTGTGTGTTTTGCCACAGGGCTTTGTAGCTGAGGAGTTTACATCTGTCTTGGTAACTGTGCTGCAAGGTTTTGCTCGGCCCTTGTTGTAAAATTCAGACTTATTCATGTCTGTGTCTTTACTAATGTCACTCCTGTCAAAACAGTGATAAAACTGACAGGGACAAACTCGTGGTGTGTACTCTGCTGCAGCTAGCAACTGTCTTACCCCTTAACTCTTTAAGTCAAACAGAGAATGGCGTATAAAAGAGAAACAAATGGCAATTTGCTATTTCATTATTTCTCCGCCTTTATCTGGGTGTATTAAGTCATTATTTACCTCAGAGGAAAAGGCTTGAGATTTCTCATGGATGGAAGGAGGTGGGGAAGCGTGAGAAGATGGTGTGAACAATAGGGAGAAAAAAAAATTCATTTAGAGCAGGCTTTTAGAGAGTCGGCTTTCATTTATTTGTGGTGACTTTCTCCGGGCCAATTAAAGTGGCACCCGGGAAAAATGTAGCTGGAGAGATGAATGTCAATATTTGCTCTGCCGCACCAACACCCGTACAACAGCACACACACTCGCACATCAGACAGTAATTCCCTGGCAGAATGATCAGGTCAATAAACTACAAAACCTGCTGGGCCTGCCTAAATACACACACATGCACATACACACACACACAACCCGATCTATGAGAGGAACTTGCCAATTGTGTTGTGTTGTGAGTTTTAATTTTTAATTTTTTCAGTAAAATGGATTGCAATAAATGTGTAACTTTTTTAAATCTTGCAAATTTTTGGTTCAAATCTGGCAGTTATGATTCTGTTTTCAGTCATCGTTCCAAACCGATGGAAACAAAAAAAATAAATGTTAGGCAGAATGCTCATGCTGCTCTTTTCCATTCAATGAAAGTGAATAGTAATGTACGTACACTGTCAAGGCCCAACAAAGAAAAAAAAGAAAATAGAGTAGCCTAATCCATATGACACCTGCACTATATTCCAAGTATTCTGAAGCAATAACTTGACACACAGCTTTGCTAATGCAATAGCTAAAGCTAATCATATAGCTTTGTGTTAGCAATGAAGATTAAAGGTAGTGTAGGCAACTTCAGAGAGGCTAGCAATAACAAGCTAGCTTTGAAAGCATAAGATTCCGCCCTCCCTTCGGAGCGCTCTCCAAAGCCAAGCCTCCTCCAAAACACATGAACGTGCTCAGCCAGAGTAGAGTCTGCAAAGCGTCACGAGACACAGCGTTAATTTACCTTGTGTCTCAAAGCACATAACGTTATGATAATAATAAATGTAAACAACTTGGAGCTCTAACATGTACCACCTGACTGCTGCAGATTCATTTCAGCATTGATAGTATTGCCATAAAAACAGATAGGCGGCTGTAAAAGGTGGCTGCTGTTTGTTTACAGCGCTTGGTAACTGTCTGTCTACAACTCTGCATAGCCTCATGGAGCACGCTGATGACGTGCTGTCTGTGCGAGCAGGGTGCATGGAGGTATGGACATACAGATTCACAGGACATCCTATCATTGCATTTGGACCGAATACAATGATTGAATGAACATTTTTTGAGACTTCTACAGAAGAGATATGTACTTTTTTTATATATATATATAGATTTTTTTTTTTTTTTTTTTTTTTTTTACACCACTTCTATTATTGATTGCTATCAGGATATGAAGAGAGTTTTAACCAGTATAACAAAAAGGGTTCATGAAAGAAATTGCCTATATCTTTAAGTTCATCTTTAGGTACTGTGTGTGTGTGTGTGTGTGTGTGTGTGTGTGTGTGTGTGTGTGTGTGTGTGTGTGTGTGTGTGTGTGTGTGTGTGTGTGTGTGTGTGATGCTCATTTCCCTTACTTTTACATATTACTTTTACCATCATCAAATATTCATTTAAAATTCTTATTTTCAAACAAACCTTTCAGCTGTGCTGCCATTCTGGACTGGAGAAGAGGAACTGGAGAAAAGTTCAGAACTTTTCAGCAATAAAAAGGAAAGGATGAAATGAATGTGATGTTTAATTAAAGTCATTAAGCAAAGACATTGGTTAATAAAGTGACATTAAATACATAAAGTATATTTGTATTATTTGCGTTACCCCCAACACTGTTAATATAACTGTTAAATATCTCAAAATGAATATTTTAATACTGCACATTATAGAATTGGGATGCCTAAATTTACTTATAACATTTAAAATGACTGATTTTAGTTTTTATTGTTTTATTTTTAATTTATGTACACGAAATGGTATAGAATTTTAATATCAGCCATTTATCAGTATCTGACAGAATTTTAATATATGCGAATCCCTAGCAATAACAATTTATCCAGCAAGAATTATTATATTTTTTGATGTTTGTATAAATATTTAAAGAGAGAGAGAGAGAAGAAAGAGGAAAAAGCGACAGAAAAGTAAGTACAGACACTAGTGTCAATTCTTGCTTCACTGCTCAGTTATCTCATCTGCCTGAATAAAACACTTATTCAACCGAATCTCTTCGACACACTTCACTGCACACAAAAGCACTTTCACCTATAGCACACGGTGGGAGGCACAGTTTCCCAAACACGACACTATTTATTTCTGTCTGTAAAGGAGCCCAGGGCAGCTCCCGTAATGATTGTGTTTTTAATTAGTTTGCCGTAAACTATTAAGACGGCACAAAACCCCAAATCCTAATCACAAGGAACAGAAGCTTAAACTGCCCTCGGTCCATTTGCGCTAATAATGTACACCTTTGGAGTAGCTTGTTGTGGAAATATGAAGAACTTTTGATTCTTTATCTGTCTTTAATTAAAGGTTTTTTGTATAATATTTTCTTGTTCAGATTTCTTGGTGGTGGTTTTACTGGAAGCAGAATTAGAACGAAAAAGAACAGTTTCCGTGTTAAGAAATGTCATTTTTACTTCATGTTTGCCAGGAGTTAATTAACCTTTGGGTTTGACAGATATCAGTGTGTACAACATGCTCATCCCATTCTCCAGGGTCTGTTGGTGGGATCAAAACATAAAGATAATTTTCTTGTCGATTCATCGCTTGGACTGGATTAAGGATTTGTCAGCTTGTCAGCTTGTCAATGTTAGGTAGGTATGATGCAAAACAGATTGTTTAGGTTGAACCACAGTGAAAACCCAGAGTGAAACCGCTGTTGCCTTTCCCCCCAGAGAACAGATAAAACCAGTGTTGTGATTATTGTTTGTTTTGGCATTTTATTGCATTTAAAATCACGATGACAATGTGTCAAGCCGTCATTATACAAGAAAATTCATGTTGAAACTGTTTCCAAATTCAATGCTTAGATACAGCTGAATAGAACTAAACAGAAGCATTGTTTGATCACAACGGTGCACCTGTCTGGTTTGCAAACCTGTCTACCTGCCCGTCTGCCAGCTTCAATAGGTCCAGCTGCTGTTATTATGTACACAAACCTTGTCAAAGTGTTCAAATGTTGTGTTCCAAAAGTTACCATGTGAGTGGAAGGAGAGAATGAGAGAAGAGAAAGAAATGTAGGCAATTAAAATAGCTCTGGCTGATTTCACTTAACATCTTAAAAACATTACTTTAAGTACACTCAATTAGCCTTTTCTTTAACGTACGTTTAAAATTTTTGTTAATCTTTTGTTGTGTTTTACAGAAACACACTTATTTTGATGTGTTGACTAACATACTAAAGCACATGTACTTGATTATTTTTAACTCTTTGTGTTAGTTGATATTATTTAATATATTTTAAATGTACTCAATTGCGACTTCAATGTGACAAATGTGACAAATCCTGGAATATTTTCCTAAAAAAACTTAATTTCTTTTCGAGAGAAAGAGAGAAAGCTGCCTAGATATTTTCAAGATGGCTGCCGAGTGAACTGACTAGGACTTTTCTAGTAAATGTAGGAAAGTGAATACACACCTTTTCTCTCTTCTCAGTCTATAGTGTTAGTGTTGTTTTCTTATTCGTCAATCTCTGTCCTTTTATTTAACATGAACTATTTAGACTTCTTGTCACGGCAGCATTCAGTCAGGATCATCTCAGTTTAAACATTATAGAAACACAACAAATAAACACCTACGCACATAAACCTACAAATATTCCTGGCTTTGAAAGGTACCCAGAGTGAATTCTGAAGTAAAGTGTGTGTTGAACTTGTGTTGAACGCATAAGGTGATGCTTGAGCACCGTATGGACCACAAGCACTTTGTAAAGCCTACGAACATTTCAGCTGCCTTTCATCTTCTAGAACAGAGCAAGAGAAAAGGATTGAGAGAGACAGAAGCGTAAGAGTGAGATATTTCATACCTGATCCAGTGCTTGGAGTTGTAAAGATGTTTGTGCATGCAGAGGCTGATGGTTCTTGAAGATGAAGAGATTGTTTTCTGCATTCTCCAGATGAGCTGCTCCTCATCTCTCTTTCTCTCTCTCTCAGTCTCTCTCTATGTATGAAGAAAAAACATAGAGATGAAAGGCAGCTGAAGTGTTTGAAAAATGGACTTTGAAATAGAAAAGGTCCTGGCTGGCCTATGTAAGAGATGAGAGAGTGGATGAGAAAAGAGAAGGATACAAAATGAGAAACAGATGAGTAATGCAGGAGATGATTGGACAACACCAGCCGTCCATTAGAAATGAGCCATTCCATTTCATTTTTGTCCACTGTAGCTGATACGTGTTTTTGTTAATAATATCAGAGGGTCTAAAGCCGAGGTTCATCCTGAAGAGGACATCTTGGGCTTTTTTGTGATTTTAGATGTTTATAATTAATTTTTTATTCCCATTACAACTGTATTATCATCATTGGAGTGAAAAAATGTAAGGAAAAATATATTAAAATGTATACAATTTATTTAAAATTACAATAAAACATTAAAACGTTAAAGGATTAGTTCACCTAAAAATTAAAATAATGTCATTTATTACTCACCCTCATGCCGTTCCACACCCGTAAGACCTTCATTCATCTTTGGAACGCAAATTAAGATATTTTTATTGAAATCCGATGGCTCAGTAAGGCCTGCATAGCCAGCAATGACACTTCCTCTCTCAAGATCCATTGATGTACTAAAAACATATTTAAATACAGTGGTTCAATATTAACATTATAAAGCGACGAGAATATTTTTGGTCCACCAAAAAAGTAAATAACGACTTATATAGTGATGGCTGATTTCAAAACACTGCTTCATTAAGCTTCGGAGTGTTATGAATCTTTTGTGTCGAATCATGATTCGGATCGCGTGTCAAACCGCTAAACTGCTGAAATCACGTGACTTTGGTGCTCCGAACCACTGATTCGACACAAAAGATTCATAACGCTTTTTAGTACATTTATGGATCTTGAGAGAGGAAGTGTCATTGCTGGCTATGCAGGCCTCACTGAGTCATCGGATTTCAACAAAAATATCTTAACTTGCGTTCCAAAGATTAATGAAGGTCTTATGGGTGTGGAACGGCATGAGGATGAGTAATAAATGACATTATTTTCATTTTTGGGTGAACTAACCCTTTAATTATAATTTTAAAAAAACTTTAGAAACTTGAATATAAGTTTTTCAATGTGGTAATAGACTTTTCAGACCCCACTGTATATGATCTAATAATGATGTGATATACCTGAAGGAAATGCCAAGAAAGCAAAAAAACAACAACACATTTTTAGGTAACACTAAGGTTTAAAGGATTAGTTTACTTTCAACTGAAAATTACCCCAAGCTTTACTCACCCTCAAGCCATCCTAGGTGTATTTGACTTTCTTCTTTCTGATGAACACAATCGGAGATACAGTATATTAATAAATATCCTGAGCTTTATAATGGCAGTGAGCAGGATCAACGAGTATGAGCTTAAGAAAGTGCCTCTATCCACAGCCATCCATCATAAACATACTCCACACAGCTCCAGGGGGTTAATAAAGGCTTTCTGAAGTGAAGTGATGCATTTGTGTAAACAAATATCCATATTTAACAAGTTATGAAGTAAAATATCTAGCTTCCGCCAGACCGCCTTCTGTTTTCAAATTACAACGGAACTGGCGTCACATCAGTTAAGCTTTTTTCCATAAGCTGAATAGGGAAGGCGTAGGAAGTAGCATAAGCTTTTTGAACTGCGAGAGTTTTACACTTACTTCATAAGTAGAATATGGAAGGCAGTCTGGCGGAACCTGGTGGGGTGGTATTCTCGGGAAACTGCGTACATATGTCACTCGCCCATGCATGTCTCGTCATATTCGTAAATAGAGAAAAGTTGCTCCCACTACTTTGAGGCATGTGGAAGTGGCATAGGTTAGTTGTCACAACGAGCCAGAAAGGTTGACATGAAGCACACTAAATCTCAAACCTCTGGGGAACCACCCATTTTAAAAAACACCGAACAGAGAGTTTGCTGGCAAAAAGAGAACACGATAGAGATTGTAATAAAACAAGAATCAACATTGGCTTTTTGAAGATGGCGAGAACTGAGGGATTTGAAATGTTGTAAAAGCGTTATGGAGATAACATTTTATTATTCAACAGGTGAGTAAGGTATTTTACTGAACAGATAAATTGCCATATGTAGCTTTCTAACAGAGTTCATTGTAAAGTATTATCTATTGTGAAGGGTTTCTTTCTTTTATGGTTGTTGTAGCGCTGTGCTGGAATTTATTTTCAAGGAAGTACCGTGTCTATTAACGGGTATAAATACAGTAACTTCCTCAGTTAGGCAGCTTGAGATCCTTTCCATCTAAACTGATTATATCTCTTAAGCCTAGTAGTGAATGTTTTGTGAGCAGTGGGATAACCATATTCATCCACACAGTCAAGCAGAGCTGAAGCACAACCAAAGCTATGTTCTTCTGCAAAATGCATGGTTTTGTTTTTATTTTTAATTTCATTTATTTAATTTTATTTTGTTTTTTAACTGCTAGAGGGCCAAAAGTTACATAGTGTACCTTTAATGAATAGCCAGATACTTAGACATCGTTTTAGCAAACGCACATTCATCCATTCAGTTCCTAATGGATAAAAGTCCCATCCCATTTATTTTATAGTTGCATAACCTATTTCACATAACCTATACCATTCGAATTGGTAGTCATATTGGCTTTAAGCAGTTCAGGCTCACTTAATTGAGAAATGAAGAAACATATTCATTTTTAAGCAATATCAATATAGTGCTGTCGAGTAATGTTATAAAAGATGAGTAAATATATATAATTTTCAAAAACACATTCTGTGTAATTTTTCATGTGCAACAAACCCTGTAATGGTGTTAAAAAAGATGTAATTGGAAAACTGTTTTTGCAAGGTCTCAGGAGAACATGATGATACTGCAGTGTCCTTCCTCAGAGCAGTGAGTGCAGTACACATCTGTTTCTCCAGTCACCTTCATAAAGAACAGAGAAACAACACCACAACAGACATCTCTGGAAAAAACATATAATCAGCAATAAAAGTCAGCCTTGGCTGGAAAGATTCATTACATTACAACAGTGAATTTGAGTCAGTTCTGTAAACAGCAATCACATAAAAGAATCAGAATGGCCAAACAAACGCTTCTGATCTCACACTCTTCCACTCCAATTTTGTCCTCATTAAGGAATTCCACTTTAGTTACTATGTGCAGTATTCTTTGCTAATGCCCAAATGTCCAGCTGGCTCAAAGGCATAGGAGTTGAACTCGAAGATAACAGAAATGTTAGCAAGGTTATGACAAGGGCAAAGCCTCTTTCACCCTCCGGGTCAGAGGGGATTTAAATAATGATTAAAGTAAATAACTCGGATAGCTTTCACCATATTTTAGAAATTTATTTGTGGATGAAAAGGCAGCTAATCCCCCTGTGGCCACCTCATCTGACAGAGACAACGGTCCATCGTTAGAAACTGTCACATAGTTTTTCTCAAAAATGCAGTTTGCTGCTGTTTTCTAGGTCAGAAATGAACTTTTGATGGCTTTTTTTTTTTAAGTCTTGAAGGTATGTAGACAGGTAAATCTCACAAAAACTGTCAAGAAGTATTCAGGCCATAATGCACCCCACTGTCAAAAGTAAAAATAATATAATAATTTTTGGTTTGACTGTATATATATATATATACATACAGTATATATTAATTTAATATGCAATATGCATATTTTCTATATGTATATGTATATTTGTATATATAAATTATTCAGACACTTTGACCTGACCATGTTTTGCTTAAGTGTTATGTGATATAATTAAGATAAATTTTTTCTGACACAGTTTAACTCTGAGATTGTTACAGTCACATGGACTTTCTGTTTGTGTTTTCATCTGTCACATGTTCCTTTGTTCTAGTTTCCCGCCACAATCTGTCACCATGGACACTATCTCATTCATCTCAGCTGTTCCTCGTTTGAGTTCAATCTTCTGTGTATTTAAGTTCCAGTTTCTGTTGATCATGTTGTTGGGTATTGTTCGTTTACGTTGGATGTTAGTGTGCGTTTCTCCTGTGTTCCAGTGCTCCTTTGGATTCTCTAGTAAAGTTTGACTCTGGATATTACATTCCTCTTCGTGCGTGTGTCTACACACCTAATACTGTAACAGAGATCTTGTAATATTTTATTACCTTTTTTTAAAAAAAAAAACTAGTGAATAAACTGCATTAATGAATGAAATGTTCAAGATGTCTGAATACATTTTGGTTTGACTTTATGTATGTATGCATGTATGTATTATTTAAATACATATTGTATTTTATCTAATAACAATGAAAATTATTTGTTTCAGAGTACCAAAATAAATTTTACATGCATTTTAATTAAAAACAACAACAAAACCAACACTGTGTTCAGTCTGAATCATTTTCAAATGTTATAATAACATTCATAAAAACATTTCCTCTCACCAATAATGAGAATTTAGGGAAAAAATGTCACCATTCCATGATCTTAATGGTTCAATAAAACAGCTATATATTTTTTTCATATAAACTTATTAAAATATATATTTGTTGTTTATTTCTTATGATTTTGGAGTGAAATATAAACCGGCCATTTCTTCATGAGGTTCACCGAGACAAAAAATAAATTTGGCCAACTAAAAGTTGGCATATATCCTCAGGCAGTGTTGATATTGAAATTCACTTCAAAATGCTCATAAACAAACACGCCGCTCTCATATCTGCCAACCAATGTGGTGCTTTATTGTTTTGGTTGAATTATGCTTGCTTTTTTGAGTGCTCTCATATGAACATTTTGATTATCTTGGAGAGTGACGGTGAATTGGACGGGTGGTTATTTTTGTCTCTTGAATGCAGGGCTGTATAGTTATAGCACTAAGGTGCTTGTGACTTCATGAAAAGAGAAGGTCATAAAGTCAAGCAGGGACTCACCACTCACTGACAGTTCTCACTGCGCAACTGTGACCTCCCTCCACCCAAGCTTGATTTGTGGTCAACTGGAGCACTTTTAAACCCAGGCTTTATGTGTCTATCCAGAGACTAGGGTGTGTGTTCAAGGTCAGGTGGAGTTCAAGCATCCAGACTGCTCTGGTTTTCACAAGCATCTGCTGCTGTTTTTGGCAGCGATACTGCGGTGGTCCTGAAGCCACTTCTGTCTTCAGTTCTGATCAGCTGTGCTGTGCCTGATATCTGCTTTTTCATTTCCTCCCTCTCTTTCCTCACATCTCAAGTGGAGATGCGTTCATCTATCTGTGGTCGTCTCTTGACACCAAGCTTCATCATTATTAATCTTTTGTATCTCTAAACCAAACACTAAGGAATCTGCAAACACGTGTCTGCAGTCTTTTCTTGGATTATTAATTGGCAATATGTAAACATGTCACGGTATGTTTGAGCAGTGCATCTCCTTTGACTCGCTGAGGTTTATCCTGCAGTTGTGCGGCATCGTGGGTAAATTAATTTGCATGATGATTGAAGTCCCTCATCTGTGATGATACCCGGAACCCTCTCAGGTTTTTTTCCCTGCTAGATTGTGCCAAGATTCATTTAGAGAACAGACGCATTTGTGTTTACTCAGAGCTGACAACAAACAGAATAGCACATATGTTCGCACAACATACTACATAATATAGGGTAAACATACCTATTAAGCTTACCAAAATCTACATTGAGACATTTTTAGTGCACAGGATATTGGTTTCAGTACAAGAAGTTATGTTAAAATAAAATATTAATCTCTCACACAATAATATTTAATTTTATTGTAATTGACAAAAGCATTTAAATTAAGATGTACATCATTAAATGCAAAAAGTCTGGCTGTGCTTAATGGGTACATTTTTGTACTCTTTAAGCACACCCCTGTTCCCAATCCTTTTTAAAAAATTGAAAAATGTTTTATTTGAAGGTACAGAGTCAATCACAAAAAAAAAAAACAAAAAAAAAAACAGAACAGAACAGAACACTAAACACAATTTGATCAGTATATATTCTAATTCATGACCGGTGTTTTGTTTTGCTCTATCCTCTGCACTTTCGCGTTCGTCATCACACCATGCGTCAGGTCAGAGTTCACTCTTTCACCGTAACTCGATGTGTACGGTGGTCTGTCGGAAGCTAGTTATTTTAGTTTTTAAAGTTTTAAAATATGGATATTTTTCTTAAACAAATGCATCGATTCGCTTCAGAAGGCCTTTATTAACCCCCGGAGCCCTGTGGATATCTTTTATTTTTGATGGTTGAACTTTTTTGGGCTTCAAAATCTCATCCTCTATTTACTGTCATTATAAAGCTTGGAAGAGCCAGGACATTATTTAAAATAACTCCAATTGTATTCATCTGAAAGAAGAACGTCATATACACCTAGGATAGCTTGATGATGAGTAAATCATAGGTAATTTTTATTTTTGGGTGAACTAACCCTTTAAGTCTGTGAAAATAAGTTATTGTTCATTTTATAAAGATTAACTTAAAGTGACAACCATCAGTTAATATTTAAAGTCTGTTTATGAAGTATTTACATAGACGTTTAATGTGGATTAGCTTAAAGGGAGCACACTGAGTTTAATTGGAGCAGCAGCAATTTTTAATTAATAAATACTACATTAAATTTAAAGGACAAGATTTTGCTACATAAATAATCTAGGTCATGTATTAAGTTAATTTTACTATTTTACTATTTTACTATGAACAGCTATTATTGACAGTATCTGTGAAATTATACTTTTTCTTATTGATGTCACACTGAAGCAGTGTGATTTTCTTAGTAGTAGACCCTTTAAGCTGACCTTACAATAATATGAAGTCTTTAAAAATTGCAGCAGTTTAAAACCACAAACCATCAATAAACTGTAAATTTATAATATTATGGATTCAAAAGTACAAGCCAGTACAAGCCAAAAGTACAAGACATGGATACCCATATCTCAGTGTGCAATGGTCTGATTTTCTTTAAATTATAGGAGGTATGAAGTAACAAACACATCAACTGGTTAAGACATCAAGTAGGATAATATGTTATTTTTTCTTTTTATAATCTGAGCTCAAAATTGTGCTTAATTGGTACTTGAGCTTAATAGGTATGTTTACCCTAGATGCAGTAGGCCTATGCATACTATTTGCCATTTTCCATGTGCACGTACTACCTGAACAAAAATGTTTTTTAAACCGATTTTTGAGAAAGAAACTAAATTGATCATACCATCATTGTGCCACATGAACATGCGCGAATCAGAATGAAGTCTTTTTAATAAACCAGGAGAAAATCAACAAGGCAGCTACACTTTAACATAAACAAGACTGAACCAAGAACTGAGACGAACAAAGAGCTTAAATACTCAGAGTGAGGTAATTAACTAAAACAGAAATAGGTACATGATAAATCAGAAACCATGGAAACTAATACTAATATCCCTGGGAAGTGACGCGCCATATTAATAACAGTCCAACTGAGGAGGGAGGGTGGGGGATCTGGAGGTGGACGTAGGCCAGGAAACAGGAGAAGATGATGGCGGGAGAAACCAGGGTGAAGATGACAGAGGAAGGAATCCTAGTGGAGACTTGGCAGGGGGACGACGGAGCTGATGGAGGTGGAGACCCAGGCTGAGCTGATGAAACACAGATGGATCCGGAGGCTGAGGCGGAGCCACAGCGACAAGCATCCAAAGTGGAGCCAGGGTGCCAGAGGACTGTGGTGGTGACAGTGGGACTGAGGACCAAGGCACAGCCGGAGGGAAGGCGAAGCCTGACGGAGCCGAAGACGTGTAGGGATGAAGCGCAACTGAAGGCCCAGAGGTCCATGGTGCAGGCAGAGCAGCGATTGATCTAGGCAGAGCCAAAGAGACGAGGGAGTCTAGTTGAGCCGTAAGGACGATGGCCCCAGGTGGAGCCAAGGGATGGAGGAGTTAAAGTGGAGATGACTGGTTAATGGGCCAAGGTGGATGACTGGCTCGGTGGCTGGAGGTGGAGCCAGGGGATAGAGGAGGGGCAGAACACAATAGACTTGGAGCTGGGCGGGACCACCTATGGGGCATGTTGTCACCTTTCACTTCCCTTCTTTCAGGGTAAATAAAGAAAAAAGTATACACTGTATTAATGAAACAATGCTATATATTTGTACCAGACGTGTGAAATTAATGTGGAACAAAAGAAATTCTCTGAACCCTAAATAGATTTATACAAACTGATAAAGTCAAAAAGCACAGATTGAGCCCCGCTCTCCCCTAATAACAACCAGGAATACGGGCAAAAAAAGAACAAGGAAAATAAAACCAAAACACAATTAAACTAAACAGACTTAGACATAATCCTGACACATTGTTAGATTTTACTGGTAATTTGACATGTATTTTTGAAACATAAATGTTAGCGATTTCAGTTTTCAGTTTACATACAAATTGTACTCACAAATTGTACTCAAATTGTACTTACAAAAATGTTATTGATCAATGTTCTCTTAATGTTCAAAACATTTTTAAACATTATGGGAATGTAATGTAATGTAATGATATATATATATATATATTTTTTTTTTTTTTTTTTTTATACTTTTGAATGCTCTCTAAATGTTCTGAAACAATAGTAACATTTAAAAAAAACAAAAAAAAACACACACATCCAACTAAAACATTTCAGAAAATAACATTGTATGAATAACACTTTTGTGTTAACATTTTAAGAAGATTAGATAGACCAGACCAGAGAACTCTGAAATGAACATTCTATTATTGTTACTGGAAGAACGTTTGTACATAACTTTAAGAGAACCTTTAGCCAGTTCTGAGAACATTCCCTGTTAGCTGGGAAATATTTGCCCGACAGCGCTGATATGACTGCATAAAACTGTATAAATATATTTAAAATGTAAGTACTTAGTATTTAAGCAATAATGAGCAATTGTTCTGTTTTTCCAAATATCAGCATGGCTGTGATTACATTTAGCTCTCTGCCATGCAGCTGCCGCTATTTGGAAATGCACTACACTTGCTAATTTAATATTACAAGTGTGACATATCTTTTATATAACATTTCAATAAACAAAATACAATATAGCTGTCAGGATTATGTTCAGTGTTCTTGTGTTTTCATTCATGTGCCTGTGTTTCTTCCTTGTGTGTCCATTCAATTTAGTCTTGTTATTCCCTTGTTAGTTTCTTTGGTTACTAATTAGTCACACCTGTGTCTCATTTAGTTCCCTTGTGTATATATATTCCCTGTTTTGTTCAGTTTTTTTTTGTTTTTGTTTTTTTTTGTCAATTACTTTAGTATATTTGTAAAGTGTAAGTTGTTACTCTCCTGAGATTCTTGAGTGTGTTTTGTTAGTTTAATAAAGAGAGTTAATTAATTTACAGTTACTTTTGTTGTTTTGCTGTCTATTTATGCTCCACTGATGCGGCAGAAGTCACTTGTTTCTGTTTACAAAGTAGGAGACAGATGAATGTGATATTAACTAAATGAAACAGTCCTACAATAACAAGGCAATAGTGTTATAACTATATATATATATATATATATATATATATATATTCCTTAAAGTTGCACTGTAGTTTCATCATTGTTTTGCATATACATGCATAATATCATCAGGGGGTGAATCAGGGAAAAAAGCAAGTCCAGGCCACAGATCATCCCAAAATCAAAGGAAAATTCTGTTGAATATACTATTTTTTAAAAATAGTAAGCAGTATGTACATAACAGTGTGCAGTAAGCAGTGTAGGCCTACTATTTTTCCATTCCTTTTTATCCCTCTGCAGAAATGTTACACAATCATAATCACACATCATATAGGGTCCAGCAGCTGAGGAACAGTTGCAGTGTGAAGGATACAATCTGAGATTAGACACAACATACATCTTATTCAAAAAAGAAAGTGTGTGACAGAGAAAATGCGATTTAAATGTGGTCAGTCATTGGTTCTGAGGAAAATTAGAAATGGTCATCTCCTGATTCTAATCACTGCCTTAATGAATCAAAGACCGTTTGATGTGCATCTGCACAGCTAATGCTGCTGGAGCCTGAGGTTCTGTGTGTGTGTGTGTGTGTGTGTGTGTGTTTGTGGGTGGGATTGTGCACTGTTCTTTAGTAACCTTTGTGTGACCTCTCCGTCTGTCGCTGTCCCTTCTCTCTGCTCCTCTCCTCCTCTGCTCCTCCTATCTAATTACACATCTACTGTACAGTTGTCACGTAGTTCACCCATCTGATGACCTGAATAAAAGCAATTAAATACAGAGCACTCACTCCCATTCCCTCCCTAGCTCCTGCGCTCTCTACTTTCTTTCAGTGCCCTCCTTCTCTGTTTTTACTCAAATGTTAATAACTTTAAACTTGATGAGAAAACAGGGCTAATGATGTCATTTCAGAAATGTCATTACCTGTTCTCACCCCTGGCGTTTCATGTTTATGAGAAATATGCCCCTTTTAACTGTTTCCACAGTGGGAAACAAACACATAAGATATTAAACCTAAAACTAAATAGTCTTTTGACACCAAGGTAACTGCGCAATATAAATCATTTATTTATTTATTTATTGTTTGTTTGTTTGTTTGTTCTAGTTGCATTGTAGTCTCAACACTGCTTATATATATTTATATGCCTATAAATGCACTAAATATTTAAACATTACTTGACATTAATATATATATATATATATATATATATATTCAAATATATATTACTCATTCTGTGTTTACATTAGCTTAAATCAAATCCAGTATTAAAACCATATTACAGTTTTTTTTTTTTTTTTTTTGCAGTGTGACATTATTTTAGTAGACATTGTCCGTGACCTTATTTTCATGGCAATTATTATTAAAATGATAAATGAAAAAATACTTGAAAGGCGCATATACGCAAATACAACAAATACTACTGTATTTACTACTTTAAATAAATAATTGCATTTTGGTAATGAGAATTCACATTACGGAAATAAGAATTTGAGGGAGGAGGTTGTATACAATACATAAACAATCACAAAAATAATACAAAATTCTCCTAAAATATGCATAATTTCAAAAATACGAGAAATACATTTTATTTGGATTTTGGGTTGAAATACCCGAGCAGGTCCATAAAGGACGACCGATAATGTATAATACTGTGTAGGATGGTTTTCTTTGCTAGACAGACATCTTGTTCCTCTCTTCAGTATCTCATTCCTTCGGTCTTGTCTTGAAGCGCAGCAGATGGTTCATTCTTCATGGATATCAGGTCACATGTGCGACATCCCTCCTCCAATAGTCTCTTCTTCCAAAATGACTATTGTAAACCCATTATGACTAAAGAGCCTGCAGTTGGCAGATTAAAGGGGCACCTGCTCGCCCTCCGAGCGCCGCAGCGGGGGGACACTGAGCTGTGCCCTCAGAGCGCTCTGTGCCCGGATGGCGGCAGAGAGACAAGGACTTGACCTTCTGCTGAACAATGAGAGAAATTTGTTAGGGAAAAAAAGACCTGAGAAATAATTATATCAGCTCTCACGGCCAGCCAAAGTGAAAATTGAAAAGATGGTTGAGTTCGTCTCCTGACAAATCCTGTAGAGTAAAAGAAAAAAGACTGCGAAAATTGGCTAAGTTCACATAATGAAACAGATTTGAAAAGATATTACACTAGATTTGTTTCATTTTGGTGTTCTACTTTTCTCATTCGCTAATCACCCTGCATGCCTGCAGTGATTTAAATCAGTCCAGAAAAAACAAAGAGGGAACTTTTCTAAATATAACAAACCATCTAATAAACACATTTTCCCTCTTGTCCTCTGTTTACTTCCCCGTGACAGGCAGTAGTCAAGATTACTAATTAAATTGCTACATGACTGAAAGAGAATGTTGTCACACACAGCTATTATGAGGGCGTTATATATCCATCCTACAGCTGGCTTTTGAACGGGAGAAGCATCTGAGGCCATGAAAACATCCTGCTGTAAATGCATTTGACTGGATCGATATCATCTCTGTGGTGCTGGAAAGTCATGTAATTGATGAAGTTACACGTTGTGAGATTGGGTGATGGAGATCAGGCGTTTTTAATCAGCTAACCAGCCCGTTGGTCTCAATCAACGGTCTCAGCTGCCACATGATTACTGAAATCACTTTCTGTCCATCCTGCGCAGTCATGGAAGGGCTCTCCAGCACCACTTGTTTTTTTATCGCCTGGTTTGTGATAGTAAAAACACTCACAAAAGCACTGTGAAGCGTAAGTCCATGGAGTATTCGTTAAAGCTCCTCAACAGCTGGATAAAAGAGCCTGTATGTGTTTTTTGCAGCTGCGTTGGAGAGATTTGGGACATTGTAGTTCCATAAACTCAAAATGCATCCATTAAAATGCTTGTAGTGAACTTGAAACATCCAAGGTTATGGAACCTGACAAGGCAAGGTTACAAAAACCATCTTTGATGTTCTGAAAGCATGATTTCTGACTCGCTTGCCGACCTCTACTTGATAATTGGATAACATGTCTTGGCAAAAACAGCATGTCCATGTGTGGGGAATTGAGCAAGATTCAGAAATTGAATTGGGGTGAATTGGCTGTAATAGATGAGCTAGTGTCATGTGTCATCGTCATTTTTTTACGCTCAAACTTCATGGACCCAGCAATCTAATATCAAAAGGAACTTTTCCTAAAAATACTTTTTTTCTTATTGAATTTAGGTTGGGTCCAAAAAAAAAAAAGGGCCATAGTACTATTTGAAAACCTTTTTGGAAATAATCGTTAGTGGTGCTTACATATATCTAGTGACCAGATTATCATAGACCAGTTAATTAGGGGTTCAAGCACATAGTGCTGAAACCCTATTTTAATTGTAAGGATTTTTATTATTTTTCTTATGCCTTAAAAATGATCGGGCAGCCCAAACCGTAAGGCCGAGAGACTTGAAACTTTGTCAGATGGTAGTAGTCTTGCTTGTTACTCAGATACCCAGACTCGTCCAAATCGGCCAATAGGTGGCGCTACAGCGATCAAAAACGCAAAATCGCTAATAACTCCTAGACCGTTTGTCCTAGAGTCAAGTGTCTTATATCATTGACGAGACAAACAAAACATTTATCTCCAGGAAAAATTTTCCGCCATTTTGAATTTTGTCCAAAACCTACTTTTGCGAATTATGTTTTTCGCCCGATCAGAACCAAACCAGTGCAGAAATGTTCTCTGGAGTCTGAATATCAAAAGTTATCCAAAAAAAAGTTGAAATTTTGATTCACGCTTGCTAAGGGGTGCCAAAACGTTTGAAACGGGCAGAGCTACTTTTACTAAAATGGCTATAACTCAAAAACGAAATGAGATATTTGCACCAAACTTGGTACACATGTGTAGGGGCTCATTCTTTGGTCACAATAAAAACATCTAGGTAGTGCAAGATGGCAGTCTTTAGCAAGAGGGACCGGAGGTCAGCTGACTCGAGTGGCTCAAAGGGAGGGCTCCGAAGTGACCGAGCATGGGCGTGGAGGGTTCAGCCTCCTAACCCCCCTGAGGAACTTAACAACTAAGTGCTCAATCAGTTGGCCACTATTGGGGTGTGATTTGCCCTCGATGGCCGCCACATAAACTTTGAGTGTGGAGGGTGCTGTCCAGCTGTCCACTGTCCAGCACCTCCTGCAGGAACATGAGAAATGACACGGTATCACATTAAGCAGGGTCTATGTTCTGAGCTAGGCACCAGCTTGGGAAAATATACCATTTCTGGGAGTAAAGACGCTTTGTGGAAGGGGCACTTGACTCTGAGATTGTTCTCATGACTTCCCAGGAAAGGCCTGACGGCCCCCGTCGAGGGGCCAAACATGCTGGTCCTACAACTCCAGTTGGAGGTGCCAAATCATCCTTGCTGCTTGGGAGAGAAGGTCTCTCCTCAGCGGTATGGGCCATGGAGCTGCTGACAGTAGCTGGACTAATTCTGGGAACCATGGCTGGTTCTGCCAGCGTGGTGCCACCAGAAGAACAGCACATGTTTCTTCCTGTATCCGACTGATGACATGCGGGAGCAGGGCTACAGGAGGGAAGGCATAAAGGCGCTGATGCGACCACTTCAGAGCCAGTGTGTCCATTGCGTCCATCCTGTCTTGGAGGCATCTGTCACAACTACTTTCCTCCTTGCAAATGAGCCCAGCAACACCCCATTTTGATAGAAATGGGGCGATTTCCAAGGGACCAGGGCTCTTGCCAAAGTTGACCCTGAAACTCAAGTCCTCTAGATCAAGGGTTTTCAGACCTGTCCCGGAGGACCCCCAGCCCTGCACATTTTGTATGTCTCCTTCATTTGACACACCCACTTCAGGTCTTGCAGTCTCTACTAATAAGCTGATGAGTTGAATCAGGTGTGTTAGATGAGGGAAACATACAAAACTTGCAGTGCTGGGGGTCCTCCAGGAAAGGTTTGAAAACCCCTTCTCTAGATGACTGAGGAGCAGTGATCTGTGGCTGCACAGCTCCTGTTCTGGTTGGGCTATAAGCAGCCAATCATCAGGAATGTGGATTCCCGTCTGCCTCAGAGGGGAAAGAGCCATGTCTACACACTTCTTGAATGTGTGGAGCTAGAGAAAGTCTGAATGGAAGGACTATATACCATGGATCAAAAACTAAAATTAATTTACGATTATTATTATTTTATTTTAGTTAGTTGTGGAGTCATAAAAATGTATTTCAGTTTAGCTTTATTCTTTTCTCAGTAATGTTAGTATTTAGTTTTATTTAAGTTAATACATGACATCACTAACTAGATGTCCACTTACAACACCCTCGAATTTTTGTAGGTAACTTTTGCATGGTCAGTGCACTAAAACTTTCCTCAGAAAATTGTCAACTCTAGTAATTTTGGTGTCACTAGTGGTGCAGAAAAGAAAAAAAAAGGTGGACCGGCAGTCTAAATTTTCCAGTACAAATCACACTTCAGCTACTCAACACTTTCTTGATGTTTGGGCTTCACGTCCTAAGAGACCATATATTGCTCGAGGACCGCAGACTGCTCACAGAACTCCTGTCGTCGGCTCCTCAGAGCTGAGGACACATGTGATGATCGAAGTAAACCGCTTTTTGCTCACACAGGCCTCTCAGCTTTGCACAGGAACAACTGTGTGAGGGTGTGTGTGAGTGTGTTTTGAGAGAGGTGACCTAAATTTTTCTGGTGTGATAGAATTAGCTTGTAAACAGAAATTTTCTCTAATTATGTGTGATTATCTCTGGGTCTAGAGGTAGGAATTCTGATGGTGTGCAGTCTTTTTGGCATGCAGTTTCAAAAGAAAACAGTTTATATGAATGTCTGTCATAACCTACAATTATGTGGTTAGATAAGGAAGAACACCGTTTATAAAGTGGCGTCATTTCTTTTCAAGTTCCTTTCTTTATTTGATTGTTTCATTATTGCTCTGTCATGCTGTAATAAGCAGAGATTAAATCAACATTGTCTCTAAATTAAATTTACATTGAAAAAAAGGGAAAGTAAAAGGCCAATTGTTTGGACCATCCCGAACTTAATGTGTGCTATAATTTGATGACAGGCGCTGTCTTGCTCTAAACTACAAACTCATCCTCATTTTACCATCCAGATAAGCCTCACTCATCTTTCAGGTGCCCTACGTCTACTGTCTATTCATTTTTTCCCCATTCTTCTATCATTCATCCTTTTATTCAGTTAACCAAGATGGATGATGCCCCTGTTGGCCTTTTTCATCGACCGTTTTATAGATATTGAAGGTTTCTCTGCTTTTAAATTTGTCAGTTTTCTTTTTATTTGTACCTGATACATAATCTCTCTTCATTCTTTCTCTCTTTTTACTCAATCAACTTTTAGTTCTTCTACACTGTAAAAACATAATTGTTGCCATAACAGACGATTTCTACTTGACTTTATTATATTATATATTATAAAATGTTGCTGTCAATATGTATTTCATTTCCGAATCAAGTATTCCAGAGAGCCATGTAATAAAACGAGTTAACAGGTTAATTTACTGTAGATGTTACTGTAGATGTTATACACTCTTTAAAAGTCATTATCCTCTCTCCACCTCAATATTTATAAACCCATTCCCCACAGAAAAATTACTCTATTTTTACATTATTTTGTACGTTTGAAGCTGTCTGGTCTCTATAATGTAGTTGATTTCATGTTCCCCATGATGTAGGTAAAACCTGACCCCCACATAGACTAGGACAGATTATCACAGTAATTTTTTCCCTTTCAAGCAGGGTGGGGTAAACAGGTGCTTCAGCTGCCATATCTAAGCAAACAGGGCGAGCAGCAAATCTCTCTAAGAGATGACAGCTCAAGAAGGTCTCAGATAACAAGCCACTAGAAATCAACCTTATAAGTCACGTAGTTCAGTATTCGAACAGTATCATCACACACACAATTATACCCTAAATGTTCATTTCAATGTCTCAAAATAGTTCTCGCAAAACAAGCACATATGCTAATCTGACACAGCCGACTGCTGAGAGACCGCGACAGGATCTTGCAGCTGTTGGGGAGAGAAAGCTTCTGTCTCAATGGAATCCTATATGAAGAGTCTGACTCACTACTGCCTCCAAAATTTCCCAGAGTTCCCTGAGATTTAGAACCTGAGGTGAAAATCAATACCAGTGCTGTCTGTGTGTATATATCTCCCACCTCCCTCTCTTCATCTCTCTGATTCCATCCTCCGTTTTCTGTTTATCTCAGTGTTTGTTTGCTACATCTCAGCATGTCTGTCTATGGGATCCTTCGAAGACGACCAGCACCTCAGACAACACTCCTCGTCCCTCTCATCTTCCTCTTTTCAGCGAGGGGGTTTGAATTTGCTGAGCTTTCAATAATACGGATTTGTCAGACTCCTTGAAGACAGCATTTCAAAGGCAGCGGCCACACACACATACGCAAGGATCTATCAGACATTCCCTGTGTGTAACAGGTCTTCTCTGAAATCATCAGGCCTGTATTTAAGAGGGATTGAATCAGTCAGTCAGATCCACATGGCTCCTGTCTGTGTGGAATGCAGACAAATGAGCACCTCAAATATTTGTAGAAAGAACTTAGCTTACAACCACAGGGACAACTAGCACTCAAACTGCTGAGCAAGATGCCAGCCGGAGACAGTAAAAGGGCGATACGGTTTTGGAGGGACAGAGAAATTGGCTGAGAGACAGCGCTGTGCGACATGCTGTGGTTATTTGGCCTCTAATGAGGAGTGATGGTTGACATATCGCTTTCTGCTTCCCTCAAGTGTGCACTTTAAAAACACAACTCTCAAGGCTGGCGACTCAGACTGGCAAGTTGCAGATGACCTGTGTGATGCACAAAGTGTAATATCTAATCTTTTATATCTGTCAGTTGAATTTCTAGGTAGCGTCATCAATCTTTGTGCTAGCTTTGGGACCATCGTTATTATAGGATAAAGATAGGTTCATAAGAGATCACTAGGCCCAGACAGAAACAGAATCTGAGTTTTAGGCATTTGGCTCAATGACAAATAAGGATCAAAGATAATGAAAAGGAGAAATCCTTTAAAAATCTCAAGTTATAAGTTTTTTGTGTTGGTTTTACCATTTTTAAAAAAGCGTTTATACCATTTTAAACAATGGTATGAACCAATTAAAAGAAAAAAAGAAAAAGAAAATAATTAAAAAAAACATAAGTGATGTAACCATTAAGTAATATTTTTGATAATCTCTAATTCATATTTTTAAATGTAATTTTTTAATACATTACTGACCTCGACAGTTATGAGTGTCTAAAAGGGTTTCTGTTTTTCTGTGTAGTTTTTATTCTGTCACAAGACAAGAAAGTGGCTTAATGCATGTTGCACCACACTTTTTTTTATTTATTTTGCAAAAAAAAAAAAAAATTTTTTACAATTTCTGTTTCATACCATTTCTGTTTTGTTTTTTGTTTTTAAATCAGAATTAATTTTTTTTTTTTTTTAAATTGAAAAGTCATTGTCCTGTATAAATCGTATGTTTATTAAGTTTTTAACTTAAAGCCTGTAAAGCCTGGCATATGAAATAATAGTCAGAAAAATCTATGTTCTTGAAATGGAACAGTACATTGAATCATTAGACAATATATATAGTTTGCATATGTGTTACTTTTGTATCATAGTTCATACACCATATGACTCATATAGTATGATAAAGGGGAATATGAAGCTCATACTCAAGTAAAAAGGAAAAAACACCTAAATTTTTTTCAGAGGCCCAAACTGAGCAAAAATATGCAATTTTGTGCAGATGTTAATATTTATATGGCCAAACAGTAAGATGAAATACTGATAGCTTGTAATGTAGGAAATCATTAAGATTTATATATAGTACAGCATATAAGTACAGCAGACTAATTACATAAATATTATATATTATATAAATATCAGTTGTCATATGTCTTAGTAAGATATTTAAATGCTTAGTTTTATGATCAAAGGTCTAGTGTGATTTTGCAGACAAAACATTTTAATGAAGTGCAATATGATTGAGAGTTGTAGAAATAAACATTCCTCAAAAGCCTTTTAAATCTTCATCTTGAAATATTAGTAACAATATAAAAGCTATTCTTAAGTTTACTTTATATAAATCATTAAGGATTTCACAGCAAAAAGATGCATGTACCACAACCTGAAGGTGAATATTTTTAGAATTATACTAAAAGCCCTTTACTTAATGAAAAAGTGTGATCTATCTATCAGGTGACAGAAGGCATGTAGAAGATTATGTACACCAGGGTTTTTTTTTTATGCTGATCATGTTGATAATAGAGGCTTTAGAAGTTATATGGTAGAATATGATACAGTATGCTTTCTAGGGTTAAAGGATTAGTTCACCTAAAAAATGAAATTTCTGTCATATACTCATAGCACTCATACCACTCATACTCATGTCGTTCCAAACCCATAAGACCTTCGTTCATCTTCGGAACACAAATTAAGATATTTCTGATTAAATCAGAGAGGTATCTGAACCACACATAGGCAGCAACATCATTGCACTTTCCAAGGCCCAGAAAGGTAGCAAAGACATCATTAAAATAGTCCATGTGACTACAATGGTTCAAACTTAATGTTATGCAGCGACGAGAATACTTTTTGTGCTCAAAAACAAAAATAACGACTTACGAGTCTTACGGGTTTAGAATGACATGAGGGTGAGTACTTAATGACAGAAATTTCATTTTTGGGTGAACTAACCCTTTGACTTAATAGATCTGAAAGGACATTGACCGATCTTTTGTGCAGATTTTGTGGGAAAATCTGTGGAATGATTTAAACAGGGTAAAATGTCTTAAATATAGCTGAGAATAGGTTATTACACTAAATCAAAGAAGTATTAAATTAATTTAAAATATTTCATAATCACATAGGAAGTGTAGAATTTTATAATTGACAGGTACTCAAATTCTGCATGCTGTAAATCTTTGAGTTCTGTGAGTGCAGATACGTGTGGACCTAGCAATCACTGTCCAATAATGCTGCTGCAGAAACTGTTGGAAACAAGTGATACAGTATTGCCACATCTTGCTACATATTCCCCTCAAACTGCGACCCTCGTGTGTCAGTAAGATGTCTCGTTTGGCTCACATCTCAGGCTCAGAAACTTTCTGTCAGCATGTTGTGGAACAAGAAGAGAGTTTGACCTCAGCCAGCTGTGTCCAGAAAGCTGATGTGAGCCATATGACCAGCAGAAGAAAAAAAGCAAAGCTGATGTGCTTTCATAACAGCTTCATAATTAACAAACATATGGTGCGCCTGTCAAACATTTAGAAATAGAGCGTGTTCTGTTTTTTCATGTTCTATCATGCGACTCAGGCTCAGATTTTCAGCCATTCATTCTGACAGCCTTGTTTATTTTTATAGCAGCTAATTGTGTTTACTGAAATTTTAATTAGGGTAATAAATTATGGTTTTAATAACAAATTGTCACAATGAGGTTCATTAAACATTAATTAAAAAGTTAAATTCTAAACTATGCATCTATGCAGTACCATAAATATATTATCGCTGTTATATAGCTGTGATATGATATGAAACATCAACCCACCACAATATGGGCTGAATTTGCTTGATGACTACAGTTGGCTTTCTGCATTGACATATTTACAAAAAAAAAAAAAATAATAATAATAATAATAATTAGAAGGATGTATATCAGGTTTTAGTTATATGTCTGCTGTCGATGGTATTAGCGGGCGGGATATTCTCATTCTAGAGAGCATCTGATTGGATAAAAATCTATGTAATACAGGATGAGTCATCTATATTTTTGCCGTTTTCATGGAAGAGAAACCCAGGTGAAAAAATAGTACACTTGCATAATGTACTTAAAGTGCTCTATTTTCTCGCACTAATTTTGTACTTAAAGGGGTGGTTGATTATGATTTCACTTTTTTAACTTTAGTTAGTGTGTAACGTTAGAGCATAAAATCTGCAAAGTTAGGACGTTCAAAGTTCAATGCAAAGGGAGATATTTTCTCTTTAATTCTCTGTTTAATGACGGCTGGTAGGGACTACAAGGAGCTTCTTCTTAGTGACATCACTAACCCTAAAATTTACATAAACCCTGCCCCCGAGAACACGCAACAAAGGGGGTGAGGCCATGTTATTGCAATACAGTCTGTAACACAAATGCAATAGAATGTCATAAAAGCAAGATAACAACATGACAAGTTAAAACCGTAATTAAATTAAACTGTTTTATCTTCATTCAGCATATATATCATCTGTAGGCATCTTACAACAGTTCCCACACGAGCGATTTATAGATTATCATGAAAGAATATGCTAATCATTGACTTTAAGATAGTTAACTCCACATCAGCTACATAAATTCATCAACCATTCAGAAATGTCCTGTTGCATTCTACATGTTGTCACTTCTTCTTGAGTCTCTCCATCATTGTCCGACTCCGTTTTGAACATAAAAGGCTGGACAGTTTCTAACATTTTAAGTGAGGTAATCGGCGCGGCTAACACGAGCTCTTGAAACCCCGCCCTCTTAGGCCGAGCGCAGCAGTTCATTTGCATTTAAAGGGACACACACAAAAATTTAGCGTTTTTGCTCACCCTCAAAAAGTGACAAATTTAACATACTATAAAAAATTATCTGTGGTGTATTTTGAGTTAAAACTTCACATACACACCCTGGGGACATCAGAGACTTATTTTACATCTTGTAAAAGTGGCATTATATGACCCCTTTAAAGGGGACCTATTATGCCACGTTTTCATAGATGTAAAATAAGTACCTGCTGTCTCCAGAGTGTGTATGTTAAGTTTTAGCTCAAAATACCCCACAGATAATTTTTTTAATGTTAAAATTGCCACTTTTTTGGGTTGAGCAAAAACGCCATTTCAGTGTGTCCTTTAAATGCAAATGAGCAGCTGCGCTCGGCCTAAGAGGGCGGAGCTTCAAGAGCTCATTCTCCGGTGTCAGGAGTCAGTCAGGACGCACTATAATGTCAGAAACTGCGAATATATGCTGCATGGAGATAGAACAGGTATAGTTTAGTTCAATTACGGTTATAACTTCTATGTCTTCTTCCACTATATCAGTACAAGCCTGTTGCACCGGACCCGTCCGAATGATGGCCAAAACTTTACAGATGAGTTTTATTATGTTTATTGTACTTCACACAAAAGATTAAGCGTCCGTTTTCACTCTAGAAAATCACTGTAAGAGCTTAATAAAACACAGTGCAAGTGTGCATTAAAATATTATCCATAAACTCTCTCCAGGGCCGGCTCTAGGCATGGGCAGGGGTGGGCTGAGCCCATCCAAACGTCTGCCTTGCCCACCCAATCAAAATTTAGGTACAGATAGCGTAAATGTTTTATGATTTGTGCATTTATTAAAAACACTGAAAAAAGGGCTGTAGAATACCCAATCAATAAAAAAATAACAAGAAAATTGCAGTAGGCTATTTTTCGTTTCTTAGCTGAAAGTATAAGGCGAGGTGCATTATACACTCACGCGCTTCAGCGTGTAGCGGAAAAGCAGAGGCTGACCATCACACTAGCCAAAACGGGCAGAAAAATTGAGAATTACGGGGTGTTGTTGCCTAAATTACTTGTAAATATTAATATATACATTTATAGCTCTGATTGATTTTAAAGTGTCATTTGGCCGCCGGCGCATACTAAAATAGGTCATATGCGCAGTTAAAATTAATTCAAGAACGTGCATTTATTGCATGGACGGAGAAAGAACATAATGTAAGTGTTTAAAATGCATATGCATTGTTCATTTGAAACCTTGCCTTCTTTTGCTTGCTGTTAATGCTGTTAAACTAAATGTACGAGGCAAACTGTCTGCATAACAACACTGATTCATTGTTTATCGTTCGACTAGCCACACAGAACGAGTTTTTGTGGTTAAAATCGCGAGACGCAGGTCAATGCAGGCATCCCAGCTAACAATTTTTGGTTCCCCGAACGCTCTGGGAACGTTAGTTTCTGGTTCCTAATACGTTCTGGGAACGTTCCCAGAACATATATCCTAACGTTCTCTGTTGGTTAGCCAGGAAAGTTTTCTTTACGTAAATAGAACGTTCCCTGTTGGTTTGGAGAACGTTCCCCTAACCTTCCCGGAACGTTCTCCTAACCTCTTTTTACTCCGATATAATTTACCCTGTTGTACGTCGGTTATCATCCAGCACTCCGCGTCCCATATGGTATAAGCGGCACGGAAGACGGATAAATGGACGTCACTATTACAAACCATGTCTTGTTTTGAACTGTTATTTAATCAATAGAAATATATTATAAATAATCCGAGCACATAAACCTTATGGAGGATTAAATAAGATCGAATTTATGCATTAATATGTAAGATTTCGTAAATTGTATCACTGACACTGTACCATAAGCAAATGTTACGTTTCTTAAGCGATGACTTCAACACAGTATGGGGTTTTTAAAATATTAAGTTTATTTACAGACATTAAAATAATAACAATTATGTGACTTTAACTGGGATAACATTACATTAATTTCTTACCACTGAATTAACGGGACGTGCTCTCTTTTGGTCGGTAAACAAAAACTTTTCGGTTAACATAATGTCTTCAATTACGTGTCAAATGTCTCTGAAATCACACTATTTACACTCGTACATATATAAATTATAAAGAATTATTTAATAAAGAGATCGATAAACAAATGTTATAGTCAGTCAGTAAAATGAAATGACCGTTAATTTTCAAATTACGCGAGTGCGCGGCTCTCTGTGGAAGTCAGAAGCGCGTGATCAGAGGCGCACAGTAGAGAAAGACAACACTTTAATCTCTGTAGCCTATTGGTCTATCATCTACAATAGTTTGGTTATAATCAAATCTAAAAATAAAAATAACCTGCAGGGAACGTTCTGGGAACGTTCTCTTAAGGTTATAAAAATAACCAATAGACAACGTTCCCAGAACGTTCTTATTTGGTTCCCCAGAAAAATAACCAAACGGGAACCATATGGGAACGTTAGGGGAACGTTTGTGTTTGCTGGGATAGACGCCTTTTTTAAAAGTTGAACTTATTTTAACTTAAGCGCCGCATTTTTAGAACACCGCGTCATGCACAAGACTGTGCAAAAGATGCGAGACGCCAGCGCAAAGGTCAAAGTCCGTCTAGAGCGTGTTTAAACAATGAAAAACAATGGAAAAGTAGCGCAGTGGAATTGAAAAACGTGTTCTGTGTGAACGGCCCCATTCTGCGTAATTAAAGTTGCATTCATAACTAAAACAGTAGGCTTCCATCGCATTTACTTTCTGAATTGTCACTGGAAAGTAGAAAATTGAAAATGGTAGCATTTTATTGAAAATGAAAATAAGATAAAAACTCCCATATCATGGAGAGGCATGTTATAAAAGTGTTCAGTTTAAATAATTAAGAATAGGTCTATCTATCCATCCATCTATCTATCTATCTATCTATCTATCTATCTATCTATCTATCTATCTATCTATTAACCCCCCAATAAATTGCCCACCCAGTATATCTGCCAGCCCACCCTTCTATAGCTGCCAAGAACTGGGCCTGACTCTCTCTCTCCCTTGCATTATCATCAACATACTGTACATAGCAAAGTACACAGAAACACTCTTACAACTAACAGTAAACAAATATATAAAGATCTTATGCCTTTTTGGGTGGTGCTTAATAAACTGGTAAACTTTATATCCGTAAATCAACTCCGATGAACTGTAATAAAGCACTCTCATCTTTATTTCTGCCGTATCCATTATCACTCTGGAGGCTGTAAGCTGGATCACGAACAGTTTACTGATCTATCCTTAAGTAACACATTCTTAGCACAACCTCTGTTTTGTATTGTTCCTTTGTATTGACATTCGTTCACAAAGCAGTCCGGTGTGAAATGATTTGCGCAGACATAATTGAATTTCGGTAGAATTGAGGGAGTATTTTCTTCTAAAACAAAATGAATCCACCTCATCTTCAGCAGCTCAGATTTAGGGAGTAAATGGAGAGAGCTATGTGGATTGAGCCATCCAGCTACAGAACACCTAAAACGCTTGGGAGATTCTCATCAGTGCAGCAATGGTGGACTGTACAACTCACTGTGAACTTGCTCAGGGCGGTTCTATGTTAAAACGGCAGTGTCTGTCAACATTCGTGGGCAGGGCCTGTGGCTAATGTGACGTCACACTGCCAGGGATCTGGAAACGGCTTGTTCAGAGACTCTGCTTGTGATTTATGGGGATTAAGAAAAAAGGAGTGTGTGGATTTTTATTATTATAGGGTGGTTGTGTACACACGCTGCCAGCACACATTTATGTCCAAAACATGTAAAAGTGAATTTTGCATAATAGGTTCCCTTTAAATAAGGTATACAAGTGGTAACTAAATACATTTGTTTTTTAATACAAAGACAGTATTTTAAAAGCACATTTTAGTTCATATTCATGGTGTCTCAAAATAGCCCAGTTGAGGACACTTAAATGTTCTTAAGATTATCTTAAGAAGTACCAAAGAATTTGTAGTATATTAAGTACAAAATTAGTGTGCAAAAATAGAGCACTTTAAGTATATTGTGGAAGTGTACTTTTTTTCACCTGGGAAGACTGTGTAAAGAATGTGTATACATGCAAAATGTGACTTAGAAAGTATTAGGACTTTAAATAGCTGTTATATAAAACAGTGGCTCTCAGATAATCTATAATAAAGCCATTTTAAAATACATAATGCACAGTAATAAATTTGCAATAAAGCCATAATGAAAAATTAATGCATGGCTATGGATGATGTCCAGTGATATAACCATATCCTCACTGGTCTGTGTTCATTTTCAAACTTAAAATCTGATTGATGGATGACATTACACTTGGTCTAAGTGAACTATAATGATCATGTATTTCCTGTTGACGCCAGTAATTGGTGATTTAGGGCTGGGCCATAAACAGGAAGCGCTCTGGTGCCCTCTCAGTATGCTTTCAAACAATCAAAACCCATTATATTTTTAATGTACATTAGTCTGAAGTTGATAAGCTGAAAATATTGCCAAATATTTTGTTTGAGTCTGCATTTAAATTTTTTTTAACATTTTGGAGTAAATAGGCTAAACCAAAAATAAATAAGCAATTTGGAACCTCAGCAGAGTCAGGCTGAACTGAGATGTGTTCAATTTGCAATTGTATTTGTAGAATGGGAATTCAGCTTTCAGTGCAAATAAATGGAAGATATTGATCGACAGACTCTCCAGCATAGAGTCGTAGCTCCCCCTAGTGATTGATATGTTTACTGAGCGTATTTAAATGTAATTTAGGGATTCTCTGTGTAAACACTTCCCTTTTATGGATGTTTGTCAACAAATGAAACTGCCTCTACATGATTTTAAAACTTATTTTTCAGAAGAACAGAAAAAAAAATGAAGTTACCCCACAAAACACGCATTTAAACCTTAGATTTGAATAAGCTGAATGTGGTGTCTTACATTCTGTGTTTGTGTGTGTGTTTGCTCTCATTGGTTCTGAAGGTCAAGTGCTTGTATGTCTTTTGAAGAGGTTCTTCCTCATTTCCTGAAGCACTTGTCCTTCCGTTCTTCATGCACTACCATGACAACAGCATCTCCGCAAGCAGTAAAGAAAACTAGCTGTCCTTGCTCTGGTGGCCTAATTGTGGAACCCATAAATGCTGCACTAAATATTATTATTGATTATTAAAAAATGGGCATTTACATCTATTTACAATTTGGGTCTCTTTAATTTATATTGCATTCACTGTATCAAAAAAAAATATTTTAATTAAATCATTTTAATTTAAAGGGGTGGTTGATTATGATTTCACTTTTTTAACTTTAGTTAGTGTGTAATTTTGCTGTTAGAGCATAAACGGAATCAGCAAAGTTATGATGCTCAAAGTTCAATGCAAAGAGAGATATTTTCTTTTAAAGAATTGTTGTAATGGGGCAAATGTGACAAACTATAATCAATGATCTATGGGGTATTTTGAGCTGAAACTTTACAGACACATTCTGGGGACACCAGAGACTTATATTACATCTTAAGGGACATTATATGTCCCCTTTAAAACAAAAACAGTGTACCACATTTTACGTACTGCCATGATTTTCCCTCATTACAATTTTAATTTATTTTATTTTATTTTACACCACAGATGAAACATCTTTTTTTTTATTTTATTTTTTTTATACAGCATGGTGGGAAGATTCAATTCAGTGGTATTCTGTAATTTTTATACAATTCAGTAAAAGTGAAAGAGAGCTCAAAGTGCCTAACCTATATGTAAATGTCAGAACAGAAGCCCACTTGTCTAAGTACTCTATACAGTGCACACACAAGTGTTTGTATATGTTAACTTTAGCACTTACTAGTAATGAGCTTTCCTCCACCACTTACTGCTCTGCCCGCCAATGTAAGGTTGACTTGTTGCCATAGTTACCTAGTGGGTGGTCTGCATCCCACTTTTTCTGCTCCCTTTGGCCACTACACTGGATTGCACTGTAGGGAATAACACAAACACACAAGTGTGCATTCTTGTGCTATTTTAGGACAAGCACAAGAACAGGAATGAATTACTGACTCCAACTAACTCCAACAACAATATAAAACAATATTAATTTCATGTGAACGTCTAGCATTGTTTACTTGACTATTATAGAACTTCAGCCTATTGTGACTGTGTTGTTTTCCAACTGATCCGACTGATCTTTCTCTAATATTGAGGACAATTATATATCCCGAAAACCCAGTAGACTTTCATTTATCTTATCCCAATCATTGTCTGTCTTATTTTGGTTTTGTTGTTGTTGTTGTTGTTTTTAAAATGCACAAAAGCCAATAAATTCCAGAAAAAGATTAGGCTACACATCAACTATGTATTTTTTCTGTTATTAATTTACTAAAACTGTGCTTGCAGTGATGTTAGCTTTTTGAATAAATAAATAAATGCAAACTAAAAATGATCTACATAAAAAATTAACTTAAAACGTGCGATGTAGCGCTGCACGAGCTCGTTATCACGAGCCCAAGTGACACTCCGGCGCGTGGGATGAATCGCGCTGACGTCACTCAGTGACTCAACCGCTCATCCTTAGTAAAAGTAACGCAGCAGAGAGTAACAAGTCCTCTAGTCTCGGCTTATCAGTAATTAAGCTCTGATGGAGGGTACCTGTACAGATGGTGGTGTTACAGGTGGAGGAAGGCTCTATGGGGCATTCTTGAAGGAATTTAAACTGCGCAATTCTTTATCATTAGCTCACACACCCGGAAAGACCGAAAAGCTCATCCCGCAGGTAAGATGATGAATATAATATTATATAATAAATATAGCTGGATTTGAGAACTAATGAGTTATGTTACTTTTTAGATATTACAATGAGCAAGTCAGTCCAAAGTCACTCGCAACAAGATTGTGTTTTAATGATGTTCGTCACTTGTGCGTCTCTTTTCTATTTCTAAAACACACCACTAGATGGCACTATTTGAATACAGAAATAACATGTCTACGCTTGCATGGGTTGTTTATTATTCAACCTCTCTCTCTCTCTGTTGGGGCAAGGGGCAGTAAGCATAGTGTCTGTTTCCAGGGCTCGTAGCTTTTCGAATGAGAGTGGAGTAGTAGGCTAGTTGGTGGAAGCTCATATATAAACGGGGAATAAATTAGTATTATGTATACCGAATGATGATGAATTTGCTTTGATGTTTAAAATAAAGTGTGAATAGTTTTTTTGTGTGTTTATGTAAATTAACTGTAATAATACAGGTGAACTTAAAATTCAAATTCTCTCTCTCATCATCATCATCTGCACAGCTGTCAAGCAGCTGGGATTTTTCCTTCATCCCTGCAGTGGGATGGAAAATGGTGTCACTGATGCGGATGCATCTGCAGCCAGTAGAAATGTGCCATTGGTACCAGTTTGTGAGGAGCCTCTTCCTGATTAAAATGAGATGAACAGCAGGAAGGGCCAATCATCATGGAGAAGAGGTGGGTCTTTAAACTCTCTCCTGACCAATAATCACGGCTTCATCGGGGTTGAAAGATGATGACACTAAGTGTCATATTTCATGTGTGTAGCATGTTCAGACTGTTCCCAAGCAGAGCTAGATCTCATAGGTTTTGAAATTAGCTATCATCTAGTTTTTCTCATTTTTGATGTATCTAATTTCTAATCTTATTTTTTATTTATCCTGACACAAATTGTTAGATTGTAACAAATGTCTTATAATTAAAAAAAAATGGTGCATGAAATTGACATTATTAGTTGAGTAATATTGATTATTTTTGCATTGTCCAAGCCAATTAAATGATCTCTTTAATATGATGTTGTTAGGGATCTCAACGAACCCATGACCCATAAAGTTTGTTTGACATGAATGACATGACCTTAAATTGTGTCATATGTAAATGAGAGGTGTAATTCGGCTTATGATTTTAATTTTGTTTTAATAATGCAAGCAAAAAAAAATCCCATAGAAATACAATGAAGAAAAAAAGAACTTGAGACCAGAAGGACCTTTAACACCCTAAAAATCACTCAAAATACCTTAGCAACAACATAGCAACATTCTCAGAATGCCTTACAACTGTATAGCGACTCCCTGTAACATTGTGCCATCAACTTTTGCACATGCAAGCTTCTTCAGATCTAGTTGGAATAATAATTCAGAGCCACAGATATGAAACATACCACACTGCAACTCAAAACTAGATGCATCTTTTATGGCTCTGTAACATCAGTGGAATTCCAATAAGCTATTTCATGCATCACTGTCCAGTGTGAGTCTGTCTTCTGTGTGTTCTTGCACTACCACGAACACATAAACAGTGCTGATTTATGACATCTTCTGGTTTTTCTCTTTGCATGGAGTCAGCGGTCACATGTGGTTCATGGATGTCAGAACTCCATGTTTGACTGACTCAAGTGTGTAGTTCTGTAACCATGGTGAGCATGGAATCCAGCTCAGCCAGACAGAGCGTCTGATTGGCTGGCGTGCCGACACTGGTATATCATGCAGCCGGCTCCCTCGCCCAATAGAGATCGTGCAGCACTGGAGCTGTTGCTATGGGCAGTCAGACAGGAATCTGTCTTATATCTTATGGTCTGTGTGTTTCTGTAATGAACCGTCTCTGTCTGTCCATCAAATAGTTTGTACTCACCATGAACATTGCCTTCTCTCCTTATTTAATAGCATAGGGACAGGGCAGATGGGGTACGTGGGTGCTATGCACAGAAAGTCACGTAGGCAAGACCCCCTCCTCCTTTTGCCCACTGCCCAAGTGCCTCAGTCTCAGTCAGAGGCTGTGGGTCTACCCAGCTGTGACCAAACATTGACAGGAATGCACAAGCATTTCAAGTTCCCCTCTGTTCTTCTATCATCTTTTATCCTTTCCTACACTGTCATCCCGCACTCTTGTATTACTACTATCCTATATATACACCTTTAACTATTATGTCCTATCCAATCCAATCCATCCATCTTCTACTTTTCTCAGCATCTACTCTTATATCTCATCATCGTCCTATATCATCTATTCACCTCTCTTTTTCGATAGGATTCGGTCCTATTCTCTCACATCCTATCATCCCATCTTATCTTATCCTATCTTATCACATCCTATTCATATTCCTATTCTTTCATTATTATTCATGTCATATCATATATCATATCATATATTTTATCATATCCTATCCTGTCCCTTTCATATTCCTATTCTTTTCAATTCTTTTATTCTATTCTTTCCTGTCTACTCTACCCTGTCTTATCCGTATTCCTGTTCTTTCCTATCATGTTCTGTATTATTCTATTATATTCTATTCTTTATTATACTATAATATCCCATTCTATCCTATAATATCCCATCCTATCCTATCCTAACCTATTCACACTTTTTCCTGTCCTGTCCTGTCCTATTCGATCCTATCATTTCCCTATTCGTTTATTCCCTATAATATCATATATTAATTATATCATATTATTTCCTGTCCCATTTTTTTTCTTCCTATCGTATCCCATTCATTTTCTTATTCTTTCCTATCCTGTCATATTCTCTTCTATTCTATTCTATTATTTCCTGTCCATCTTGCCCTGTCCTATCCATATTTCTATTCTATTCTTTCTTATCCTATAATATCCCGTCCTATCCCATCCTATCCAACCCTATCCTATTTACACTCTATCCTATCCTATTCACACTCTATCCTACCCTATCCTATCCTGTTCTATCCTATCCTATCCTGGTCACAATCTTTCCTATCCTGTCCTATCATATAATTTGCATTTCCTGTTCTTATTCCTATTGCTGTTCTGTTCTGTATTGTTCTCTCCTATCCCTGTTCTGTCCCATCCTTTCCTATTTTTCCCTATCCTATTCCTAGTCTTGTCATGTCCTATCAAATCCTTTGCCTTTCTTATTCCTATTCCTATTGCTGTTCTAATTCTTTCCTGTTTTGTCCTATCATATTCTTTGCATTTCATATTCTATCCTATCCTATCCTATCCTATCCTATCCCTTTCTGTCTTTTGCTCCTCTCACACATAATCTATAGTGCCTATCATCTCCTATCACCTAATGTCATAGACTTACATTGAACAAGCAATCAAAGCCTTATTTTTGCAAGGGAATAGTATATCACAGAGACTTGTGGTGAGCTCTCTTTTAATTTGGGTCGGTAAGCAATCACTTAGAACACCCAAACATTGCCCTAGCAACCACTTTAACAACCACATAGCAACAATCTGGTGACGTTATATGTATCAGTATTACGTTGAACTGTAAATAAGGTATCAGTGCAGCCTTTTGGTCCATTAAAAACTCAATAGCAACTGTAGCGACCACATCCACCTCTACGTATAGAGACAGTTTCATCAAAACACCATCGGAGACCATAATTATCCCATGATGAATTCCACAATTTCATATTTCTTCAGTCAAAACAGATTTAACTGAGCATATAGATTTTTTGAGGCTTTGAAATATACCCGATTCTTTCAGAAAATGGAGTCTTTTGCCACCCTACAGTGAGGTTTAAAAATAGCACATAGTGTGTTGGCCTTGTTCCAAAACACACACATACACGGCAGACACACTCTCTCTCTCCCACATTTTTTTTCCACAAATTTCCCACCTCCAGGGCTCATATTTGCTGGTGTTCTTTGACTGACACAGACTGCTCTCTTCCGATTGGCTAAGGTGAGATGATTGACAGTAGAAAAGAGTGCAGGAACAGCAAGCAGTGGCCCCGCCCCCAGGCTGTGCACGTGGATGAGTCTGCTGTGAAAATCTGAGAATCAGAGAGAGGAGAGGAAAGGAGAGGGGAAAGAGGGAGGAGATAAGTGGGGAACAGAGGCTACAGGATTGACTCAGGAAGGAGAGGAAGGGAGAAGAAAGGTTTGGAATTGCTTTGAAAGAAAAAGGAGTAGAAAAAAAGGGAGAAAGAGGGGAGAGAAGAGGAGGTGAAAGAAGAGGTAAGCTGAAGATTTGAAAGAAAAGACCATAATTCAAAACATCTCATAATAGTTAGGGCTATATGCATGTGTTTTTTTTTTTTTTTTGTGTGCAAATTAGTATGTGCATGTGGTTCCATATAGGTAAATGTTGTGTATGGTTGTATTACATACACATTAATCAGCACTAAAGCAGTAATTCATTATTCTGACAGCAGCGTGTGTGCATGTATATGTGTATGAGGTAGCAGATGCAATGCCTCACATCATCGCCGGCAACTGTAGTTACTGGTATCGCTTACATCGGCTCTCTGGTTCCGTGCAATTAAATGAATGCCATCATGAGATTACAATCCAAATGGCATGCTAGTTTTCATCTTGTAAGAAGTAAGTGTTGCTTCAAAATGCACTGGTTTTTACAAAACAGCATCATCTGTCATGCATGTCAACCCATAAAGGAAGTATGGCTCTAAAAATTAATGTTTACTTAGAAACAATTCACAGTATACTGTAAACATTTCCAGGATAAAAAGCATTGTAAAGCTATTGTTTGCACAGTCCTGCAGGGGGCTTAATGGCTCACGTGCCATGGTTATCTCCACATACTGACCTACATTCACCAGAGCTTTACCACAGGCAGACAACTGTGAGCTGCTAAAATTTCCTTCTAAAAATAGCAGCTTAACCCGAGTCATTTGGTAGAGCTGTAATGAATGAAACCGTGATGTCAGTTAAATGAGATGAGAGTTGTGTCTTGTAACCTTGTAGACTGAAATGAACCTTCCTGAGTTGAAACCCAGAACAGCGTTCAAACACAGAAACCGGAAATATGTAATTGCAGAATTAATTGTTTGTGAGGACAACTTGGATACTTAAGTCAGCTGTGTTTTTGGAGACCAAGTTTGAAGCACAACCAGATTTATTTATCCTTGCATAGTTACGAAGCATCTCCTGAAACCTTTGGAGGATTATTACTACAAGAAGTCTTGAAGTGCATAGTCTAGTGCTAAATCTAAGCAAAACATGGCAAATATGTAATAATGACACTCAAAATATAAACACAATCCTGTTTTAAACTTCTCATGTGTACTGTGCACCTTTTACAGCTCAGCAGTAAATTGAAACATTATGCTTGGTTCTGGTTTGGACCAAGGTGGTCCAGCTGTGTGAGTCGCAGTGGTGGTGGTTATTATGGTTTGGGAGTGAAGGAAACTTGGTTTAGGAAACATCCTAAAGTTTTGCCAATCCAAGCACTTCACGACCTCATATGGGAATTTGTGGTTCTGATGAAACTGTCATTACTGGACCACCGTCGTTTTGGAGCTCTTCAGCTTGCTGTGTAGAGTAGTTCTACCTTGTGTCGTATCTGCTTCAGGACTTCTGACAAAGGCAAGAGGTACTTGCCGAGGCAGGAATGGTTTACTGTCAAGCCACCAATTAACTCTCAGATTAGACAGCAGTCTGATCTCAGCAGCCTGAACACCAATGTCTCATCTGCAACTTCTGCTTTTAACAGTCTGATCTCCAACTTTCAATTTGAGCAGTCTCAACCTCAACTGTCTGATGTCAAACTTATGATATCTCTTGTCTAACCGTAACAGTCTAATTTCAAAATTCTGATCTCAAACCTCTGGTTTTAACTATCTGATATCAAACATCTGATTTTAAACTTCTAATTTAATTCAGTTTAGTTCAAATATTGGTAGCTAAGGCAAAAAAGTTTATTCGTATAGCGCTTTTCACAATACATATTGTTTAAAAGCAAATTTACAGAAAATGCTCGTTTTATTGTTACTATTTAGAAAGTATTATGTTATCAGTCAGAGATGAGTGTATCAAAGTAAGGTCCATATATGGCAGTAATATACAGCTATAATATACATGTTATATGTAAGCAATAAGGTACGAGAGGCTGTGCTGTATCGTGAATAATCCGCTTACTCTGCTTCACGTCGTGCCTAACAGCGCCCTTCAGCTGTGACTTATTCAAGATACAGCACTAGCATCAAGTACCTTATTGCTTTTATAAAACGGTTACCACACAATACAGATATTAAAACCAAAAATATGTATCAATGCAACTTTCATGAAGTAAACTTTTACTAAAAGCCTTCCTTCCGCCGGAAAAAGTAGTCCCTGACCGTGAACAGCAACAAAAGTTACATTATTACGCCATTAGATGGTGGCAAAGACTGTCTTTATGAGTGTGTCAGTCAGTAGCAAAGACTTTTACATTGAAAAGACTGAATTGTTGTGAACACGGAACAAGCATTGACTAGCGCTGTCAGTCACGGGAAAAACCCTTAACTGTTAAAAGGACAAGATAATACATCGGACATTAAAACTGATTTTTTATTATGAACATAGGACTGACCTGAAGGAAAATGCTAAATCTGAATGCAGATAATAAACTCACTCACTCGATCTCTTTCTCACAATACTCTTCTACAGAATACAGTAAGCTTCAATGAACAATATTGAGAACATACAGTTTACGTTGTTAAGAGTGGTTGCTAAGGGTGTTGTGTAGTGATACTCAGAACTGTTGGGTGAAGCGGTCATAGACGTGTCTTATCGTGAATAAAACACATCTATTGACCAATCAAAATCAAGGACAGGAACTCACTGTTTTATAAGTGGTTGTTATAGTGATTTTCAACATGCTTTGTTTTGTTACAGTGCCTGTAGTAGGTAAATGAGCAATGTACTTTGTACTTTGTCTACTCTTTAAACAGCATTATGGTAAAAATGGAACACTATGGCAACAGCTTTCTTACCTGTACACGACGGTGTTTTGTTTTGGGAGGTTGGGCGTAACTGACAGAATTTCAGTTTCTTACAGTGTTTCACCACTGGTCATCCATTTTGAAATGTTGTTGACTACAAATACAGAGGTTATTTAGATTTTCCGTTGCGGTGTTGTCCTTATATTTACGACTCTTTGCAACATTTTGCCACTGCCTATAATGCTCTGGATCCTTTACCAAAAATCAAAAATAACCCATGTTTACTCTTTGAATTCTTGCACCCGGGAACAATACAACACCATTATGACTAGAAGTTTTTTATTAGGAAGTATTTCCTAATAAAGCAAGGCAGACTCTGCATGTATCCATAGCTGGTGGGAGTGGCCTTGGACAGCAATAAGCCCAGTGCATTATGGGTGTTAAAGATTTACTATCTATTTGGCAAAAGGGAAGACAACAGCCTTTTTTTCCTCTGTATTCTCTAGTCAGGTAGCACCGATTTCCAAATTTTTTTTTTACCTTGCTACTGAATAGGCAGACAAGTTTTATTGAAAGCCCTTTTTGCCAGCGGTGAAGTACCCCTTTAACTTCATGTATTGAGTTAAGCTAACACAATGAACATGTGAGACAGCAATTACTTGTACTCATAATGATTGCAATATAAAGGTAATATTACAATATTATGTTCATTTTTTAAAGTTTTGACCGTCGAACAAAAGTAGCCATCATCTGAGCAATTGTCGGCATCACCTGAAAACATTGCAATGGCTGGATCCAAACTGGAGCTGGTGTACTCCAGGATCTGTAGTTACTCCAGGATGGGCCTCTCAAGGGAAAACAGGGAAGCAAAAGGATAAGAACGCAGTTAGTGTAACTGCTGTTCAGAGCATTTTAGGCAAAAGATGATCATGTGTATTTGGTACTATTTCATCAGATATAATTGTAGTACATGTAGTACAAGTTCATGAGAAACTTTTCTGCATCTGAAACAGGTAACATGTTGCAGGTAACATTGCCTAACTTGGCAATGTTTCTAAAGGCTGGGACACACCAAGCCGATGGTCAGCCATCAGGCAATGTCGGACTGTTTTTAATTTAGATAATGATAAATAATGATTTTAAAAAGACAACAGATAGAACAGAATTTAAGATCAGACTTTCATAGAGTAGTTTTTTTTGTAGAGATGCACCGATCGACCGGCCAGGGATCGGAATCGGCTGATTTTCTTCATGATCGGCCCGGATCGGTGACCGGCCGGTCAGTCTCACTTCTTACCGATTCCAAGCCGATCCGTTTTGTTGCCAGCGGCACAGGCAATAACGTAAGTTGCATGTTCTTGCTCACTTCTCTCTGTTGGCGAAGTGACACACACCCGCACAGGCGCCTCCTCTCTCTTACTCGTCTCATTCGCTTCGGTTAAATGGTGCTTGTATTGTGCATAATTTTAGTCATTCCCGCAGGTTTCAAACTGCCAAAGTCACGCCCCCCAGTGGTGAACTATTGAAATTTCGAAATACTTATGACGTAACGAAGCCTCATTTACTGAAATCAGGTGACTTTGGCAGTTGGATACACGCTCCGAAAAACTGATTTGAAACAAGAGATTCATAAAGCTTCGAAGCTTAATGAAGCAGTGTTTTAAAATCGCCCAATAAAGTCGTTATTTAGTTTTTTTGGCGCACAAAAAGTATTCTCATCGCTTCATAACATTAAGGTTGAATGACTGTAGTCACATGAACTGTTTTAAAAATGTCTTTAGTAGCTTTCTGGGCATCTGAAAGTGTTAATTGTCTTGTTGGCAATGGAGGCCTCATTGAGCCATCGGATTTTATCAAAAAAATCTTAATTTGTGTTCCGAAGATGAACGAAGGTCTTACGGTTGTGGAACGACATGAGGGTGAGTACTGAAAAGTTTCATAGCTCTCTTTATTCTACTGCATTTATTTGTGCTGTTGTTTGCCATTTGTTTATTTGTTCTTATTTTATTACTGACTTGTTTTTTTTTTGTTTGTTTGTTTGGGGGTTTTTTTTTTTAAAGAAAAAGTAGATTTTTGTTTGTATATGCTGTCAATTATAGTTCTTAGGAAAAAAATCAGAATCGGTATGGGCAGGTCAGACTAACAAAAAAATCAGAAATCGGAATCGGCCAAGAAAATTGCAATCGGTGCATCTCTAGTTTTTTTCCCATAAAATTACAGTGTATTATTTCAAGCAGAACATTTGTTAAGTTCAGTGTTAATAATCCTTTGTTAGTAGTCAGTCAACATTGATTTCTTCAAGTGGACATTCTTGTTATTTACTCTGCAGGGTTTGCATATGGTACATGCAGGAGCAGGAAAGTCATCTTAACAACATGCCAATCCTCATACAGTATCTGAAGTCACTCAACAAATAGCAAAATAAACTGTACGATGCAAACCAAACAGATGAATCTTCATAAGTAGCTATTCAAATTTCTCAAGTCCACATAATCTCCCTCAGGAACTCTCGTGCTCTCTATGTTTGCATGTGTTTTTCTTCTCAGGTGAGATCGTTGTTTTGAGCTCTGAATGTCTCCTGTAACGTTGAGCTGGTGTGCAATGAACAGAGTTTATGATTGGTTGCCTTGGAAACACATACTGTACTCTTTAGCTGTGAAGAGAGAGAGAGAGAGAGAGAGAGAGAGAGAGGAAATGAGGATGGAGTAAAGGAGAGAGAGGTGATGGAGAGTGGGGGAGGGGTAGTAGAGGCAGAAGCAAAAAAGGAAAAGAAATGAAAGCAGACTGGCTGGTAGAAGGGGGTTGGGCTATCTTCTCTCAACACCACTCTCTCTGCCTCTTTTACTGTCTCCCCCTCTATTTCTCTCTCTCTCTTTCTGCTTTCTCGTACCATTCCTTTCCTTTCTTTGTCTACTGAAGGAGAAGGCAGGAGAGGAGGGTGCAAATGTAGGAGAAAGCAAGAGAATGTGTTGAGTGAGGAGACAGAATGGATCAGGCATGCTCGCCTTTTTGACAATAGAAGCTCACTTCCTGTCTGTCACTGGCGTTTCGTGAGTAAGTCCTCTCACTCCTTTTGTGTGAGTGTGTGTTTGTGTGTGTGTGTGTGTGTGTGTGTGTGTGTGTGTGTGTGTGTGTGTGTGTGTTTGAGACAGAGCGTGTGCACGTTTTGTCAGAGCTGTCATCCGGTGCATTTAAAGGTAAAGGTAAAACATTTAAAGGTACATTACGCTCCATCACTGGGCAAACAGGAAGCAGTGTCCTTCTCTTCCTCTCTGACCTGCAAGGTAAGAATGCTTGTGTGTCTCAGGAGAGAAACACTCTTCTCTCCTCTCCAAGTCACTTAAATACCGGCCTCTCTGGCTCACTTTCTCTGTCTTTGTGCTTCATGCGGTTTGTGAATGTTTTGTAATAAATCCCATGCAAGTCTCTACAACTCAAACTGAATTGTGAAGTAAGCTGCAGAGGAGATCCTTCTATACATAATGCAATTTTGTGTGTGTGTGTGTGTGTGTGTGTGTAATATAATAGCATGCTGGTTTCTATTGAATACTTATGTACAGGAAATATGGTTATTATAGCTGGCGATCATGATCTCTGCCATTACAGCTCAGCACAGATCTAATAAAAGACACCGCCTCGGTTTGTGTGTGTCTGCAGTGAACTTTCTCAGACAACCTCCCCATGAGCAGTATCACCCATAACTCTCTCTGTATGAGAGAGATATCTTAGATTTGTTATCTGCCAAAGAACACACACATGCACGCATTACGTTACCCTCCTTCAGGGCCCCATGGTCACCTGTCATCCCTGTTGTTGACCCAATTCATTAGCAGCACCTGCAAATGAAGATGGAATGATAAGAGTGAGAAAAGAAAAGAGAAACAGAGACAAAAAGATTGAATGTTTTTACTTTATGTTTAACTTAACTTTAAGATCTCTTCCAAACTTTTAGGGATTTAAAGGGACAGTTTAAAGGGACAGTTCACCTGTAAAATTCTGTCATCATTTGCTCACTTTGTTCAAACCCAGAATGATTCTGTGTAACACAAAATTTATTTAGAATCACATTGCTATTTTCCAAATATTAAAAGCCTACAATATATTGATGGGGATGTTAAGCTGAGAAAGTGACAAAAAGGGGTCATAAAAGTACCGTCATAAAATGTTATGTATGTCTACTTTGAGAGTTACAAATCGAGAGTTCTTCAAGTTTCGATCTGTTATTCACACAAAATCACGTGAAACTATTATGTGGCTTCAGGAATTGCGCTTGTGCATATTCAAAATCGGTGCATGAAGACACATCAGTCCAGGTTTGACATCAGTGGAGCCAAACGCAGTTCATTTTCTTTTCAAAACTTCTCATCTCTTCTTATCGCAACCAATTTTCATTTTAGGGCACACTATTCCTTTAATAATCAGGGGTAGAGAGTGCCTATGTGTGAGTGTGTTTGAAAAGACTTCTCTGAGAATATGAGAGTTTGTTGGTATCCCTGTTGAAAAAAAAACAGCATATGTTGGTTAGGTATGTTTTGAAGCATGGCAGCTGGTTTGAGCTGGTTTATTCTGGTCCTGAGCTGGAGCTAGTTGCTTAGGACCAGCACTTGACCAGCCAAGGACCAACTAAGGACCAGCTTAACCCAGCTCAAACCAGCTGCTATGCTTCAAAACAGCTAACCAGCATATACTGTTTTTTTCAACTGGGATGTCTTTTTTTTTCTCACATGCTTTACATCAAAGTTCTTTCCTATCAAATTAGTTTGTTCCTGTCCCATGCTTAATGATCTAAATCCGCCCCCAAATGTGTCCGTCCTGTTACAACACACATTCAACACACTCTTTATCTGATAAAAGCCTCATGTGCGAGAACAATTCTCTGTCTCTGTTTATTTAGGGTAATACGAGATATGTGTACATGTCAGTATCTGCCTCTCAGATTGGACATCAAATCATAAAGCCACCAACTGTGACCCCAACAGCTGCAACAGCACGAGTTTTAAAGACTTGTCAGCATCAATGGCACCTCTACCTAAGCATGAAAGCTGAGAATTAGAATGTGAGAAAGAGACATCGAGACAGAACTCCCGTGAGAATTACTTGCAGAGAAAATGTGGCTGATCATTCGACAGTGTAGTAAAGAATCACATTTGTGCGGTTATGACAAGGGTCCCACATCAGCAAACATTGTCTGTTTTACGAGACCGGTTTCTCCACAACAAAGTCCTGCTTGACATGAAATACAACAATAAAAGGCGTCTTCCTGTGTGTGATTTCAATTTCGTTTTGCGTCTGAAACTGAAACTGATCAACAAAACCTCAAATTTTCTTGCATGATCTGTGCCATTTTAGATCGTTGTCTATATTTGTGTCTGTAACACCATCTGCACTTCGCTTTCAAGAAAGAGACACACAACATATCTAATTCAGTTGTTTAAACAGGAAACCCCTCGCAGCTCGGCCTAGCTGCTTTTGTTTACGTCTGCAGTGTGCGTGGGTTTTTTTCCGCTGAATATCAAGTCTGAATTTCTCTCATATATCAGTCAGTAACACAATCTCAATGCTCCCAACAGCAGTGGCGCCCCTATCTTTTCCCTTCCCACTCTTCCTCTCTCTTTCTGGCTGTTTGATTCCTGCTGTGGTTCCCCTCTGCTCTCATGAGATATCTGTTTCAGATGGACAGTCGCCGTAGACTCTTTGTTTTCAACCAGATTCGTGGCTTTAGTTTTTTGAGGAATTCGAGTCAGTGTAGAGTTTATAATAGACTTCAGTGTGGATTCTAGACTGTGTGGACCCTATCAAGCTTTCTTTTTGATGTTTAAAGGGTTAATATCATTACATTTTTCTTGAACTTTAGAAATGAAAGAGGTCCAAAAAGACCATTCATTAAAACTAGGCATCCAAAATGGCTTGTTATAAAATTTCAGATGTCAAATGTCATTCAATAATTTAATGAGGAAGTAAAGATTATTCCAAAACAACAAAATAGTAAAATGTGGGAAAGTCTGCCATACCTTTCTGGCTCTGCATATACTTCTGGATCCCAACATTAGGAAAAAAGGGCAGAAGTTTATTTTTAACAAGATCCATAAACATTTCTGTCTGATTTTATCGTTAATGTGGTTCATTTCAGTATCGGTTACATTGTAATGTTGGCTCATATTAAAAATGGGAAGCACTAAGTACATTAGACCACAACATACCTGCTGTTACTCATTTCAAATGCAAAAAGGCATTTTACATAGGATTCTTAAAGGCGCAGCAACAAAAAATTGACTGTTTAATTCAGACAGAGAGTAGACAATTGACTAAACATAGATAGATAAACTAAAATTGAGTGTTTTTGTGCAAAGAACTTTGATTAACATCATAAATATGCCACGGAGAGAAAAAATATCACATGAACCATGTAGAACTATGATGCAAAAGCTGAACTACTGTGGCTACTGACAAATTAAATTAAGGAGTGCAAGATATGGGAGGAAAGGAAATTTAAGACAGTGCTGGACTGCCTTAGGCCCATTATTTTTCTAATGTAATCTCTCCTTAATCTAAGTGCATGCATGTGAAGCTGGGAAGGCTCATGAAAGCTTATACTAAGAGAAAGATTTGTGAGGAGAAGCTCTTCTGATGATTCTCCAACTGTCTGCCTGAATCGCACCTCATTTGAATGCAATGCAAAGAAGCTGTACTCATCCATGAGATGTGCGATACTTCACTCATGCGTCCCAATGAGGCCTGATAACAGCCACAATCACAATCCACTTAAAAACCTGAAGAGAAAACTCTGTTTCAGACACATTTGTAAAAGTGAGATATTTTTCAGCAGTGTGAGGTCACGACCACAGCTGCACAACAGAGTCACGTTTTTACAGGAAGTTAGAACCACTTCCTTTCCAACGGAACAGTTTGCTGGGTTTCTATGGCTACCTACTTTAGCATTTCATAAAAACGTTGGCATACAACCCACTCGTGCACGTCAGTCTTGCCTCATTGTGTTTTGTATCCTCGCTGGTGGAGGTACACTGTGAGAGTTGGACTGAACAGGTGATATACCTGGATAGGTTTGTGTAATCTGATATAGCTCAACCTGTTTGACATTGCATTGTTGATCTGCTTTGAAATTTGATTACATTGGGATAGGACACTTACATGAGCGTTGGCAGAACAAAGGAAATTTTTATTACTCAGAGGTGCTCTTTCATAGTTCTATCATAGATCTTCATTGGAGTATCACCTTTATCGCAGATGTTTCTCCTAAATACAACAATAGTTGACATACAGTATGAGTACTGAGCTATAAAATTAATAAGGATTGAATAACCAAGATAATTTGGTCCAAGGAGATTGATGAGAAGTGTTTGGGTTTCTATTGAAACATTTTTAATTCTCAACTGTTTCCGAATTTTCTTTAAAGTTACGATGAAATGGTGGTAGGGACAGATCTTTTTTTTACATATTTTGAAGTATATCCAAGTGAAACTAATTATTGGAAAAGAAAAAAATTAGGACTGGGACTTGGTTCAATTCATCAGAACAGTTCACTGGGATTCTGTAGGCCGGTACACACCAAACCGATGGTTGGCCGTTGAGCCGTCGGCGACCATCTGTCGGGTAGGCTTTTGCGTTGTGTTCACGCGTCGGCGGAAGTTTGCCTGATTCAGCATGTTGAATTGGCATCGGGCCATCTGTGAAAATGGGAACTCTGGTTTGGATGTTCAGTTTAGCGAGTCAGTGCACAAAAAATAAAGCGGAAGTTTCTCGATTTGAATGACGAATACAGACTATTGATACCTGCTGATATAGACAGGTAATTCCTTACACGCGCAGAACGCACATGCTAGTCTGCAGTTGGCTGTAGTCTGTGCTGTGTGCTCAAGCGCAGCTTTTTGGTCCAGATCAAGCGGCAACCTCCCTCCGTTTCTCTTGAAGCCAATACAGAAGTGACTTAAACTGCAATTCATCGACTGGCCGCTAGGTACAGGCTCCAAAAGAGAGCAGAATCTCATTGAGCCCCAACTTTCCAGCAGAAAGAAACATGTTTACAGGCTGGTACAAATTGTGATTTTGGTCTATATAGCTAATTTTGCCCTTCCTGACAACTGTGAGGGGGGTGAATTTTTTTATAACTCATCTGTTTAAATTATATTAAGCCTTAAAGTTCTGCATAATTAAGGGCGCGGACACTTGAGTGACAGGTGGATTGCCGCTGCTGTCACCACTAGCCGTTTGTCTGCTGCTGTCACGTCATCTCAGCTCCACTCATGTCCCACCTTTTTCTGTTATCCGTTATCCGGGAGTGACGCGCAGTGACGCACTGCCAAGATGGCAACGGCTGGCTTTAGGTTTCAAAGATGCTCTTCAGAAACCTACGGGTGACATCACGGACACTACGTTCATATTTTTTTGCAGTCCACGGTCCAGACGCAGCTGACGCGAGGCGACAACACCATCAGTCGCCGTTACTCGGCTTGGTGTGTCCCAGGCTTAGGGCTAACTACATTAGCATTAGCAGTAGCATTTCATAATGCTGCAGATGCTTGATGTTAAACTTGTTCCAGCGTTGCACATTTCATCTTTGGCATTGTTAGGCTACTGATTGGATAGAGCCAGATCTGAATGCAGTGTTTAATGTATGAAAGGGACAGGAAAAACCCAGCATACATCACCAGAGAAAAGTCTTTCGTTTTACTGAAATTTTGAGTTATGACATTTAAAAAATTAAACATGTTATGCATGGATGAATCATTCTCAAGATCAATAATAAGCATTTAAAAAATAGATACGGTACATTTTTGTTTCATGCTGACTTTAAGCAAAAAATCTGAGTATTGCAAAGACAATTTACATTTACATGAATTGTCACATGACATGTTGATGCAGTCACATGACTTTTACGATGCACATCTTCGGGAAATGTGTTTCCGTTGTAGTTTATGTACACATTTTCTTTCTGAAAAAAAGTACCTCAAATGAGGGTATGTTTTTATGCACATTTTGGAAGTATTCACAACCTAGTCTTTCCATCCAGCATTTTTTTATACAATATTGCAAAATTTGCATAACATTATGTGGATTGAAATGCCTATTGTTTAGATCTCTTCTAAAATTTCAGAGGCAAAATGTCGCCATGTGTTCTCAATTTAATCTGTTTGCTGTTTATAGGAAACAAGAGCTCTCAATATAAAAGATGTTGTTTGTGTTTTTATGTGCTAGGGCAATGTTGTGTATATATGTGTGAAAGAAGCATACAAATGTTTACCATGTCTGGCAAAAGTGTCAAAGGTTGTATCTGTGTTTAATTAAGTATGTGTTAAATGTGCTATTATGAGCTGCAGATAAGAGGTAAAAAAATATCCTTTAACATACACAAAGAGCCCGCAGTTGCTCTGTCCTGTTCTGAACCAGAATGTACAACTGGTGTTTTACACTATGAGAGTTGAGCTATTCACACACCAGAAAGTGCACAAATGCCCTCCTTTAACCTCACACACATTCGCACACTTGTTACGTTCTTTCCTATGATAAAGAACAGTTGGTGTGGGTGGAGTGGAACGTGGGGGACAGAGATAAAATGAAAAGGTGCCTGCTGACTGCTGCAGATGCTTGAGGTTGAACTTGTTCCAGCGTTGCATGTTTGATCTGTTGCCTCGGTCAAATTTAGAGGAAGTGTCAGTCAGGTGCTAAAAAAAAAAAATCTTCAAAGATATGTTAGGTGTGTGGGTGTTGTGAAGATCAGATTAAGATTTATTTCTTTGACAGTTAAGGACCTTGTGTTGTGTTATGGATGCAGAACATTATGCATGGTAGCCACAAACATGCTATTGAGTTAACATGCTTGTGGCTATCAGAGAGCCATGTTGTCTTTTCTCTCAGGAAACTGATATTGACCATCATTTACAAGAGCACATCCTGAAGATTTCCTTTCTACTTTCCGTCTGTCTGAATGTTTTTAGCTTCCTGTGTACTGTACTAAGGCAAACATCACTATTACTATTACTCATACTAAGGGTCTGTTCATACCCTAATCATTATAATTAAACCAGTAACTCGTCCCGCATTGTTGTGCTACAAGTTGTTCTTTCATTTAGGCCATGGACCAACTGAGCCTGGTTTCTCCCAAGTTTTTTTTTTTCTCCATTTGTAACCTGATGTAGTTTAGGTTCCTTGCCACTGTCACCTTTGGCTTCCTTACATCAACATGTCATTGAACTGATTTAAATCAGCATTGAACTGCCTCGAGCTGAATAATGACACTATTGCCTTCTGTAGAACTGCTTATAGCTGAATTGAACTGACAATTGATGATCTTTACAATGTTATTGAACTGAACAGAATCAATACTGAACTGACTTGATCTGAATAATTACACTTTTCACTTTTTAGAGATGCCTTACACAACAGAATTTGAATTTTTTTCATATTTGATGAAGTTTCCATCATTGATTCTGTTATTTATTACTGTTAAACTGCTTTGAAGCAATCTGTATTGTATAAAGCGCTATATAAATAAAAGTGACTTGACAATAGCGATACCTGTTGGACAATAAAATAGACGAAAAATCAGATAGATTTACATTAAAGGATGACCCGAGTCATATCTAGGGATGAAAAAATCATAGACTTAAAGGTGGGCTCTTTTGACTAGTGAGCATGGAACATCACCACTAATTTTCCTCAAGAAATGTAGAAGATTACAAAAACAAAGCATTACTCTTGTCATGTCAAATTATTAAAGGATGCTTTCAGTTTTATTCATCCTTGTTTTGTTTTTTTTCTCTCTCTTTAATGCAGAAAAGCTCAAATTGGAAGCGAGGGAGAGTGTAGTGATCTCTGTTGAGATCTGCAGTGGAGGGTTTTTTCAGACTCATCAGTGTGGTGAGTATTCACAGGACGCTTTCTTCTCTCCACAACAAGGTACAGTACGAGTAAACAACTACAGTAATTGCTTTTGTAAGTGTGTGTGTGTTTGTCTCGCTTCAGGCTGAATGTATCACATAGCAGAGCAGTATTCTGGACGTAACTCGTGGGACTCCTTCCCCTCTTCTGGGCCGAATCGAGCACCATGGGCCCCAGGCAGCAACCGGCACTGGGCTCCTCCATCCAGGTCTTCTATTCTCCACATACATTTAAAAGCATAACATCCGTTAATTGAGCAGTTTTATTATGTATATCTTACATTTTCTTTTTAACTAAATGAGTATTACAGTTTTTAAATCCCCAGTTCTTTTATTTTCAGGTGCAGCGGAGGGAACTATCAATCCCCATCCCAAAACTACACAGCAGGAAGAAACTACCCAAACAAAGCTTATAACAACAGGTCACTGTTAATAGTCAACACGGTCACTGCTGTACTGCAACTGCACCACTTGTACACTTAGATGATGTATTTTTCTCATTTTTGCACACACATAATTTGATGAATTCATGTATTATTATTTATTATATATTAGGGATGTGACAAGATCTCATCCCACAAGATCTCACAAGATTAAAACGTGACAAGGTTTCTCGTCGAGGTGAAAAGCTGTCTCGTGATATCACCATGACAGAGCATGAGGGTGAAATCAGCATAGAAATTGCCACCCCTACATTTATATTACGCCTCCACTGTCATTTGCTCTCTATTTGCACTTTGAATATTGAGAGAGTACTTTGATTATGTTTGCACTTAATAAGACTAAGACAAAACTGTTATTCATTTTTATCTATACTGTTCTTATTCTATAATCAGTTTGTGGAAAGGAGTTCAGTTAGGAGGTCAAAAGTTGTAGAAGCTCATAAATCATGTACAGTTCTAAGGTCTGAAAAGTCTCATATGAAATCATGGAGAGAAGCCAGTCAGTTGAGTTTGTGGCAAAACCTTTTACAGTGCTTACCTTGAGTATTGTTGTCTTTTACTGCATATGATAATTCATACTCAGAAAGTAGAGCTAAAGTGACATACATTACAAGATGATTAGTTAAAACATTTCAAATGCACCTGCAGATTATTTTTCTAGTAATGTAATCATACCGTGTAAAAATCTTGTCTCGTCTCGTTCTCGTGAGCTGACTGTCTCGTCACACCCCTAATATATATTATTGTTTTGTGTTATAAAATTATGATGAAACAATTATTTTATAGTTTTATTTTAATATTTGTATATAAATATATACAGCATCTCACAAAAGTGAGTACACCCCTCACATTTCAGTAACTATTTTAGTATATCTTCTCAAGGGACAATACTATAGAAATGAAACTTGTATATATTTTAGAGTAGTCAATGTGTAGTCAATGAGTAGTCAAAACTTTACAGCCATTATTGTCTAAATAGCTGGCAACAAAAGTGAGTACACCCTAAGTGATATGATTTAACCATGCAAATGTCCTATTCATCATGTTCATGTTTTTGTCTGCTTGATACAACAATACAAATTTGCGTATCTTGTATTAGAGCAGTTAAAATTTGGTGCTTTGAGTACAATTCTCTCATACTGACCACTGAATGTTTAACATGGCAGCTCATGGCAAAGAATAATAATATACAGTTTGATCATTCAAATTGTTTTCTCCACAAAGATGGCCTATAAGAAGATCGGTAACACTCTGAAACTGAGTTACAGTACAGTGGCCAGGGTCATACAGAGGTTTTCCAAGATGGGTTCCACTCAGAACAGGCCTCGCAAGGGTCGATCAAAGTAGTTGAGTCCTCAAGCTGTGCATCAGGTGCAGAAGCTGGCTTCAAAAAACAGATGCATGAGTGCTGATGGAATTTCTTTAGAGGTTGCAGAAGCGGAAGGTCAGCTTGTCAGTGCTCAGATCATACGCCGCACACTGCAACAAGTCGGTTTGCATGGCTATCGTCCTCTTCTGAAGCTGGCTCACAAGAAAGCCTGCAAACGGTTTGCTGAAGACAACTTGTCCATGAGCATGAATTACTGGAACCATGTCCTGTGGTCTGATGAGACTAAACTTGAGATAAACTTGTTTGACTCAGATGGTGTCCAGCATGTGTGGCGACGCCCTGGTGAGAAGTACCAAGAAAATTGTGTCTTGCCTACAGTCAAGCATGATGGTGGTAGCATCAAAGTCTGAGGCTGCATGAGTGCTGCTGGGACTCTGGAAACATGGATTCCAACATGTACTGTGACATTCTGAAGCAGAACATGTTGCCATTCCTTCAGAAACTGGGCCGAACGGCAGTTTTCCAACATGATAACGACCCCAAACACACTGCCAAGATGACAACTGCCTTGCTGAGGAAGCTGAAGGTGAAGGTGATGGAGTGGCCAAGTATGTCTCCAGACCTGAACCCTACTGAGTACCTGTAGGGCATCCTCAAGCGGAAGGTGGATAAGCACCATGTGTCTAACATTCAGTCATTATGGAGGAGTGGAAGAGGATCCCAGCAACAACCTGTGCAGCTCTGGTGAATTCCTTGCCCAGGAGGATTAAGGCAGTGCTAAATAACAGTGGTGCTCAAACAAAATATTAACATTTTGGTCACAGTTTTGACATGTTAACTTAGGGTGTACTCACTTTTGTTGCCATTTATTTAGACAATAATGGCTGTATGTTGAGTTATTTTTCGAGGACAGTAAATCTGTACTACTATACAAGCAGCACATTGACTCCTCTAAAGTATATACAATTTTCATTTCTATAGTATTGTCGCTTGAGAAGATATACTAAAATGGTTGCTGAAATGTGAGGGCTGTACTCACTTTTGTGAGATACTGCAATTTAGATTTTCAAAATACTTTAAATTAACATGCACTTATTTTGCATGCTATATAGTACCGATAATATGCAAATTTCCTATGTGAACACGGCTGCGTGACATTCATGGTTCATATTCATCTTCATTCATGGACAGACCTCCTGGTTTTAGCAGGGACAGACCCCACACTCACCCCAGAGACAGAGGCATCGGAAAGGAGCAGAGGGTCCCAAGGGGCTGCGGACCAACACACAACCAGCACCACAACCCAGAACGCTCCACCCTAAACTACAGCTCAGGCTGTGGAGGACACCTCTCTAGCAGCAACAATCACGGCAGCCAGCCACACAGGGTGAGGGACTTTCATCCAAATATATAAAAGTTACAGTGCTGTCAGAGATGAGCAAATCACAAAAGAACCTAATTTCCTGACTGACTTGATGTTATTTCCTGTCTCAGTATGGGGGTCCGCACCAGCAGCAGCGTTCCACTGGGCGCTCCCCACAGACCCAGGGAGAGAAGTGGACACAGTCAACTCAGTCCAGGACTTTCCAAGGACCCTCTCTCAAACGTCCAGTACCTCCTCACAATATCTCACCACCCCTCCGTGACCCATCCCCTTCACGAGACGACTGTCCCAGCAAGAGGAGTAGAAGCATCAGCTCGCACCAGGTCAGTCATATTCTTTTTCCGCTTTAAAATTACAAACAACTATTATTTACATTTACAATTTTGAATTTCTATATGTTAATGTTAGTTTTTGGTTATAGAGCTATATGTCAATCAAAAAGTTTTGGTTATAAAACTGTAAAGGGGCAGTAGTCTTTAAGCATCATCTGCTGGTCGGAATGAGAACATCCTTAAGATGTAATGCTTCACTCCTGATAAATTCTGCAGAATTTCCACCCAAGAGAGAAATATTTCATCAACCGCCCACCTCCATCACATCCACCTCGGCCCTGGAGCCCAGCATACAAAAGCTCAATGCCCTGGAGCCTGTCTGAGAAGAGGTCCTCCCCCTCTCGCTTTCAGGTAGACCAGTGGTCTCAGCTGTATTTTTTGTGTACTTGATTTTCTCTATATACCTTGAAGACAGCAGCTATTTTACATGTGAATTAAGACAAGTCAATTTAACACATTAACAGCCCTCATCACAGACTTCCTACATTAAATATATAATTTACAATTATATACTTTGTTCTACTCATGATCATCCTTCTTTCTCTTATTTGAAAGGAGTCTAGTCATTCAGTCATGAGAGATCACACCTATAGACCATATTCCCTTCCATCGCCACCCAACATTGCCATAAGCCAGGGCCCCCACAGCAAGAAACCCACCAAACAGGGGCCACCCCATCATCCGGTCCGAGATTATTCAGGCCCCCATCCCCGTGGGGCCAAAGGGGGCTGGGATTGCCCATCACCAGCAAACCTCACCAGTGTGCCTTACAATCAGCAGCACCAGCTCCCTCCACCACAGAGGCACACCGGCCCTTCCAGCAGCCCAGTCACCTCAGTACCTCAGCCCAGATTCAACACAGCACAGCCTGGCTGGAAAACACAGAGCCGCTCTGGAAAACACGGCAACAGCGTGAGTAAACTATGGAAGAATTTTCAATTCTGTGACAAATATTCCTTTCAATGTTATGCCCCCTTTTTAAAGAACTAGTCTCAACCTCAGACAACACACCCACAGACTGTCTAAGTAGGCGTTCTTGGCCAGAATAATCTCCAAGATTTGATATCAATAGTCAAAAGTCTGGCAGTGTGAGTCAACCAAGTCTATATAAATTAACAGAAAAAGCAGAGAAGATTACATTTCAAAAAGCAAATCATGTATACTGAGGTGCTCTTTCGTATTAGTTTAGACTTGTCACATGTTTGGGCATTTATTTTTTCAACAGGAGATGGGGCGTACCACTTCTAGCCTGGAATCCCAACAGTCTGAGGGTGGGGACAGAAAACGTCCAAGTGCATCCAAACACATAAGCCGCCAACGGAGTCCCATTCAGCCGTACAGCAGTGCTGAGGGTAGAGTCAGAGATTGTACAGAATGGAGGAACCCAGAGACTGGGTTAAGGAAACATGATCAGAGGGACTCAGACTCTCCTTCTGAACCCACCACTCAAACCTCAGACAGAGGTCAGAAGGCACAGAGGTCAGAAATCAAGAAGAGCAGACACTCTAAACACCAGACTGGATTCAAATCCACTCACAAGAGCTCCCTCAGCAAGCTGGACACTGAACTCTTGAAACACATTCAAGCCAAGAGGAGGCACAAGGATCGTTTAAAAAGGAAGGAGAGAAAGGAGGAAGGAGAGCTGTTAGACACAAAGGAAAGGATGGAGAAAAAACTGGAGGACAGGAAAAAGAAAAAGATGAGGGAAGGCAGGAAAGGGCATGATAAGAAAAACATACATCAAAATGGGAGGAAGTTGGGACAGATGAAAAGAAGGGCAAAAGAGGAGAGAAAACAAGGAATGCATGAAGACAGGAAGAGTGAGATGCCTACTTCGAAATCAGCATCTCTCAGTTTAGGAACATTGTACCCCAGTGATTCTGGACCTCTCCTGGATGACCTACTGTCCAAGCCATTTCATTTCAGTCACAGAGAGGAAGAATTCTCTCGACATACCTCAGGGTTCATCCCACCTTGTAAATCTCCTGTCAATAATAACCAATATTCTCCATGCCAGTCAACCCGTAAAGCCAATACTAAAGCCTTAGAGGTTGGCAACCAATCAGACTCTGAGCCTGCGCATGTAGACACTAGCGATGATGACAGTATAGAGACCCATGATGTTGGTGGGTCCAAACCTAATGTTCCCGATAAGCAGAAGGTTTGTAAAGAACCCATTAGAAGCAAGGAGGGTGTCCCAGGGTTGCATAGTGCCCCAGACCTTCTCCCTGCTCACTGCACCTATAGCGAGGAGCTCCTAAGGTTGGACCCACCAACAAGCCCACCTGTTCTGAGCTGGCAGGGCTCTCCGGTGTCAGACTTGGGTGATGATGAGGAAGGGAAAGAGGAAGATATGATTGGAGTTCTGAGGAGGCCAGTGCTACAACCTAGTCCAACACACTCATCTCCACTTAGAGACTCAGTGGAGATCAGCACTGGTGTTGACTATTGCCACAGCGATTTGGCCAAGTTGTACGGCTTTTCTGAGTCCTCTAAAGCATTGGACACTGAGGAAGAGGATGAAGAAAAGAAAGAAGGAGAGCAGAAAGATAGTAGTCCTAATGCATCAAGCAGCTCTGAGCCCAACAAACCACACTTGCACCAAATGGACACGTTCAAATCCCCAACCTCAGCAATGGGCAGCCATAGATACACTTACAGGGGAGGACCATTTGGTCGGCCTCCTCCTGGTGCTTTAGTTGGGGTGAAATACTCATCATCTCTGTCCTTGGGTCCTGAGATCCACCCTCCAGACCAGCATAGTCCACCTGCCACATCTCCAACAACAGATATCCCAGATCAGGTCACACCACCACAGATCCAGCCCATAGAGAAGGATAAAAAGAGTCAAAGAGAGGAAGAAAGAGAGGAAAATAAGGCAAAAGAGGAAGAAATAGCAGAAGAAAAAAAGGAAACCGAGGTGCAGAAGATGGATGAACAAACAGAGACCAAAGTAGCTGAATCGGCTAAAGACCCAACCTGCACATCACTGGAGCAGAAGGAACCTCTGATGTCTCCCGCCACCCTGCAGGCTAAACTAGTTCACAGCTGCGAGCTACTGCTCACTCAAAACTCCAGTCCCATGTCAAAGGCCATGAAAGTCAGTGGTCCCATGTTTACTGAGAGAGAAAATGAACGAGACTGGGTCAGACAGAAAGATCAAGTGAGATCTCTAAGAAAAGTTGGTAGGAGCATGAAAGGAGAAAATCCTGAAAAGAGTGAGGGAGGAGAGACTAAAAAGAAAACAGTGAAGGATGACAACGAGATAACGGATTCCTCCTCTAAAGGTTCAGACAAGCAACTAATGGAAATCAGGACCAAACAGGTTTTCCCAGAAAACCAACAGATTGACATGAAAGATGGAGAAACAGAACTTAAAGAAGTCGAGAAAGAAAAAGAGACCGATGTTAAAAAAGAGACTATAAAAGAAGACACAGTAAAAGTTGATACATCTGCCACAGCATCAATATTTGCCAGAACCAACACACAAACTTCTGTTACTGTGACACTCTCCGGCAGACCTCCACTTCTAGACCGGGTCAATCTCCTAAATCTGCAGGAGTTGTCTAAAATTCCTTTGAAAGAACTGACGATCCGTTTGGTCAAGATTGAGAGCGGAGGTCGGCAGACTTTTATCGCCTCAGAAATCGAGCAGCAGAGCATACCACTCAATACCATCAACATCAGAAACAACGCAGCTGAGGTCATTCGAGCCTGCAAGTGAGTTCACGTTTGACCTTTAGACCTCAAATGATTCTGATTGACTTAATATTATTAATGGTGTTTGCCAAGGCTGAATATAAGGAATAAAAGTATAAGGAATAAAAGTCTAAATGCCATGAACTGACATTGAAGGGACCAGAGCTATATCAAAATATACATATAACATAATAGGCTGTTTTGATTTGGGCCAGTCATCAACCACCTAGCAACCACCCAAAATACCTTAGCAACGCATACCAATGTGCTAAAAGCAGAAGTACACAAATCAAGTACTTACAAAAATACAGACACCCTTGTAAAATATTACTCCAGCGAAAGTATTATACTCCTTTCCAACTTTACTCGAGTAAAAGTGCAAGTACTTTATTTTGAAATTTGAACTTAAATATTAAAAGTAAAAAGTACAAATCAATGAATGTTTGTTTTGTAATTTTATATACTTTTTTTTATATACACTCTCTATTACTATGACAGAGGGGCAAACATCAAGAGTAAGTTTCGGGAGTCGTACCTGCTCCCAGCGTTTTCGGTGAAGCCTGTCTTGTCCAGCAAGACTCCTATTCCCAGGGAGAAACTGAACCCTCCAACACCAAGCATTTATGTGAGTTCAGGCCAATCAGTTTTATTAATGTAAATTGTCGATAATATGCTCTGTCAGACATTAGTTTATATTGACATGTTAGATGTCTACATGAATAAAAAAAAAGGCAAGATTGTTGTTGTTGTAACAAAAAACAACAATAACCATTTAAGTTGTCTGTTTGATTGTGTCACAGTGTGCTGTTCTTACTTTGTGTGTATGTTTTCGTATTTTTAGCTGGAGAGTAAAAGGGATGCTTTCTCTCCCGTGCTGCTGCAATTCTGCACAGACCCTAAAAATGCTGTCACTGTCATCAGAGGACTGGCTGGATCCCTCCGTCTCAGTGAGAAAACGCAATCTCTCACACACACACACACACACACACACACACACACACACACGCACACACTCATTTACAGAACAAAGACAGATAGAAGAAAACAGGAAGAACTTTAAGAGACAGCAACTTATCAGTACAGACACTATCATAGCAAACAGCTGTCCTGGAAACTTTCAGACAAACAGCAGAACTAATTAATTACAAAAGTACAAAAAGTTAATGTTTATTTAACATTTTTTGATTATACAATGATTTGACAGAATACACTACTGTTCAAAAAACAGTGTGGTTTGTAAGATTTTTTAAGTTTTTTAAACTCACCAAAGGCTAAATTTATTTTTTGATGCTTAAAGGGATAGTTCACCCAAAAATAAAAATGATCCCATAATTTACTCACCCTCAAGCCATCCTATGTGTATATGTGTTTCTTTTTTTAGCCAAACACAATCTGAGTTCTATTAAAAAAATATCCTAGCTCTTCCAAACTTTATAATAGGAGTGAATGCTACCATTTTTTTTTTTTTTTTTGAAGCCCAAAAAAGCACATCCATCCATCATAAAAGTAATCCATATGGATTTTATAACTTTATAAACTATAATAACTGGCTTCCGGTAACAGCCATACGCGAGTCTAGTTCGAAGAGTGACCCCCAACCCGACGCATGACGTATTGACAGAGGACAGAGCAAAACAAAACACCGGTCACAAATTAGAAGTCTAATACAAGAATTTTTAAAGAAAAATGTCGGAGGAGCTCGAGTTGGTTGCCCAGCCCTCTTTGTTTGAACCGCAAGAGGCGGCTACTCTCACCGAAGCTTACGCTAAGCCTATGTCCGACGAGTACTTCATACGCTGGAACTTGACTCTCTCGTGAATGCGCGGACGGCTGTTACTGGAAGCTAGTGATTACAGTTTATAAAGTTAGAATTATGAATATTTTTTTGCATGGGTTGAATGCATCGCTTTGCTTCAGAAGGCCTTTATTAACCCCTTGGAACCAGATAAATTACTTTCATGATGGATGGATGCACTTTTTTGGCACCATTCATTCCCATTATAAAGCTTAGAAGAGCCAGGATATTTAAGATAACTCTAACTGCGTTTGGCTGAAAGAAGAAAGTCATATACACCTAGGATGGCTTGAGGGTGAGTAAATTATGGGATAATTTTCATTTCTGGGTGAACTACCCCTTTAAGAATCATTTTTTAATGTCAGCATTGAAAAAAGTTTTTTTTTTTTTTGTGGAAATAGATCAAGATGGATTTTTTTCTGGATTCTTTGATGAAAGTTTAAAATAAATCTTTTATAACATTATAAATGTCTTTTAATACTTTCATCCAGCAAGAACGCATAAAATTTATCAAAAGTGACATGAATTTGGGGGGGGGGGGGGGTCGCACAGGTACTGCGGGAGGCCGCGGAAGATCAGCAGAAAAAAGAAAGCAGCCGTCGCAACAGCGTTCAAGTGTGTGAATAGCAGTTGGTGCTAGTTGCCTTTATAAAGCAGCACCGAACACCAATTCCACTGAATCATTCTTCTTCAGACCATTGACTTGTCATGGTCTTGACAAGCCTGATATAGAAGTTCGTCGCCATAGAAAAGCACCTCTTTAGCCAGATTTTTAGGTTTAAAGGGGGGCATGACCAAAAAGTTTAAGAACCACTGTTGTATTGTTTGTTATTAGCATGTTATATCCAAATTGCACATCCAATTCATGATAAAATCTTTTAGAATTTTTTTTACCATGACTTTCTCGTCTTTCTGGTAGATCTGGGTCTGTTCTCCACTAAATCCCTGGTGGAGGCCAACTCTGAGCATGCAGTGGAGGTGAGGACTCAGGTGCAGCAGCCGGCAGACGAGAACTGGAACCATTCAGGATCCGCTCAGACCTGGCCCTGTGAAAGTAGCAGATCTCACACAACCATCGCTAAATACGCACAATACCAAGCATCCAGTTTCCAGGAGAGCTTACAGGTAGACACTGTTACCAAGAGCGCCTCGGTGGTATCAGAAAACAACACTCTATCTCACACTTAACTGGAGTCACATCTCCTAAGTGTGAGAAAGTCTAGATGGGAAAACACTGTGTTGATGGCATAACAGAATGCCTCACCCCGTAAAGTCATATTCTATAAAATAACAAATGATTACGTGAAGTGTCCCTTCTCCTCCCCTCAGAGGAAGGGTATTGCAGTTTGATGGTGCTGAGGTTCCAGGCAATCGCCTGGAAGTGATAGGTACCCATGGACACAATCGCTATAATCACACAGACACACACCCCCACTCAAAACAACCAATATAAGATTAAATTAAAATTCTCTATATTTTCAGGAAGAGAAAGACAGTGAAGATGAGGAGGAGGAAGACAAATCAGAGGAAAAAAATGTGACAAAATCCAACTTGCAAGTCAATACTGGGTCTTCTTTTTCCACAGCCAGGTAAAAGTCAAAAATATTGGTTAATGGTTAAATTATCACTCAACAATCCATAGATTGCTATTAGCAGGCCCAGATGAAATAGTATTTATTTATTTATTTGATCTGCTGTCTCTTAAAATTATTTTATTTTTTAACAGCTCAGAGCAGAAAGTCGTTGGAAAAATCATCAAATTTGGAACCAACATTGACTTATCGGACCCAAAACGGTGAGAGATGTTCACTTTGATATCACTGATACATTAGTTACATTAGTCGTCCAAAAAATAATGTTGGACAGGGAGACGATTTAGGTTTTTTCTTTTTTATGAGTGCCATTATTACTTGCATTGGTGTGAGTATAGGAATGTGGGTACTTCTCTTCAGGTGGAAGCCGCAGCTGCAGGAGTTGTTGAAGTTGCCTGCGTTCATGCGAGTGTCCTCGAGCGCCAACATGCTGAGTCACGTTGGCCACACTATACTGGGCATGAACACAGTCCAGCTATATATGAAGGTCCCTGGCAGCCGCACACCAGGTCAGTGTACGCACACATGATGTATTGTATTCATGTTTTTGAGACTTCTCTAACCTTCCATAACTTGTTTAGAAACAGGACATTTTTAAAGGAATAGTTCACCCAAAAATTAAAATTCTGTTTACTCACCCTCAAGTTGTTCCAAACCTGTATGAATTTCTTTCTTCTGTTGAACACAAAAGATATTTTGAAGAATATAAGTAACCAAACAGTTGATGGACCCCATTGAGTTCCATAGTGGGGCCCATCAACTGTTTGTAACAGGTTTGGAACAACTTGAGGGTGAGTAAATAGTGAAAATTTTAATTTTTGGGTGAACTATCCCTTTAAATTGATTTATCAGGTTGTTTTCCTTGTTGAGTTTTACTGTTATATGTTTTACTGTTTATTTTAGAAGTTTGGTCTCCTTAAGAATAACAAAACCTTCTCACTCTCTCCCAAATACACACAATGTTATCATAGAGAAATATTGCATTTATTTATTTTTTAAATACACTTCATGTTTATTATCGGTAGAGCTACGTGATTTTATCTTTTTAATTTTCATTATGCAAAATATGACTTAAAATATTTTGCGAAATGTGACCTGGACATTTATAAAAATGAAATGAAATATAATAAACCAAACCTTTTCAAAAAATGAAATTCTGCCTTGTCTCTAGGACATCAGGAAAATAATAACTTCTGTTCAGTGAACATCAATATTGGCCCTGGAGACTGCGAGTGGTTTGCTGTCCATGAACACTACTGGAAAGCCATCAGTGACTTCTGTGAAAAGTAAGTTTCAGATCACTTTCACATAATATTGCAGATATTTTTATAGCTTAGCATGATATTTTAGATGACATATGTATTTAAACATAAAGCTATGTGTCTCTTCTGTGTGTTAGGCATGGCGTGGACTATCTGACAGGCTCATGGTGGCCGGTTCTGGAGGACCTGTACCGTTCAAACATCCCAGTGTACCGCTTCATTCAGAGACCAGGTGACCTAGTGTGGATCAACGCTGGCACTGTGCACTGGGTCCAGGCTGTGGGCTGGTGCAACAACATCGCCTGGAACGTAGGCCCTTTAAACGGTGAGTCAGTAGGAGGCGCCAAAGACATTTGTAAAGCATTTACTGTAAATATATTTGTCATATGCTTCGTATCATGACTTAGTCTTCATTAAATTCCCTTTGTCTTCCCAGCCTATCAATACCAGCTGGCTCTTGAGCGCTTTGAGTGGAACGAGATCAAGAAAGTCAAATCAATCGTCCCTATGATTCACGTGTCCTGGAACGTCGCCCGCACAATCAAGATCACAGACCCAAACACATTCAAGATGATCAAGTAAGTGCAGTGTTGAAGTGTTTATGTCAGTGAGATCTTCTTTACATGATTTTATAGTTCCACCGCCTTCTTGTCTTCTCTTTTAGACATTGTCTCCTCCAGTCCATCAAACACATTCAGATTTTGAGGGACCAGCTGGTGTCTGCAGGGAAGAAGATCTCCTATCAGAGCAGGGTGAAGGATGAGCCAGCGTATTACTGCAACGAGTGTGATGTGAGGACCACAAAACACACTGATGGCAAATATGACATTCTGTCATGACACGTTGTATTTTCTTCATGTGTCTGACCGTTCTGTGAGGACCATATATCATCAAATGTGACTGTTAATTGCATTTGTATTGGTGGTATGGTTTTGTTCTGGGCAAGAATTCCCTGTGCATCCATGCAGCCTAGCATGGATAAGAGCAGGGAGAGCAGCAATAACCCTCCTAGGGTAAAAAGAACAGAACCAAAATATGCAGAAATAATTAATGTCAATAATTTAACATGTACACATATTTCAAGAATTAGTTTGATTCAGGGGAATCATAAGGCCAGTCCTGACTGAAGAGAGGAGCTGGGGATGGAGGAGGGTAATTAGCTCCTGAGAATGCAATAGCTGCTGATAATACTGAAGAGCTTATATATGGATGCTGTGACGGGCATCGTATTCCTATAGGTAGACGTGAGTCACCTGGGAGTCAGCTGATGCGAGCTTGACTGACGCGACCTGCCAGAACTGACGCTAACGCTGGATTGTATGCATGTGTGAACAGGTGGAGGTGTTTAACCTGCTGTTTGTGACCAGTGAGAACAGCAGTAGGAAGACGTATGTGGTTCACTGTGAAGAATGCGCTCGGGAGAGGAGCCACAGTCTGAACGGGGTGGTGGTGCTGGAGCAGTACCGCATCGATGAGCTGATGAACACATATGATAACTTCATCCTGGTAAGACAAACACTCGCATACACAAGTTTATATCACACAATTCTGACGTTATATCACGCAATTCTGACTTATAACTCACAATTCTGACTTTATATCATGCAATTCTGACTTTATATCACAATTCTGACTTATAATATAACTTGTGATTTTGACTTTGTATCACGCAATTCTGGCTTGTAACTCCCAAATCTGACTTTATATCACGCAAATCTGACTATATCACACAATTCTGACTTTATATCACAATTCTGACTTTATCAGGCAATTCTGACTACATCACACAATTCTGACTATATCACGCAATTCTGACTTATAACTCCCAAATCTGACTTTATATCACCAAATTCTGACTTTATAGCACACAATTCTGACTATATCATGCAATTCTGACTTTATATCATGCAATTCTGGCTTATAACTCCCAAGACCCGCCACATTATAAAATACAATAAAATTACAAAAAAAATATGTAAAAATATTTTTATTAATTTATAATATTTTTCTAAAATGTGACTTGGACTTGTTTAAAATAAAGTATATGATAGATTTTATTTTATTATTATTATTATTATTTTGATTTGTTTTAAAAATAGGCTTCATTTTCATTATGCAATATTTTTGTGACATGACCTGGACATTTAAAATAAAGTATCAATATGTAATCATATTTTTTTATTTTGTAAATTAGCTTCATTTTCAGTATGCAAAATAGAATTTACAATATTTTTTAAAATGTACATAAACATATTAAAAATAAAATAAAAATAGATATTATTTTTTATAAAAATAGGCGGCATTTTCATAGTGCAAAATAGAAGGGCTGTGTATTGCCAAGAATCTGGCGATACGATACGAATCACGATACAGGGGTTACGATACGATATATTGCGATATTTCTTATTTTTTTAGAAAGAGGATCTAATTTTAGAAAAAACTGTCATAAAGAACACCACCATATGCAAAAAAAACTGACAAAACTATTTTATTTAATCAAGACAGTATTTTTTGCATTTATATCACAAATCACTATTTTCTGCAATCTAATTAAAGGGAAAATAGTGACTGCAGGATTATTTAGGTGTATATGTTTTAAAGGTTCACAGAATAGCAGTTTTTAAATTCTAAAGTATTTAACAACAGAAAGTGCATAGTCCATTCCATGACTGCATGACTTTTTAATATTTAATACTGTAAAGCTGCTTGCTTTAAAGCAGTCTATTGTATAAAGTGCTATTTAAATAAACGTGCCTTCACTGAAGTGCTGAACAGAGCTGGTGCAAACACATGCACATCGCTATGATCAGATGCTTTCTTTCTGCTGTCATTTTTGTTGTGTGTTTATTTTGTTATGGAGAGGACAGCGTGCAGTACATTACATATTCTGTCGAAACGCCTCTCAGCAGCGTGTATGGCGTCGGGATGTTGTGAGCTCTCAGATTTAATGCGTTTCCCGAGTATTGGATTTTAACATAGCCTATTTCGCAAACAACATGACTCTTGTCGATCTCCTTGTGGTCTCTTTATAGTTGAAACCAAAATGAGTCCACATGAGCTCTGTACAACGCGGCTGGAGCCAGAATAACTCTATCGTCTCGTGAGCTGGGTTTGCTAATGCTAACACCAGTGATGCACGCGCTTTGTGCTTCTCCACGTCAGTTTACGTTCTGAGATAACACTGACATCTAGCGACTAGCGGTTGGGATTAAACCGAACACAAAGCCACGAATCTACTAAGTAAATAAGTAAATAAATAAATATCGATACAGTGTTTTTGAGAATCGATACAGTATCGCCAAACATAATATCGCGATATTGACGATATTCTCTTACACCCCTAGTGAAATGTGTCCTGGACATGTTTAAAATTAAAATAAACGAAACTAAAATGAAATAAATATTGCTTTTTTTTTTTTTCATTTTCGTTATGAAAAATAGAAATTATATTATGTTTGTGAAATGTGAACTGGACATGTTTAAAATAAAATAAAATAATCCATCATCATCAGATCTGCTCTCTAGATATCAGCATTGTCACTATGATACCATGAGTTTTCTCTTCCCAGGCTCCAGTTCCGTGCTGTAGGTGAACTTGATGTCTGAAACTACACAGCCATAACCAAATCTCCCACCCTCCTGCCCCAAATCAGCGGCACAAACCTTTCGTTCTTTTTTTTTTTTTTTTTTTTTTTTTTTTTTACCAAAACCACTACTGCAGACTTAAAGAACAGCCAATCAAATCACTGTTTACTTCACATTGTTTACAATACTATCAGCAGATGTCTCTCCAGCTCAGTCGTCTTCCCCTCATCCAGCTACTGACGGGACATCTGATAGTTCTCATGTTCCTGATTATAGAATGACTAGAGTGGTGCTACATCATTGGACTCTAACAATAATGTGTAACTTGGCTATCAGGTCATCCATCCACAATGGATAACTGCTGTGATTCCTTTTTAAAAAAAAAAAATGTCAACTTGCCGAACATGTGCATTAATTCAGGTACTGATGTAGTTTACTTTTTTATGCAAATGGAAGACGATTTCACCAGTCCAGTTATTCTATGTCTCTGGTTTATCTGAGTGGTGCTTTGATACAATGTATATATAAGCAGGGGATTCATATCTCTTGGAGCTGATGACCATTGCAGTGGCATTACATTTTTTTTCTGTTGTTTCGGTCATGTCATATTTACTACAAGTCTGACCTTTGTAAATGGTATTTGCATATTTTACTGGGTGCTATTTTTTTAAGTTGTCAAAGGTTTTCAGAAAGAAAAAAAAACTTTTTTAACAGTCTAGACTAACACCATTTGGGCCTTGTGATATGCATTTAGACAAAAGGTGATTTCATGGTATTTGATTAAGTAAATACTGACATTTTCTTAGAGCATTAAAATATCACGTGACGTACAGTATATGTAACAGTTATTCCAAAAAATACGGGTTTAATCTAAAACTTATTTGATTGCATTTGTCTGGAAAACCTTGTGTGTTAAGTGAATCTTTTTTGTACAACTAAAAAAAAAAAAATCATTCCTGCGAACTTGTGGCTTTTGAAGCATTTCTCAATTGATTTTATCCTTTTATTTGATTTTCTGAATTTTAAATTTTTTGAATCATAATTGAATTACTCTTTGTTTTGTTTTTTATTTATTTACTTGACTTTTCCTTTTGTATTTATTGATTGTTTGTGATGCTTCTCTTTTCGGAGACATACATATTTTGTAAATCTTTCTGTTGTGCTGATGTGGTGAGGCTTACGGGGGAACGTCTGATTCAAAATGGTGCTGATCCCCCTCCCCCTCCCGAGTCTCTCTGTCTGTATAAATGATCTGTAGGTTTGAAAACATGAATTTAATCTCACAAGTTGGTGCTTAGAACAGAGTCAGTACACTTTTATGAACTGAATGTCTTTGTACTGTATATTTAACACATGAAATTTGTTTGCTTTACATGTGGTACAGGATATTGTGACACGTGTATGATTCCAGTCATCCTAGCTGTTATGATTATAATGACCTTTCTGATTTGTATCATTATTGATGAATTTCAGATTGTTGAGTTTCCAGATTTGCATTACATCAATACCTCTCCTCTCAGAGTTTGTTTTCAGGTTCATTGCCATTTTTGTTTGTTTTACTGTATAAAAAAATTAAAAAAAAAAAAAAAAAAAAAGAAAGAAAAAAAGAAAAGGAAAAATGTTAAGGATCTGAGCCAGACTTGTCTAAAACATTTTGTGATTTTTGTGTGTTATACCTGATATAATGATAACTATAAAAAATAAAACATTCTGATAAATTCCCATCTGTTTACGTGTTCGTTATTTCTGGATATTGTGTGGAAGTGTATTAGAGGAAGGTTACAGATTCACAGTCTCCTGTCTGTCTGCAGAGTGGAAGTGGAGGCCTGCAGAGGTCATGGGACAGGAGTAATGTTTCTGCGACACCTCAGCGCTCTCTGCGGACTTTACTGCGGAAATCCTGGCTCCAAAGACAGGAAGACAGGTTTTCCTCTTTTATGACTCTCAGGATATATCTTGTTTTCCACCATCCCTCCACACTTAAATGACATGTTTCACTAGCACCCCTTTTATCTCTCTCTCCTGATAATCCACTGCTGTGAATAAACAAATAAACAACTGTAAATAGTTTATTTACTTACAGATAAAGTCATCATCCTGTTTTCACCCCTGTGAACTCAATATCTTATCCAGTTTACTTTATCACAGCTGGTGGGTCGTGACCTGAAAATGTTTTGCAGGTCTGTTCTGATAAAGTCACAGACAGCTGGGAACAAAACAATGCTAAATACAAATAATAATTAGAATAATGACAATAATAAATGCAACTAATGATGTAATGGTGCATAGTTTGGATTGTTATATTTTTCTGCTAAACTGAATGCAAGTTTATTAACAACATTAACACCCGCCAACCTGCCAAATGCTGGTGGATTTCAGCAGTGGTGTGTAAAGCAGTCACTCCTTTTAGCCACTTTGGTGGGTTGAATTTTATATATACATTTTTCAATTGTAGTCTTTTAAAAAGGCATCTGACATAATAAACTAAGTGCAATATAGTGTTGTCAAAAAAATATAGATTTTTCAATACATATCAATACTGAAATATCTGAAACATTTCTCTCATCTATCCGACAGCAAATTGACACACAAACCCGCGTCCCCTCACTCACTCATTTCATTTGCTGCGGATGAATATTATTGGTGTTACAGGCTTTAATTTCGGCATGGGATTGCGCGTAATTTAATTCAGTTTCGCAGATTTTCTTCTCACACCCAAAGTGAGCGCACATAAAGCCGCCTCACAGTAGCCTACTGTAACAGTATAATAGATCCATGCATCAGGTCTTAAAGTGACAGCAGCCTAATATACCTGCTGCCAAATTATGAGATAATATTAAAAATATTTTATCCCCATAGTGTCGATGTCAAAACTGTGGCCAGTGAAAATGCTGATCTGCTAGAAACTTAGCTGATCTGCTAGAAAAAGTTAATGTCAAGCCCTGCTAACAACATAACTTAAAGGTACACTACGTAACTTTTTTGTTCAAAATTAACAACATTTAAATAACGAGTGAATACATTACCAATCCTTCTTCCAAAACATGTTTGGTAAGAAGGTAAGCCTATTATAAGTCTTTATATTTTTGACACGCGTTTTTGCGGGAAATTGTGTACATATGTCACTCGCCTGTGCATGTCTCGTCATATTCGTAAATAGAGAAAAGTATGCTCTACTACTTTGACACATGTTTGGTGTGGGAGTGGCATAGGATAGTTATCACATTGAGCGAGCAAGGTTGACACAGAGCACGGTTAATCTCAAACTTCTGGGGAAGCACCCATTTTAAAAAACACTGAACAGAGGAGAGTTCAAATGGTGCGCACTGCAGAGCCAAATGACGTCCAGCTCCACTTCTCTGGACGTCATGTGTTGAGCTTGACCTACTCCAGCTCCACCTCTTTCTCTGATCTAATGGGTGGAGGGATAGAGTAATGGGTAGGGATAGGGTGTGGTTGGAACTTCTAGCTCCACCTATTACGCCCAAATTACATCCAGAGAGGGTGAACTAGCTGGACTTTATGCTCCACCCATGGCTCTGCAGTGAGCAGCCTCTCGGAGAGTCGGCTGTCAAAAAGAGAATGCGACAGAACTTGTAATAAAACAAGAATCAACACTGACTTGGCTTTTTCGGAGATGGCAAGAACTGAAGGATTTGAAATGTTGTAAAAGCGACACAGAGGTGGGGTTTTTATTACTCAGCAGGTGAGTAAGGTATTTTACTGAAGATAAATTGCCAAATGTAGCTCTCTTAAGAATTACCTATTGTGAAGGATCATTTCATTATGGTTGTTGTAGCGCTTTGCTGGAATTTTTTTTTTTTTTAAGAAAATACCATGTCTATTAATGGGTATAACTACATTAACTTCTTCAGCTAGCCAGCTTGAGATCCTTTCCATCTAAACTGGTTATCTCTCTTAAGCTTAGTAATGAATGTTTTATGAGCAGTAGGATAACAGTATTCATCCACATAGTCACACAGAGTAGCCAAAGCATAACCAAAACAAACTTTGACACACTCATCTCTTACTGATAACAGAATACTTCCTGATTATAACATTGAAGCTGCATTTACAATATGTAACTTTTTTGATGTTGTTATTTTTGTACACTAAACAATTTAGATTGGTATTTGATTTGGGCCCCGAAGAAATAACCTCCAGTATCTCACTCAAAAACAAAGCCAATCTACATGCCCTCAGCTGAAATCTCCAGAAAACAACCTCATGGAGCCCTGTGTCCTGACAGCTCTGACACATCCTGAGAGATATTGAACAGACATGAACTCCCCTTGCTCTAGCTGCAGCTGAACTAAACGTCAGGTGGGAAACATCTTACAAAGGGCCAACTGTTTTAGAGAGCCCTCAGTGGTTTTTAGACATAAGTTTAAGCCTTTACTAACTTTTATTTTTTTAAAAATTTATACTGTAACTCGGGAGAAATAGTCTTATTAATCTCTTTCTGTGCCACTGGAGTTTCCCCGATCTTTTTCATTTTTCACAGTTTTTTTTATATATGCCCTTTAATCATGTTATATATTTTCCTCAGGATATCAAGAGTCCTTTTATTGTGCTTGAGATGTCTTATCTTAGACCAGAGGGTCTGATTCTTTTCTAAGACTGTGATGAAAATACAAAAGTCGTGATGTAAGAACCAGGGTTATGTAACGGGCAGAGTTTTTTCTTTTGAAAGTGAACAGATTCAGTCATTCAAGCTGTCCATTTACTCACAATACCAATTATTGCATTAAGAAACTGCAGTGTGTTTTTTAGGAAACTGTGTTAAATTATAAAATGTCAGTTTTGTATGACGTGCTTCTAAAGATCTTTTCAGTAGTCTTCAATCCACAAATAAAAATTAATTGCATCAGAAAAAAGCACAGACTGTCATGGCATGAAGTTGTAAATAAACAAATAACTTCAAATAAAAAATAGTTAACAAATTCTGAGTGAAAAAAATTGTTTTGAAGTAAATCCAACACCAACACTCTTTTGTGGAGTGTGTAGCTCCAAAGGGAGTTCAGGTCATAGGGCAAAAAAAAATTACTTCTACTCCTGGATAAGACTACGCCCCCCACCCAACACCCCAAACTCACAAATGCCCCAGCCAGAGCAGCGTGGGGCCAAAAAGAGAAGTGGGAGTGGAGAGATATAACTGAGTTACCAAGGCAGGACATCTTCGTCAAAGGAAGGAAAGAGTGGAGCAGGAAAGGACGAAGAGAAAGGGCTGAAATAGAGGAGTGACTATTCCACAGAGATCAGTTTCACACAGAGCCAGTGGAGATACTACAGGTGGACATGAAAACTAGATGAATATAACAAATAATAAACATCACAGACCTATATAATCGTCTCAGCCAGTCTAAAGGATTTGTCTATACTTCATTGAGGAAAGAAAATTATATAATAAGTAAAGGGAAAAGTTTGGTGGTTTTTGAGGGAACGGACGACCTTTTCTATTAAACTAATGTAAGTATAGAAGATTTTGGACTTTGTATTGTGTTTGAACTTATGCAAATAGCACGTTTCGTGATTTTTATGCACATTTTTTAAATATCTATGGTTTATTTATGTATGCGTATTTAAATATGCAAATATATAATGTGGATTTTTGATCATTAAGGCTTTGGATAAATAGAACACAAAGGTATTTCAGTATTATGCATTAAGACATGGTTTCTTTGACCCATATTAAATATTTACATATTTACATTTAACCATTTAGTAGCCACACTTTATCCAAAGTGGGAAAAAAATAAAAAAAATTTTTTTTTTAATACACTAATGCTAACCAGTGCAACTCATAGATTAGCTCAGTTTATGCTCCGTTCTTTTTTCCTGGCATATCTATTGACTTTAATTCCCTAAAGACTGTCTATGTCCTGTCAAAATCCCCTTGATATATTTTGTGGAATTTCCTGATATTCAGAACGCTGAATCGGAATGTAAAATTAGTAATGATGGTGATTTAATCTTGGCAAATGTACAGATTCTTGCACTAAAATCACTCTTCTAAAAATAAAATAAAATGAAAATATAAATAAAATATTTTAATATGCTAATAAAATACATATGAATTAATAAATAATCAAATAAAATATTAAAATATTTCACCACTATCACTTTGGATAATACCATGTGCAGAATTAATATGTATAAAGAATATAAATTAGTCTTACAGTAATTATTGTCACTTATTAAAAAAATACAAGTGATTTATAGGCCATTGAAGACTTCCTCAAGGTCACAACAAATTGCTCTTATAAGAGTTTAAAAGGTGATTGTGTGGGAAAGGTTTTTAAATCAAGGTCTCGATAACATCTGAACTATTAATGGCAGAGTGATATCATACTTGTATTCACTAAAAATTGGGCCCGCTCCAAATAAACAAGGTTAAGCAGAAGACTTTTTCTTAGAAAGAATAAGCAAGCATGTGACCTCAGAGTTCTGAAGTCACAATCTAAAACACTTATGTGAGAACATGATGATCTGATCAAAGGGACTAAACAGCATAAATCAAGGTAAAATTAATATTTTCCTGACATTCACTTGTTTAAATTATCACTGTGAATGTGTAACAAGCTGTTAATGGCTCTTTATGACTGTTTCTTTAGGATGTTGCTCATTTTGCGTTCCGCTGTTTTATAGTATTTGTGATCTAGTCAGCATTCAGGGTTTCCTGATGAGCCCATTCCAAAGTTATTGTTTTGTACTTTTTGGTCATCCTGGAGATCAGGGTGGGGTCAGCGACTTCATTTCCTGATCTTCAGTGTTAGTTATCCCCATTTTCTTTCTCATTTTCTTAGTTATCCCCATTATATTTCACCAGAACTTTTTAGAGAAATACAATCCACACTTTTTAAAGGAATATTTTTGATTGAATGCAGGTTAAGCTTAATCGACAGCACTTATAATGTTGATAACTACAAAAATTAATTTCCACTTGTCCCCTGCTGTTTTTTTTTTTTTTTGTTTTTTTTCTAAAGAGAGCAAATGTATAGGTTAGCGTGAGGCACTTATAATAAAAGTGAATGGGGCCAATTCATAAATGTTAAAAGACTCACTGTTTCAATAGTATAGCCACAGGACATAAACACTATCCCCCGGTTTCACAGACAAGGCTTAAGTTTAGTCTCGGACTAAAATTCATGTTTGAGCTGTTTTAACTAAGAGCAACTTGCACTAACAAATCTGAAAATATGTCAATGCCATTGTTTTGACTCAAGATGTACACCGTAAAGTCTTACGGGTTTGGAGAGACATAAAGCTAAGTAATTAATGACAGAATTTTCATTTTTGGGTGAACTAATCCTTTAACTTGTGTTGAACCTGGAATATTCCTTTAATAGTCATTTCATTGCTGTTGACTTAGGCATGACTTCTAAGGCTATTGACATTGTTTGTGGCCAGTCATTAAATACTGTGCAATTATTAGCCAATAGCCCTTAATTAATGATCTGTCTGTCTGTCTGTCTGTCTATCCATCCAGACAAAAACTGGACTATCATACTAACAGACTGATGAACGGCAAGATGAGTCTTTCCCGTAATGGTACCTTGGAGAAACCTGCCTCTCTGCTGTCCCCCACAGATCGGGGGGACTCCGAATCACTTCACCCGCGTCTTCATCACACCGGTTCCATCTCCTCCAATACTCCAGCTAACATGTCCAGCTCAGGTGTAGTGGTTCCTCCTCCCTACTCAGTAGCAGGCAGTGCAGTGAATGACTCTCCCCTGGAGCTGAGAGGCTCTTTGGACTGTTGGGCCTGTTCTGTTCTGGTTACAGCACAGAATCTGATCATTGCCGCACTCAATGTAGGTTTGGCTGCCTTTATCTTCGGCCTCATCCTGTTGCCATCGCTCATCATGGTTGTTTTTGGCTTCCTCTGCCATTCAACGGTAATTTTTAAAAAACTTTTTCTAAAAGTCAATATCAAAAATGTAATGAATGTATGATGTATGAAAAAATGGCCCCTTTTTGCTTTAATAATGAACATTCCTAGTCTAACTATATATGGTTCACCAGTGCATGTTAATCCAAAATTAAAAAAAAAAAAAAAAAAAGAGTAAGATTTGACCAATAAAGAAACTACACTATAGTTCAAAAGTTTGAGGCAAGTAAGATTATTTTATTGGGTTAGTTCACCCGAAAATGAAATTTCTGGCATTAATTACTCACCCTCATGTCGTTCCAAATCCATAAGACCTTCATTCATCTTCGGAACACAACTTAAGATATTTTAGATGAAATCCGAGAGGTTTCTGAACCTCACATAGGCAGCAACGTCACTGAACCTTTAAAGGCCCAGAAAGGTAGTAAAGACATTGTTAAAATAGTCCATGTAACTACAGTGGTTCAACCTTAATGTTATGAAGTGATAAGAACACATTTTGTGCGCAAAAACAAAACAAAAATAACTTTTTTCAACAATTTCTTCTCTTCCTTGTCAGTCTCCTATATGCTGTTGACATAGTAAACACAGTGCAGCGCTTCTAGGTTCTACGTCAGAACGCCGACTCAGTATTGGCCGATGCTGTTCACGTGCGCACCGTGACGCATGCCTGTGATGCTGACGCAGGAGCCGGCCAATAATGACCCGACGTTCTGGCGTTGGAGCAATATGAGGGTGAGTAATTAATGACAGAAATTTCATTTTTGGGTGAACTAACCCTTTAATGTTTTTGAAAGAAGTCTCTTTTGCTCACCAAAGGCTGCATTTATTTGGTCAAACATACAGTAGAACAGTACTACTATTGTGAAATATTGCTACAATTTAAAATGTGTTTTTCGATTTTAATATTTTTAAAATTTTATTTATTCCTGTGATGCAAAGCTGAATTTTCAGCATCATTACTCCAGTCTTCAGTGTCACATGATCCTTCAGCAATTATTCTAATATGCTGATTTGCTGTTCAAGAAAGTGAACATCAGTGTTGAAATTGGTTGTGCTGCTTAATATTATTTTTATGGAAACTGCATTTTATTTTCATCATGATTCAGGGTGATAAACAGAAAAGTTCAAAAGAACAACATTTATGTGAAATGGAAATATTTTGTAACATTATAAATGTCTTTACCATCATTTTTGATCAATTTAATAAGTCCTTGATAAAACGTATGATATAATTATGTAATAATTATATCATAAATATAAAATTTGGGGTCAGTATTTTCTGTATTTTCAGAAAATACTGACGCCACATTTTATATTTATGATATATTTATATTATATTTATAAATAAATATATTTATATTAATTTATATTTATATATATTTCATTTTAATCTTTTTTTCTGTACTTGTCCCCACATACTGACATTCCACCCCAAATCACAACACTCTCCCCCCAAAGGAAATTAAAACATTTAGATTGCTTTAATGTCATCCAAACAATGGTGACTAAATTTCTCAGAGTTCAGTGCAACTATCACAAACCACCTGGGTGATATAAACTCTTTCATATAATCCTCTCTTATCATTTCGCTGAATCAGTGATCAGTTAGCTGTCTCCAACTGAGCTGTCTCAGTCAACTCCCACTGCCTCACCGTATGTGGATGGGTTTTTTTTATTATTAATTATCAAAGGTCAGTGTAATAATGCTCTTATCTGATCTGACAATATATTACAGGCATAATTTGTACAGTACTTTGCCAAATTTCAGTCACCTCCCTTTATTTCTTGCTAACTTACTCTTTTCCTTGCATTCCTCTTCCAAAGGTTCAGCGCCACGGTACTTCCGTCTACTGTTCGGATCTCTTGGACGATGGGGGTTGTGTGGCTTTGCTGGTGGTGGGGTTTCTGCTGCTGGCTCCGCTACTGGTTCTGGCTCTGGCTGCTTACTGCAGGATGGCACGCCACCTCCAGCTGGGCTTGTGCTTCATCCCATATAGTCGTGCTGTCTACAAGAACCTGCCTGCATCACGTCATCGAGGCCTGGGGGGCTGCTGTGGCCAGCAGGGGGCAGGAGAGAGCGAGGGAAAGGGAAGCGTGTGGGTTTGAGCAGCCTGATGAAGGCTGGTGAATTTAATGTGAATAGCCATAGCAATAGGTCACATTACAGAACCCAAATACAATACCAAACAGATGTCAGTACAAGCAGTGCCATGTTCTCAGCAGTTTTGTTAAATTAATTTTCTACAAACTGTGCATTTATTCAGTGTCAGTCTTTTTTTTAATTGATTTTTTCAGTCTTTTTTTAACTGGCTCAACCTATACCATGGTGAAAAAGGGTGGAACTTTTTTTTTTTTTTTTTTTTTTTTTTTTTTTTACAAATGTTTAATGTTGTTTCTTTGTAACATGTTTTTGCATTTTTAGTAGGCCTATTTTAGTGAATTTTCGTACATTTAACTCTTTGTAAAAAAAAAAAAAAAATGTTTTTATTACTATACAAACACCCCTTACTACTTATAAAATAAATAAAACATTCCCAAGATAAATGTATGAATTATCAAAAATGGTCAATGTGTGGCAAGCTATTTAGCAATTTTGAGTGTGGCTGATATGTTCCCATTATCTCATTACACAATCACACACATTTTTTACGCACTTGCAATGAATTGTATTTAAGGTAAAGCTGCTGTAAATTATTTCTGTGGCACTAAACAAAATTACAAAAATAATTTTCCAAAATTTTTATATATGTTTTGGAAAGCAAAAACATTGTGCTTCACTGTGCAAAACCTACCATGATGCTAAATGTTGTGGGGCGTTGAAGGGTTAGTTCACCCAAAAATTAAATTTCTGTCATTAGGTACTCACCCTCATGTCGTTCCACACCCGTAAGACCTTAATTCATCTTCGGAACACAAATAAAGATATTTTTGATGAAATCTGAGGGTATCTGATCCACACATAGGCTTTGTTTCCTTGTTTACGTCCGAATTGTTGGCCGGATCCTGTGCTGCTTAATATTATTTTTATGGAAACTGCATTTTATTTTCATCATGATTCAGGGTGATAAACAGAAAAGTCCTGTGTCAGCATGACATGCTTGCGTTGTGCTGCTCACGTGTTCAGCTTCAGCCAATACTGAGCTGGCGTTCTGACTTAAACAAGGAGTTCATTACGTATGACAACGGTTCAAATTGTTAAATAAAGTCGTTATTTTTGTTTTGTTTTTGCGCACAAAAAGTACTCTCATCGCTTCATAACATTATGGTTGAACCACTGTAGTCACGTTGACTATTTTAACCATGTTTTCAACTACCTTTCTGTACGTCAAAAAGTGCAATGACGTTGCTGCTTATGTGTGGATCAGATACCCTCGGATTTCATCAAAAATATCTTAATTTGTGTTCCGAAGATGAACGGAGATCTTACGGGTGTGGAACAACATGAGGGTGAGTAATTAATGACAGAAATTTCATTTTTGGGTGAACTAACCCTTTAAGTTGTTGCTGCTCTGAATGTTTTTATAGCTATGCAGTTGATCTGTGTGGTTACTAGAGTGCTTTATGGCTGTTTCTCAAATAGCCTACTCCTTTTCCAAGTTTACGGTCAAACTCAAGTAGTCCAGCTCCAAACTCACGCCAAATTGTCTCCAAATTTTCTGATTGGCTAAAAGGAGCAGGCCGCAATGAATTTTCCATCAACAGCGGTTTTGCACTATTAATTACAGCAATAGAACATAATAGAGTTCTCAGACATCTATTTCCGTGATAGGCTATCTTGTCAGACAATATATGGGCAAAAAAAATCTCTTACAACAGCTTTTATTGCCATTAACGTGATTCATGCGTTTATTGAATGCATTATTAAGAAGGTTTGCTATGGCAGATTCTTGAGAAGAAGAAAAAAATGTACTCAGTCACTTCTGAGGACAGAAGCTTTTGTTGTTGCTTGTAGGATTAGTTATTTAAAGCCTCGGCCGGTGGAAATTTCCCATGGCGTTCCGCGCACGCTCAATCAAAGCTTTAATACGCAACCGAGGTAACGGAACAGAGGGGCAGATAGAGTCAGTACAGCATCATCAAACAGTATCCGTCGGGAATGCGACCTGCTTGCTGCCCTAACACGATCTCTGTAGGGACCAGCACGAGCACAATCTCATGGAGCCAGAGTTTCAAACGAAGCAAATCCTTCAGATCACTGGATAAGACGCGCGCCACTTTGTTTCTCTACAGGTACGTTTGTAACAAGTACTGTTTAAAGTGTCTGAAATTGGAATGTGTGACGTAGGCAGTGTTTTGACAAAACAACTTTTTAACGTATGCAGTATGCAGAAATATTTAGTGTGCTTGACATAATAATACACCTATTTTACTTAAAATAAGGTTCTGTGGTCAATACCTACTTTAATGTGAACATTTTCATTTATCCTGTTACCTAAAATTATAATAAATTTTATAATAAAATATTATTATTTAGAAGCCTTATATGTTACTAATTTGTACGCTATAAACGTACAAATTTGTATTCCTCTCAACGATGGGCTCATGTTTAGTTCAACTCATTTGATCTGTGATGTGTGTTTGCGTGCAACGCGCGCCAAGTCGCTCTAGTTTGATTTTCTTAAATGAGGGATTAACCTCTCCTCGGTTGAGTTTTATGTAAGATATAAGATACCTTTCATAGAACGACAAAGCATTTTTCTCGTGCGTCTACAGGCTGTAGGTCCGGTGCTCAAGAGACTTGAGGGTCAAAGGGTCTTACTGCTGATGTAAGGGACTCCAATATATATATTATATCATACCATAAAACAGGGACCCCAAAATATTATACACTATAAATATATATATATATATATATATATATATATATATATATATATATATATATGTACCCTTTGGGGTACAAAGGAGGACCCTTTGACCGTTCAAGTCCATTGAGACCTACAGCCTGTAAAGTGTGCTGCAATATATATATATATATATATATCGCAGCACACTTTATTTCTTTATTTTACTAATGGTATTCCTTTGTAAATACGAAACATTTGTCACATCTGGAACGTTTTAATGATTTGCAGCTTACAAAATAAATCGTAGTCCCATTCTGCTAAATAAACAGGTGGTGCTGCTCATTATTTACGTAACATAGTTGTTCTGTTATTATATAGCGGTTCTCTTCCTGTAGTTAAGATTTATGTGTTACACTGACGTTGTGGCTAATTGTGGAGTCAGAGCTGGTTATTCTTGTTCGGGTGTTCCAGCTCTCCGAAGTGGGCCAGGGAACACAACTGTGTGCCCCGCTCAAGTGATATAGTACTGTATAGTACAAGCCTCAGACATGACTGAGGATTAATCCTCTCAGGTTGAATGAGCTCTTTGTTTCTTTGAGCCATTATTAGCAATCTCCTGCTTTCACCTCTCAGCTAATGTTCCGGTCGGAGAAGCAAGATAAGCTTGAAGAAACAAACACAATGGCATTGAAACTCCATGTTCTTCAGTCAGTAGACCTTTTTCTTTTTTCTCTCTCTCCAGATCTCTAGATTGGGCAAGCCATGGGTAAGAAAGTCTTGCAGTGTTTTCCCTGGTACAAACGCTGTAAAGACCGCGGTAAAAGCAGGCTGTGCCCTCCTCCGCCTGGTAAGTTGCCTTGTTAACCAAATTTTGTCCTGATATCCAGCTAATGAAGTTATAAGTCAAACCGTCTTTCAATACTTGATACTGTAGATTCATTTTCTTTCTCTCTTTGTTTACAGTGCCATCTGTTGAGGTGCAACCTGGCTTCTCTCCGACAGTCTCCTGGGGTTATGACGGAGAGGAAAGCGCCGCACGTCCTGTCTATTTTTCCCACAAAGCACGAGTAGTTTATCGCCACCAGATGGATGGCAATATTATCGATGCCACCTGCTGACCTCTGGGCTCCTTTCCCAGAATCCCTTGCCTTGTACTTGTAGACCTCCAGAACAGTGTAGAGGAGCGTCTACTAGACTGTTCTGTCGTGTGTAATTAAACTAAATCTTTTGTATTTAGTGAAGATATCACAGTGTTTCCTCTGGTTCCTCCATCCTTTTGCCAGACCTGGCATTCACCTGTTCTTGTACTTACTGTGCTGAAATTAAATTAAATGTTTCAAGGGAGTGCTGCAGGCCACATGGAATGTAAAAAACAGGGATTGAGCTGGATGTTGTAAATACAAATACAATGTATGTGCATTTTGTCATGCATATCTGGTCCTGGATGTATGATTTCCTGTTGTTGTTTTTTTAGACAAACCACAATTGGTTTTTCAGAGGTTCATGAATGCATTCAGGAAAAAGATAAAATTTTGTACTAATCACTGAAATTCTAATATAAAATGTATGTTTAGTAAATATGATTTATATATTTTGTCTCTTGTTCTCTGATTCTGTTAAAGGAGATTGAGTCTTGCAATAAAATAGTTTATAGTAGGCTAAATACATTTTTATTGTAAAATTGTAACGGCTAACTTGGATCACATGTGCCTTGATAGCCAATCACATTACAGCCTTGACATTGAATTTAGTTGAGTTTGGAACAGTCAGTCACTGAGGATACCATTGAAATGAATGAGAAGTGCCGTGAACTGAATCATACCGGTCGTGCAATTTTCTGTGACTTCTTATATAAAACAGCATTTTTTCAGTGTAAACGCTAAAAATAGATAAATCCAAAACAAATGTTTAAGCCCAAACATGTTAAAGATTAGCCGACGATAAGCTATCTCCTCACAAAAGCGGTTTATTCAGCGTAGTGATCTCCTCCATTGACATCCACTCAAAAAACAAAACAGCCTCTTGTCTCCTTCCCTGGTTAGCGTTAGCAGCAGACGTTACATTTTTTCGGCTAAGGTGGGCAGGCTTGCCTTCAAGTGACTTTTCTCTGTTTACAGATTAGACCAGACATGCACGAACAAGTGACATAATTTAACGCGAAAACCATCCAGACAGGAAAATATAAAAAAACGTTCATAATAGACTTACCATAGTGAACCTGGGTATGACAAAACACGTTTTGGAATAAGGATTGTATTGATGTATTGATTCATTATTTGAATTTAGTTAATTTTGAACAACAAAAAAAAAAAGTCTAATTTAACTGTGCAGTTTAGCCAGATCAAACAAACTCAAAACATTTAAAAATGTTGTGCAAACAAACATTTAAAATAACTGTTAAAATTTTAAAATGATAAAACATGAAAGTTGACAGACTTTGTGATTCCCTCATTTTACTTTCAAGTCTGATGGTGTTTTGCTAGATATGCAAAGGACTAAATCAGCCATAAAATATGGTGAGTATATACTGGTGAGTATTAACTTTTAACTTACAGTAAGACATTTTTTTTACCTCTCAGGTCAGTTCTTCAGAATAAACGCCTTCCGACAACAACAGCAAATTATTATTTTTTTAATAATAATAATAATTTGAACTTTACTCTTTAATTGTCTGTTTGTAATATTGCATCCTGTCATTCATGAAAGTATAATGTATGAACTTGTATACACTATTCTATGCTGGTCTCATCCTCTACTGTAATTTGCAATGTATGGACTGAGGACTAAAGATGCTGTAGATGTTTTGCCACTTCTAAAATGTTCTCTTTGTAATCCAGGGTTAAACATTAAACTTATTTGGCTGGGTAGACTTACTGTATATTAACATCCAACATTTAATTTTACTGTGTAAACACAAAACCATTACCCAGAGTTCAGATAAGAGATGGCAGAGTGGCCCTTTGTCATTAGGGAGGACACAGAGAGGGCAGACAGGATATAAATTCCCTGGTTGCCAGACATAGGATGAGAATTAGCTTCATTGTGCCTTTGCAAGTCATTATCCGCTTTAAGTAGGCCTAAGTGACGCTGATGGATGTATCTAAAGCATCTGATGTCTGTGATGGCTAAGAGCGTATGTTTCGTATGATTGCATGATGCATATACATGTTACAGTGGTAATTTTATGTAGAGCTGCAGTAATGAATTGCCCTCTTTTTGAGTTTTTGAGTCATGAGTCTCTGTAAAAAAAAATATCAGACACTAGATGACGCTATAAACCCATGATTTTAGTTTGAGAGAAAAACAGAAATGCTATTTAATTCTAAGGGTAGGCCTACTGCTTTTTGCACAGTATACACATACTGCTTAGAAATTTTAAAAAGAGCATGCAAAACATAATGTAATGTGTAATATGCAATGTTTTAAATGGTAGCAAGATAAATTGTTGTTGCATGTTTAATTTAGCGAGTGATATTCAAATAAGTTTTCCATCACTGGAAAAGGAAAAGTTGAGTGCATGGCAATGTGGGATACAGTAATCACAGTGCTATTCTTGTATTATTTATATTATATTGTAGTATTTTTTAAGTTGGCTTTTTTATATTTAGAGTATATATATATATATATATATAATATTTAATTTTTTTGTTTTTTGTCATTGTTTGCTTTTATATCTATAGCTTTAATTTATATTTAGTTTTTTTATATTTTAAATTCAGTTTTATTTTTAGTAATTTTAGTTTTTTAAGTTTAAATATTTTATCTAATATTTTCATTTAAATATTTTAACTTTTAAGCTTTAAAAAACAATTTTTAATAGTTTTAATTTTAGTTGAAGGTAGGCTACATTATGTAACTTTTGGCCCTTGAGTGGTAAAAAAAACAAAACTGCATGCATTTTGGGAAGAACATTGTTTTGGTTATGCTTTGGTTCTGTGCGACTGTGACAGATGAATATGACCCACAATTAACTGTTTTAGAGAGCTACATATGGCAATTTATGTCATAAAATACCCTATAAAATACCTTACTCACCTGTTGAGTAGTAAAAACACCATCTCCGCCTCGCTTTTACAACATTTCAAATCCCTCAGTTCTCGCCATCTTCAAAAATCCATGCCAATGTTGATTCTCACTTTATTACAAGCTCTGTCGAGTTTTGCTAGCAGACTCTCCTCTGTTCTGTGTTTTTTTAAAACATGTGATTCCCCAGAGGTTCAAGATTTAGCTGCTCCATATCAACCTTTCTCACTCATTGTGACAACTAACCTATGCCACTGCCACACCATACATAATAATAATTTATTACATTTATATATTTTTCTTGGCACTCAAAGTGCTTTACATGTACCTTTAACAATGAAGTACTGAAGCACATTTGGCTAATGTAGTAGGTAATTTGGGTGTTCTATGCATAAAATAAATGTGCAAAATTACCATACTACAAAATCGTATGGTAATAATCTATTCTGAACATAGAAAGAGAGAAGGGAGGAGGAATAGAAAGAGAGAAGTGTTATTTTTACCACATCATCAGATGTGGTCATGGTTTAAGTCGGTGTCATTCTTGAACAAAACCAGCTTTCTGTGATAGGAAAAAGCCCATCCCAATAAAACAACACATTGCATCTCAATGCGTTAATGTGTTATACAAATTCTGTATTAGAAGACACCATAAATTACAAATATATTTTGTGACATCTATGTATGTATATATTGAATTGTATGAAAAATATCTTTCCTTTATAAAATTCAGTTCTGAGCTGAAGTTTGAAATGCACCATAGTTTAATCAAAGCAGCCAAGAAATTTGGTGTGTAACTTCCTGAGCATTATGTTACAATGCCAAAAATACCTCTTAATATCCAGACTAAGTTAAGGCCGTTGTCTAACCACCGTCCTTAGGCATTGCATTACATTTAGTGACTTTGCTCTAAAGGCTGCTGCTTGTGCTGACATGGGTCTGAGCAATCAGCATGGCTGGTTGTTGATGTTGGCCAGCATCTTGTGGTGTGGAGTTTTGTACAGGGCAGTGAAACTACCAGGACTGAGAACACCACGGCCTTCCTCGTCCACCTGACCCATCAGGATGTAGTTTTGACCTAGTGAAGAGACAGTTTTTGTCAATAAATAGATCATTTACAGATTTCTAAGAAATTAATGAACAATAAAGACCAAGGAATGCATATCAGTGGTCTGTATTTATCTGACCATATACCTCTGCGCAGCAAGGGACAATTCTTGCAGGGCATCACAAGTTTGACAGACATAGTTTCTCCAGCTTGGGTGATTGTAAGACTACCAGTCTTATAGGCCCTAATTAAGGACACTGTGGCTTGCATACTTCCTCTAGGTCCAGGAGAAAGTGTTGTCAGCGTCCCTGTGATCACTGAGAAACAGAGAAAGACTGAAATAAAGAATTGCTCTTATAGAGATAGTTTACCCCTTTAAAATTGAACTTATATTATATTATATTGTATTATATTATCAAAATGAGGAATTTAAAACATTAAATAAATTCATACTTTTATTGCATTAAACTGATCAAATGTGACAGTAAAGTTTTTTTATAATGCTACAGCAGGTTTGTAATTTATTTTTGAATAAATGCTGTTCTTTTTAACTTTATTTTCATCAAAGAATACTGCAAAGAATGTATAATGGATTCAACAAAACTATTCAACTGCTTTCAACACTGATATTAAGAAGTGTTTCTTGAGCAGCAAATCAGCATATTAGAATGATTTCTGTAGGATCATGTGACACTAAAGCCTGTGAAGTAATGATGCTGAGCTTTGCCATCACAGGAATTTTACTGTATTTGTGATCAAATAAATGCAGCCTTTGTGAGGATGAGAGACCTTTTCAAAAACATTAAACATCTTATCGACCCTAAACTTTTGTATGGTAGTGTAAAAGTTTCCTCTGTGTGCTTTATGTTTTTTTAATGGTTGTTGTATGAAATGACTTACCAAATTCACTAGCACAGAAGCTGGTCTTGATGGATCCATCTCTTTTACATGCCTTTGCACACAGTGGGTTTGTGTCTGTGGCTGAAAAGAAGCATTCAACAATGTCTAACAATGATCAATCGTAACCATCATAATTTGTTACTTTTATCTCTTCCTCACATGGTCTGGATCTATCTGGCTCTGGTTTACGGACTGGAGGCCTCACAGGTTTAATGGGTCTAACGGGTTTGGGTCGTGGCTTTGGCTGCTCAGGAGCTATTGTAGTAGTGGTTGTAGTTGTTGCTTCTGTTGTCAAGACAACAGTTTTTACCGGTTTGACTGGAGTGAGACGGGGTCTTATGGGGGTGGAAGACACTTTAGGTCCTGATGCAACATCGCCACCTGCAGTCGAAGTACGGAGGCCACGTGGGATGCTGTTGTATGACGCCATAAATCCGTCTGAAGTCACGCTAAGGTCAGATACAAACTGCACCAATAACACATTGCTACTGGTAACAATGTTCCTGTACGTGGGACACAAAAAAAAACAGGGTTGAATGTGACAGTAAACAATTTTTTTCATAGATATGATAGCAATAACAAAATGACAGTCAAAGAGATGAGTAAATGTACTGACTGAGGCGCAGTGTCTCCACAGTATTTTCCGATACGCCTTGAATCGTCTTTCTCTCCTCCGTTAAAGAACGTCACATAGTCGAAGCGGCAGTACGTGTCAGACTCCAAATCAAACTTATCGAACTTCACCTCGATCACCTGAAACACAAAACCCCAACACTTTACAATGATTAGTTCCAATTAGTCACATTAGTTAACATTCGTTAATGCATTAACTAAGACTTCTGCTACAGTTCTTAATAATCCTTGTTAATGTTATTTAATAAAAATAGCCTAGTTCATGTTCGCTCAGATCCATTAAATAATAGTAACAGATACAATTTATAATTTTAATAACGTAGCCTATTAGTAAATGTTGACATTAACATTAACTAAGATTAATTAAAGCTTTAGTAGTATTTTTCATTGTTAGTTCATGTTAACTAATGTAGTTAACAAATGAAACCTTATTGTAAAAATGATTTGAATTGTGCGAAAAATGTATTATATTATACAATATATTGGAAAATATCCCAGATAGGGCCTACAAGCAAAGAAAGTCCATATTTCCCAACAGGCCAATTTCTTATCATTTAATGAACAGGCTGCAAAAATGTCTGGCGTGGCGCCACTTATTCAACATTGAAATATTAACTGAAAACGATCAGTAGGCTACTGTAGGCTTATGTTTTTTCCTGACCATTTCCGGCTCCACTGTTATAAGCCAGGAACAGCTGATGCCCGGTGGATAATTTTTCTCCGGCCAGTTTGGAGTTTTGATTGTGCCCTGAGACTTCGTGAGCTTCCCACCGCAAAACTGGTGCTCTGACATAAAGAAAAAAACAGAAAGACCATTGAGGCCTTTTAATATGCAAAACCAAGGGAACAACTCGTTTCCAGCATCAAGTATTTTGTCTGAAAATGAAAAAGCTGTACGAATGACACAGATCCAATTGCAACCAGTGTTGGGGAGAGTTAGTCATACATCACAGTATTGTGTTACTCCCTTAAAGGTAACGAATTACGTTAGGCTGCTTAGTTACTTTTTATGGAAAGTAATGCATTACATTACTTTTGAGTATCTTTTTCTCACCGGGCTGAGGCTCGATCTCTTCCAGGCCTTGGAGGTGGGTTTTTTGTTGTTTTTGTTTTTTTGCAAGTGTTTAACGCAGTAATGCATTAACGCAGCCTATATAACATACACTTTAATTTTCTTTTAAAAGCACATTTAGAATGTTATTAGACCAATTAGAATATTTCTTGACTCTTAGAGCTATATATGCCATACAAAAGATCTCTTAACATTATGATTATCTACTCTACAACTCTTTTATTGAAAATTGAAAGTAATGTGTTTTGTTACTTTTGTACATTTTGTCAGTTCGCACTAGCATGAGTGTACATGTCTAATTGATTATGTTATGGAGAAGAGAGAAAATTTTAACTTAAATATTAATGTATAAATTATTAAAACCCTTTCACACGTAAGTTTTAAATATTCTGGCTGAGCCCCCAGCGTGAGTTTTTCAAGGAGACTGTTATTTAGAACTTATTGCTTTATTTTTCCATGGTGACGCGTCATCGCTTGTTACGTGACACACCGCAGCCACAATGACTGATGATCTGCTTTTATAACATTTTTCCTTTTTTATTCAAAATATACACAAATTTGTTAACTATAGCATGAGAGATCTGATATTCCGATGGACAAATATGTGCAAGTGGATGTGTTTTGCTGTTTAAACACCTTTATAACGATCGCGTTAGTTGAGCTATTTGCGTGAAGGGCGCCGCCATGTTGGATTGCTCAGCAGTACAACACGCGAATTCATCCACTACTCCCGAAGTACATGAAAGTAAATGAGATAGTTACATACACAATGTGTATCTGATATGAATAAAATGTGTTGTCTAATTATTATGGAAATGATTGTTATTGCCGCTTGCATAGACATTAGTGTGTATTTTACAAACTCTAAATGTATTGTTTTGTTAGTACTTATGTGTATTTAAATGTCTGAAAACTAAAAGAAACATTATGTGGTTGAAAACACTGCATATTTGTGATAAATGAAAAGTGATGCGCGCGTCCGTTTCCGGTTTAGCGCCAGCCAAAATGCGCACGCATATTTGAACTTGGCAGTTGATCACGTGATCCGCTGAACGTTCTAATCACACCGGTGTGATCGTACGCGTCAAAGGATTAAAGTAATGCTTTTACTCTTTACATTAAAAAAAGTAATCTGATTACATATTGTGTGTTACTTGTAATCCATTACCCCCAACACTGATTTCAACACATTTGATGTTTAATATTTAATAAGTTTGATTTCACCATCCACATGTGGCTTTCCTCCGTTGAAGTAACCCAGGAACCCTCTCCCTCCTGTTCCAGAATCTGATACCATCTCTACCATCATGGTGTTAGACGTGGAGATGAGAGCCCCGGGCCGGAACGTTCCGCAGAAACGCCCGAGCTTCTGCACCATGTTAGAGTGTCCATTATACACATCCACATAGTCATAGCGGCAGAGAGGGTCAGCCTCCAGGTCAAAAATCCTGAAGGAGAGCATAACCACATTGCCTTCTGGAACCTAGAACAAAGGGACAGAGATACTTAAAGGATTAGTTCACTTTCAAATGAAAATGACACCAAGCTTTACTCACCCTCAAGCCATCCTAAGTGTATAATGACTTTCTTCTTTCTGATGAACACAATCTGAGATATATTAATAAATATCCTGATGCATCCAAGTTGTATAATAGCAGTGAGTGGGATCAACGAGTATGAGCTGAAGAAAGTGCCTCCATCCACATCCATCCATCATAAACGTACTTCACACGGCTCCGGGGGGTTAATAAAGGCCTTCTGAAGCAAAGCGATGCGCTTGTGTAAAAAAAAAACATATTTAACAAGTTATGAAGTAAAATATCTAGCTTCTGCCAGACCACCTTTTACACTTTGTACTTACGAAGAAAGTGTAAAACTCCCGCAGTTCAAAAAGCTTAGGCTATGTCATACACCTTCCCTATTCAACTTACGGAAAAAGCTTAACTGATGTGACGCCAGTTCCGTTTTTTTTTTTATTTCGTAATTTGAATACGGAAGGTGGTCTGGTGGAAGCTAGGTATTTTACTTCATAACTTGTTAAATATGGATTTTTTTCTTTTACACAAACGCATCTCTTCGCCTTTATTAACCCCCCAGAGCCGTGTGGAGTACGTTTATGATGGATGGATGTGGATGGAGACACTTTCTTCAGCTACTCGTTGATCCCGCTCACTGCCATTATAAAGCTTAGATGCGTCATGATATTTATTAATATATCTCCGATTGTGTTCATCAGAAAAAAGAAAGTCATATATATATATTTATGGCTTGAGGGTGGGTAAAGCTTTGGGTAATTTTTATGTGAAAGTGAACTAATCCTTTAAAATCTTTATCCTGGGCCATATCCCAGGATAATGAAGAATCTCAAGTGTAAACTCACTGTGATGTACCAGGTACATTTGCTGTTGGGTTTATAGAACGATGGGAATCCTTCACTGGCCACAAAGCCTGAGTCTCCAACCAGATCACCGCCGCAGTTAAACACAGGCCTGAGAGAGTGAGGAAGAGTGAAAAAAGAGGGATTTCTGGTGACCATAAGAAAATGCTGATGTGAATGTGTTTATATTGCACAATAAACACAGTGTGTTTGTACCATGAAGGTGAGTCAGATGTTTGACCAGGACATAGTTTGCAAAAGACATAATTCACAAAGTACAAACAGATGCACATAGATGGACCTACAGTACAATAAATCAAAAACTAAATTATGGCAGGCATCCAGGCTGAAAATATTTTGCTAACCAAAAGCTATTAAACATTCCAGTTTTATGACGTTATAATTATTCACTACTGAATTAAAACGTCAATGTTTATAGCTTTCATTTTATCTGTCATGAGACAGTTCAACTAAACAAATGACAGAAACATTTACAAAATCAATAAAAAAGGTACTTTCAAAATTGTCCCATAACAAAAAGAGTAAATCTGACAACTGGCTGATGCAGTTAGCCATCAAACTAAAGTAGCAAACAGGTTTTAAATACTAGGAGGCTTTTAATAACAATAATTTTTAATAGCAAAATATTCATTGTTTTCACCTCAGTTATTTAAATTAGAATTTATTTGCTTTTTTTTTTTGCTTTTTGTTTGTATTTATTGTAAATGTATCTGTTCAGGTTTAATGTTACACCACCCTAATTAAGATTTTATTCAGTTTATTCATTTAAAAACACCTTTGTACCAGAAAAATGTACAAGTGATATAAATTACATCATGATAGTTATATTAAAAATATATTGTCTCTTTTCAGTAGCTTCGAGTTCAGTAGTTTTTTTTTTGTTTGTTTGTTTTTTATGTGCTTGCAACATTTCCAAAGCTGTTCCAGAGAGGCAGACACTTTTATTCAGTATTTTTTATTTCTAAATCACTGACAGCTCAAAATCCCTTTTGAATGTTGAGAAATGTTTTATTGGTTTTGACATCTACAGAAACATATGTTTATAGACTTAAACTCTATGACACTGCAAAATAAAACAGAGCTCTTTTGTAATGTAATGGTGCAGAGTCAGGACACTCGAGCAGACCATAATACTGGTCATTATGCAGTTACTCCCACAAAATCTGTCTGAGACAGATTCTCTTCACTCAGCAATGTGGATGTTTACTGCATGTTATCATTTCAGTAACCTTTTAAAATATTTACTGTGTTGATAAAAATGAGCAAGAAAATAAAAATAGGGCTAATATGAACGAGACAACAAATTAGATGCATAATTTTTCTTAAAAATATGCATTAACAGATTTCTGTTTTATTCTTTACATCTTATATTGTCTGTAAACACTTGCGTTACCAAGGCAACAGCTGATGCATTTGTATTACATTTTATAATCTATAAATAGAGATATATTTTACAGATCAGTGATTGCATTCCAAAGAGCTCCGTTACCACACCACAGTGGAACATGAAACCATATCCGTACTGGAAAAGCGGCTATAGATGGTGTAGAATACCTCCATCAACAACCCCAAAGCTTGTACAGTCCCATACCTCTTCCTGGGTCGACATTTCATTCGGTAACGTTAGCCAGTTTTGATTTATATGCGGTTTAATGTTTGATGATCACATTAGCCAAAGACTTTGCTAATATTTGCGCAAGCAATGCTTCTATCGATTGTTTCTGCTTCTTTTTCCCCCATTTTGATCCAGAGATTCTGTACTCTTTCAAAAGATAATAGTGCATATTAGTGCAAATTAACATAATAGTGCCCCCTACCGTATAACAGTAGCCATGTTTCCACTACCCTTTAAATTGCGAAAGTTAAAAATGCGAATTGAAAATACGCTCAATGGAAACTCCCATATATCGCAAAAAAGTTTTTACGCTAGCATGAGGTCATTTTTCAGGCAATTCGAAAAAGGAATATTTTGCAAAACTGCAATGGAAACAGTTTTTTCGCATTTACAGGTCACCTGCCGTATGTAAAAGTTTATCATTCTTTAAAGAGGGTGTGGTATGTTTGGACAGAAGACGAGAGTTCTTCATTAAACTCATAAAAGACAAAAGTATTACGGGACTACTGGATTCTAAACAACAAAGAAATGCCACAATTTGAATTTATCAAGACCTCAAAGCAGATAGGAGGGAGAAACACCCAGAAATACCTCATACGTGACTGCTTCCAAGTATAAGGGCTTTCCTTGCCATAAATGCTTGGATAACATGCCTATGTCTCCTTTGATTAAAAATAATGGCTAGTGCAGTGGCTGGGATATATGTAAACCAACCAACATCTGTTGCCATGATTTTTTTTGATCGATATTTAGAAAATATCGCAAACATTTTGCGCAAATCTGTAATGGAAATGTGTCAAGTGAAAACATGTTTTGGAAAATTCCATCAATGGCGGGGAAAGAGTTAAGTAGATTTGAAGTAAATTCCTAGGTATACACCAGTGGACTACACAAAAATTCACATGATCAGAATTAGGAACATATCTGTTTTCTTAATAAATCAATATGTTCAAACAATGTAAGTTTATAAGACTGTGTAAAATGTGAAAAAGGTTTCTAAAGGTTACTTATTTTGGCCTCTTTCATTGTATAGAAAAGAGCATGCATAAACATTCTACTAAATTTCTCCAACAAAGACAGAAAATCATATGGGTTGACTAGAAATTTTATTCTTGGCAGAACTATTTCTTTAACTGCAACAGCCTAAATGGCATAAAAAGTTTTCCAGAATTCCAGACCATATGGTTGTCAGATTACTCAGTCTAGTCATTATTTGACAAATTTAAATAGTTTTCTTTAGAAAAAGCAATGGCGCTCACTGCAAAGGAAAGCTGGACCTGATGCAGGGTAAAGCGACCTGATTCACCCTAAAAACACACTAATCCAAAGTACTTCCATCTGCAACCCTTCATTGTTGTGTAATCAATACATTCATCATTACTGAGAATTCATACACACTCCATGCATTTAAAGAGTCAAAAATGACACTACCAGACATTTAAACACTTAAAAAAGCTAGCATGTTTAAACAGCTCCTGCAGTAGAAACTCATGAGGGTTTGTAAAAAGGTTATTTATAGCAGCAAAAAGAGCTGTCTTTACATGCGCACTTAGTTTGTCCTCACCAACAGCCCTACCACACACCTGGTGTAGTTGGTGGTCTGACACAAGGCCCCTCCAAAACTCAGACATAGAAGAATCCCCAAATTCCACACAGCAGCTAAACGCTCCATATTCCTCAGCACTGAGATCCACATGCAGACACAGCCACAGGATACATGACACATGACACAGAGAGGAGGAGGTATGGAGGGAGGGATGCTGAAGAAGAAGTAGAGGGAGTGGGAAAGTGACGCTATATTCGGGGGGTGGGGGGTGGGGGGTTGACAGCAAGGGGAAGGTTTTAATTAGAGCCAGATGTTCAGTTTGAGCTGAGTATTAGCCTCATTGACTTTGGCCAAATGGAAGAATGCTGCAAAGCAGAAAGGAAAAGGAAAGAAATGCAATGCAATCTCTGTGTGAAAATAAAAATCATTTTGCTTGATCTCTGAGTTTAAACTAGGTTTAAGAGAAGCTCTCCATGCTGTTCAGGTTTTAGGTGTGACCTGCATGGAGCACCATGTGCTATCAGGAAGCGCCAGAGGCGCCTTGGTCACTTTTGCAGAGATCAAGAGGTTGTGTTTACATACCTTAACAATTCTACTCCAATTACATCTCCTTAGGATATTAGCATATTTTATTATCTCAACTACAAAAGTTCAAATGTTGTTCATTGGTTGTTGGTGGCATTGGTGGGAGGATTCATTCTGGAGAATGGACAGAAATCTGTATCTGTCTGTTTGTTCAGCAGCCTTCCAGTTTTTAATGAAAAAATAGAAGCAAAAAGGTAATTGCGACTTGAATTGCTCATAAATTTTCGCAACTGTGATTTTCTTATTTTAAACTTTATCACAATTTTTTTATTCTATACTGATGGAAACAACCTTTTTTTTTTTTTTTTTCCAAATCAAAATGGGAACAGCAAGAAAATTAATATAGGTCAATTTAGATGCAGAATTCCTTTATTTATTTATTTACATTTACATATAATTGTATTTTTAGTTTTCATTTTTAGGTTTAGTGATTTTGTTATGTGTTTTTGTCGTTTTTATTTGTTTATATTCAGTTTACTTCAACTTGTACTTATACTTATTTCAATTAGCTTTCCTTGGCAATATTTCTAATTTTAAGTTTCTGATTTAAAATTTTACATTTTATTTGATGTAATTCAGCTAATATTTAAGTTAATAATCCAGTTAACAAAAACTGTTGTTAATAGTTTTAGTTTTAGTTAACAATAACAACACTGATTTCATGAGCCGATTTAATTTTCTATGGTAATCAACAACATCTTACAGATGCTGTCCATAATCTTTACTTGAACCCAGAACATTCCTTTAAGATTAAAAAGCACTTCTGGTTGTAATTGGGATAAGTGACCTCAGCTTTGTGAATGCATTCGTTATCTATCTTTGTCTGAGAATGAGTCACATTGTTTAAAGAATTCACCCCTTATGGTGTTCTGTTGCAGCTCTGGCCTTTCAATCGACATTACGGGGCCTGTACAGGGGAATATCCACATAAAACCTTCAGAAGAATTATAAATCTCAAAAAAGATCACAGCAGATCAGCAGTTCTCAAGGAGAGACTAGATATCTAGTCACCACCATATATAATAAATAACAAACAATGACAAAGATCTAAAGCTAAGCAATGTTAGCAAAGTACAAAGCCAAAATAATAAAAACACATTCAAACTGTATCATGTGAATCTATTGTGTTTAGCTTGGCATTTGGTTGCATTTGCTCTCTCTGGGATGTGATTGGAGTTGTGATAACAGGCAACAGCACAAGAATGTGGTGACGTGGGACTTTGCTGGGGGGTGGAGGAGTGAGGTCTGGCTGACGGGTGGAAGAGGAGGGAGGAGAGGGTGGTGTTGGGCCAACAATGGCTTGAAGACCTGGAGGAAGGTCAAGGGTTTGAGTATCGCAGCAAAAACAATCCATCAAAATGTATTCTTGGCAAAGGGACAGGACAGAATTAGAAAATGTATGAGGAATCATTTGAGACAGGGAGGAAATGACAAAGATGCATTTTCTTTTTTGGGCAGTTTTGAAATTTGGGTATTTCCCCCTTACATTTGGCAGTAAAACATGAATTTAGAAAAATGTCTCTTTTATGCTCTCATTACGCAATGATTTTAAACAAGGCTACAACATGATTTGTTAAACAGTTAAAAGCATGTCATTGTTTATTCACCATTAATGCATTGCAAACCTGTTTGAGTTACTTTCTTCTGTGAAAGACAAAAGGAGATATTTTAAAGAATGCTCTTTTCCATATAATAAAAGTGAATGTAAATGGATGCTGCTTGAGCTCCAGAATGGAAAAACAAAGCACCATAAAAGTAGTCCATACATGCTATATTCTCTATAAGAATATAAGAATGTTTTGTTTTGTTTTTTTAAAGGGAAATTTACTGTTAAACAACAACAAACAGCAGCTGTGGTTGCCAGAACTTTACCATAAAAAATACAGTGTCAATATTTAGTTTTTACGGATTGAACTTAAATTTAGTATAAAAACATATTTCATTAATTGATCTAATGTTAATATACCAACCTAATGAAGTACTAAAATCTGTTTTGTACTTTTACAATACTGACAATCACCATAAAAACACAAGTGGTAATGAGAAATCCACATGTAGAATCAAAGCACATCACAAATAGCTTTTCCACAAGCTGAGAAGGACAATACTAATATACTGAAGGTGCACACAGTATCATTCACACAAACACTAAACACCATCATGGTAACACACATTAAATACACACAACACCAAAATAATGCAATAAACATTAATTTACCAACATGAGATGTAACATAAAACCCTAATGTACATTACTGATAACAAAAAACTAAGAAGATTTTTGTTTTGTTTTTGCACACAAATGTATTCTCGTCACTTTATAACACTAAAAAACTAAAAAAAGGAAAGATATTTTTGATGAAATCAGAGGGTTTTTTTAAATTTCCTATAACTCAGGTTTTTCAGAGAGGTCTATGTAAATATTCATAGAGACTAACAAGAGTTTACAGAAACTTGTCGGTTTTGCTAATCTGGGAATATGCAGATGAGAGCCATGAGACAGTCTGGACTGCATTCTTGAGCTGGGGAAAACTACAGATTTAAGCTTTGGAAAGTAGGCAGGGAAAGTGGAATGCTTTTTCCTTATGTCACCTTAAGACACATACACACACACATTAATTTCTCTGACTTGGGTTATGAAAACAGTTTGCCTTTGGAAAATGAAATAGGAGTAAAAATCTTGGAAATATTTGTTTTGGGTGAAGATAATTCAAAGCAAAGCATGAAGAGACAATTGTGTATGTAGCCAGATATGTTACAACGCGCCCTCTAGTGGCTATGAAGATAAATTCAGTCATGTTACAAAAAGAAAATTAAGAAGAACTCAGATGGTCAAAGCAGATTACTATAAACATGACATTTATTTATTTATTTAGTTTAAAAGCAGAAAAATACATTTTTCAAGCATGTTTGAGTAAAAATTGTTGAATCAAGGTCTGGCAAATGTACAAAATCAATTTACAATTCCTGCACATTCAGCAGAAGCTTTAAACAGAACTGTACTGCATGTAAACTGATTGGGCCTGTCTGCTTTCACAGAAAGGCTTTTGAAAAACCCTCTCAAACAAACTGAGGGCAACAGGAAACAAGGGAAGTAGTTTTTTTGTTTGTTTTTTTAAAATCCTTTATATATATATATATATATAAAATGCAGTTCTGCATTTGTTAAGGAACTGAACAAGACATTGGATGCTAAAAATAGTACACATATCCTTGTGCTTCTACGGACCATCTAGTGAAATAAAGGGATTGTCAAGCTCATTCGGGGGTTATTATAAGTAAATACATCTCTCTTCAAAATAAGTGCAAATGAACTGTCACAACACAGCACAATTCTCTGCCAGCTATTTATTTACATTTTATGGGCTTAATAGTATCAAAAGCACCTTCAAATACATAATTTTGTAAACTATATCCAGTTATTTGAATATGATCAAATAAATAAATCTTTTAACACTACCAGTAAAGAATGCCATGTGTGATGCTGAAACCATGGACTGGAACATACTTAATGCAAGTACGTGAACGCAAATGGTTTTAGCTAAGCAAACTTAATTTTGTGTGTCGTTGTATTTTGATTGTCTAACATTGCAATTCTAAACCACAATATATACAGACATTTGAAAGTAACTATCATACAATGGGACAACGTGCTTGCAATGCATTGGCACCGTGATTAGAGGATGTTTCTGGCTCCTTTTCCACCAAAATACCACCAGGAGAACTGGAGCCTGTCACAGATGTAATAAAATTAAAAGCGACAGACTGAAAAGCAACATTATTACATTGCTCAATAAGACTATCAAAGAAGTCAACATTTCCTCAAAATAATCAACTTCCTGGATACAGACCAGCAAACTTTTAGGGTCAGAGTGGAACCAGTTTTCCCATCCACTTGTCCATAATTCCTGGGAACCGCTCAGAATGGTTAGAGAACTGACACACACAGTGTCTTAAAAAAAAAAAGGACATATGTGAAAACATATGTGAAATTAATCTGTAAATTCCTGGTCCAGCTGTCGATTATTCTATAAACTCAACTCACAGTTTGAAGAACTGCTTGTAATAGGAAAAGGTCACATGGTATCCTTTGAATAATTATAAAACAGCGCCTGTCATAGGATAAGGCCAGGCAGGCTCATGAATAATTATAAGAACCTGGAAGCAGAATATAGTGCAACAAAGTTCCTCCTATATCCAACACGTGCAACAGGTTAACATCTCAAAGCATATTCCTTTTAAGCTATAAAAATGAAAGGAAGTCTTTTATTCCCTTATTCTTCCTATTGTACAGAAGCTACACATTAAGTGTAATTTGAAAGAATGATGTAAAAATGAGCCATTCTGATTGAACTGACATCATCTAAGAGGATAAATGATCATTAATCTTTCACACTTTCAGTTTGGTCCCAATTCAGCTTGGTCCTGAAAGTCTATGAGGCAGGAACAGAACTCTGTCCAGCAGTCTGCAGTCCCACTTCACCTTCACTGATGATGTCACTTCCACCTCCTCCATGGCCCACTCCTACGTGCTCGTGCTGGCCTGATTGTCTTTCTGTTCATTATCAGATGAAGGGGGGCTCAAGGGAAAGGCTGTTTCTGCAGTGGTAAGTTTATCTTGTTTGGCCTCTTCTCTCAAAACCATGCTGAGATCCATCTCATGAAAGTCCAAATCGAATGGAGGAAGAATCGAGGAATCTGGGGGAGATTCACATCCTGTGCAAGACTGGGAAGAAAAGTAATAACTTATAACTTGCAAAGTATGTAAAATGGAACTACTCGTGTGAAGCACATCAGACAGATATTAGCATGTTGCTAAGCTGACTAAACTGCACAAACATAAATATTGGGTAAAATAGTCATTTTTTAAACTAGATTTAACTATTTCTAGAATTTTTTTTCAGTACTGAACACTATATATTTAGAGTTCACTCTAAAATGTTAAAATGAATTAAAATGTTGATGGAGCTTGTTGCAAAGCATTCTGGGTAATTACCTAATTTGTGAAAGATACATGCAGTGAGAACTGCGTCAGAGCAAAATGTTGGTACAGACTTTGTGTCATTTTTATTAAGAGCTACTCACTGTAATGTTGATGGCTTTTGGTAGGCAGCCGGTTTGAATCCATGGGTGGACCTGAGTTAACTCTTTCCTCTGCTCTTCAGTAAAGTGAGGCTGATGTTTCTGAACAGCTTTCAGGGCGTCTCTGTCTTCTTTCAGTACCGAATCTTTGTCTCTGTACACATACACATACAAATTAATGTATTCTATCTTCCGGCATTGTTTAAATTACACTTAATAATACTAACATTTTTCCGGTATTTGTCAGGAAGTGAAAAGGGGAGAAAAGAATATGAAATTGCCCAGTGAGTCAATTTTATTTCCACCAAATTTGCATTGTAAATATAATATCCAAACTCAGAATTAGTTTTACCTCAGTCAAATACACTAGAACCAGCAAATCAAGGTCTTTGGACAAGGTTTTTTGTTATTTGTAAATAACAGGCAAAGGTATAGGAACATGTTTAGGTTGTGGTCAAAACAAAACAGATATTCCTTTTGGTTAGGCTAGTATGGAACTAGATAATAAAAAAATCTGAACTTTGATAAAATGGCCTTACTTGATGGGAATCTGGTATGTCATCATGACCTTGTCATCTGTGTTGGCCATGAGGAGCCATATGGGGTCCTGCAGGACAAACTTTATAAACTGTTCCCCTTCCAAATCTCCAGATGCTGGTTTATGAGTGTGATCATTCTCTGAAGAGTCAATGCTTCCAAAGTACTTGCTAGTATTACTGCTTCCTGAGATAAAAAAAATAAATAAAAAATAATGTAATTGCATGGAAAAGAGCAACTAATACAATTCTTCATTTTTGTTCCACCACAGAAGGAAAGTCATACAGGTTTGTAATGACATAAAGGTGAGTATTGGTGAGTTTGGGTGATCTATGACTTTAAGAATGTAGCACAAAATGAGAAATTACTCACTTGTGCCACTTCCAGATGTGCTACATCCATTCGATCCAGAGGCGAATGACCCAGATCCAGACCCTGACGACCCAGAGCCTGAGGCGGCAGAGCCAGTGCCTGAGCGGGAGTCCTCTTGCAGTAGTAGGTCCAGCATATCACTGGAGGTCGACATGGCATCCTGGTTGGACTCATTGACTTCATGCTAAAAGAAGTTAAATCAAAGTTAGCCAAGATGGAAGGTAATGAAAAACAAATGAGTTTACTGTTCTTAATACTCACGCTGTTATTTAGTTTGGCATCTTTGGTGTTGCTGCGATTGTTGGAATTCTGCACCACCATCCCGCCCCCTTGTGTTGTGCCAACTCCTGGGGGTGGAGTCTGTTGCGTAGCATCTGTTCTGTTGCTAGGCAATTCCTCAAGTTGTAGAAGATTGAGTGGGGAGGAGCATCGGGACTGAAACAGAGGGGATCCGGCCCCTTCCCTCTCACCAGCCTGTTGCCCAGTAGACTGGGGTGTGCTAGAACGAGACTGTCCATGTGTTGTAGTGTTGGCATTTCCTGCTGGCATTGATGGAGAGTTAGGGAAAATGAACGGAGGATTTGGGCTGTAGAACTGCTGGGGAATCACTGCAGGCATAGTGGGATTCATTTGAGAGCCCAATGGATTGAATTGCCCTATTGCAGGATTGAACGATTGATCACCAGGGTTCATTTGAACAATAGAGCAAGGGAACTGACCCAAGGGGTTCATCTGGGCGGGCATTTGCCCACTGAGCTGCAAGTTGGCTGGGTTCAACTGTGGTCCTGGATTACCAAGTTGTGGAAACATATAGTTGGGCATCATGAAGGTCATGACTGGTGGTATCACTGGAGGAAAGCCTTGCATGGGGAACCTAGGGACTCCTGCTTGCAAGGAAGGATCCGTTCCCATCTGAGGCATCAAGAAGGGCGACGAAATGGGAAACATGGGCATGTAGCCTGGTGGAAAGGAGGTCATCATGGGAGAACCACTGGTCTGGGATGATGCAGGTGGTGGCCAAGATGTGGAAGAGTGCTGGACTGAGGGGATGTTGGGTCTTATTGCTGCAGGATTAGATCCTCTATAGGGACCAGATCCAGAGAGGGAGGGAATGTTGCCATCTACTTGGTGTTTCCGCCTTTTCCCACCTCTGCCATGCCGACGACTGTTGCTGTTACCCACAGAAGGATAGTTCTGGGAGCTATTCACAACTAGACAGAACAAGCCAAATAATAAGGGCATAAGTAAAGGAAGTCAGACAGACAAATACAACCTATGAACAACTATACAATGCTGTTACCTTTTGTCCCAGGTGTAGACGTGCTTCTGCGCTGTGGTGGCCCGCTGGGTTGGACCATCCGCAGCTGGCTGACGTCTCTAAAACGGTTGAGGAAGGCTTGCTCTTCTTGCTGGGTATGTGTGGATAACACAGCCTTCGTGAGGCCCTTTCCTGCACTTGCTCCACCTCTTCTCTCCTTCTCCTTTTCTTTCTCAGGAACAGCAGCAGTGGGGGACAAGGTCTGCTGAGGGTTCACGGGCATGGGAGAGGCAACAGCGGTAAGTGTAGCTGACGTGGAAGGTGTTGGGGTGGTTGGCGGCTCCTCCATCATAACAATGTCTGGATGTAGATCAAACAGAGGAGATTGCTTGCTTTTGCACGGTCTGACATTTAATGGAATCTAAGACATACCATGTATAGGGTGGATGACAAGAATAGCCTAAAAAAAAAAAAAAAAAGTGTTCAGACCTGATTCAGGTGGCTTCTTGTCACCAACGTGAACGATGGTGCTGCTGAAACTGCACTGGGAAGTGGCCGAGACAACGCTTTCTGCCTTACAGTGCAGAGCCAGAGGGGTTAGGGGGTGTCCTGGTGCTGCAGGGACAACCTTTGACCCCTCGGTCACCACATGTGTCTCTGCTATGTCTAAAGAGAAGAGTAAACTTCAATTCTGTACAGCTACACACAGAACATACACAGACATCAGTTGATACTTAAGGAATACCAATAGCGATTGATTGTATGAGTCTGCTTCTCTGTCCCTGACTTTCTGAATACTAATAGGATATGTTGGTTGAATATTACCCTTTAGCAATCCTTTACTGACCTTCGGTTGCTCCAGCTCCATCCCTTTTCTTATCATCGTCGGAGGTAGAAGAGGTTGTACAGGAAGATGAGCCACACTTCCTCTTCACTGTACCAGGGACATTAAAGCTCTCCAGATATCTGAACAACACAGTGAAAAACATGAGACCACCACATATCCAATACACATACTTCACATACAACCTATAAAACATTTGGTCTCTTAAAATAAGATAAAATGAGAGAAATAAAAATAAATTCACACAAAACAAAAAGGTGAGAGAATCACCGTATAATGCTGTCCAGACAGTTGATCTGCTGGTATGAGTAGGTGGTGGGCAGCTCCATCCTGGGTGGACTGGATAGTGCTAAACCTGCCAGACCTTCTCTAGCGGAGGCCTCTGCTGTGTCTGCTGCCTTTGCCAGTGCTTCTAAAATATGACAGCAATCATGTCACTTAAAATGTGATAACAACCCTGTGACCTCAGTCTAAAGAGATAACGTCAGTACATTATTATTGAAATATTAGCAAGGTTTACCTAAGCTACCCTGTTTGAGTGCTGGTGGTCGGTTTCGGGATTCAATGAAGACCTGCTGTCCGCTGGCCTTTACCATGTGCATATCTTGACAAATCTGCTCAAATGTCATCTAGGAAGAAATAAATGAGGGAAATAATAAAGGTTGACTTCGCACATTCTATACATGGGTATACAATAACATTCATACAAATGAAGATAGGAAAATTATAAGGAATTTTACAAATCCAAATACTTCTGGGGATATGGATTTACACTAATTTTTCAAGGTTTCCAGTAGGTTGTTTTTTTTTTTTTAAGTAATGAATACTTTTATTCAGCAAGGATGCATTAAATTGATCAAAAAGAGAAAAAAGACATTTATAATGATACAAAAGTTTTCTATTTAAAATAAATGCTGTTCTTTTGAAATTTCTAATAATCAAAGAATCCTGAAAAGAATGCATCATAGTTTCAACAAAAATATTAAACAGCACAACTGTTCTCAATATTGATAATAATAAGAAATATTTCTTGAGCTGCAAATCAGCATATTAGGACCATGTAACACTGATGTAATGACTGCTGAAAATTCAGCTTTGGGGTTACAGGAATATTACATTTAAAATATATTTATTTGAAAAATTAAAATAATATTTCACAATATTACAGTTTTCCTGTACAATTTACTGTATCAGCCTTGGTGAGCATAAAAGATTTCTTCCAAAAACATTAAAATAACTGTACAGACCCCAACCTTTAAATGGTAATGTATGTTTGTTTTTAATTTCATTATGTAATGTTAAATGCTGTAATGTGTACATCTGGATTGATAATGATAAAGGTCCTCACTGGTTTCCTGGGCTTGATCTGGTCCTCGGAAGCATGTCCGTTACTCTCAGAGGAGGAAGCGGCGCTCTGGTGGTGCTCGTGTGAGCCGCTACTGCCCAGGCTCCCGTACCCCTGTGAGCTGCCTCCGTGAATGGGCTGCACCAGGAACCTGTGGATCAGCTCGTTCAGCTGTGGCACATCTGGGGACATGGTTTTCACCTCCCCGCCCTCTGGGGCAGTGAACACGTCCTCGTTTAATGGACTCCTACAGGAAGGAAGTGATGGTAGACAAGCTTTGTGAAACCACTTAACAGTAGATTAGCTCATGAGAGTGCATGCCCATGCAGAACTCACTACCATCATGCCAGGGCGTTGCTATGTGGTTGATTTTTCTTTTAGTGCTGTACGATTGCTATATTAAGAGAAAAAAAACTGTGCAGCCACTTACGTTCGAACTTTGTGCCGCCCCACTATGAAAGCCACCTTCCTGCTCCATGGGTTGATGAAGGATGACCAGCTGGTGTCGAGGGTCAGGTACTCCCCACTTCGTGCACGCATACGCAGGGGTGAGTGGTCAAACGGCTGCCCTGCAAACTGGAGAACTGATGAAGGAAGGACGAAAACTAGATCAGTGAATTCTGCTGCACAAATATTCACCACTGAATTGTATCTGAGTCTAGAATGACCGACTCACTTTTCTTGTGAATGGCCACCATTAGGAGTCTGTCTTCTGGATGCAGGTAAATAAGCACTGGTTTCCCAACCAAGTCCTGAGGCAAGTAACCAAGTAATGGCACTGCCCTGCAAATGAGAGAGGAGGATGTTTATGTAACTGTTCGAGTAAGACATGAATAGTAAGAATATGAGATAGCTCTAGGCAAAATGCAAACCTTTCATCAATTTCTTGGAAGAGACAGTTTGGGGTGTGACTGGTGGTAAAAATTCTCTTGTCTGCTGGGATACGAGGTGCTGTTATGTGAAAAACAGAAAACATAAGAACAGACACAAAATAACAGAGTATGTGTGATTATTTTACAGGGAGTACTAACAGTAATTAAAGAGACCCATTTAGAATGTTTAAAGCGATTTTAATATATCGTTATAATATATCGTCTTGTCAACATGCGCATTATTTATGTGGTAAGATTATACTTTCATAACAGTGAGGTTGGGATTCATAAGTACACTACCATTTAAAAGTTTGGGGTCGGTAAGATTTTTTTATGTTTTTGAAATAATTATCTTATGCTCACCAAGACTGCATTTATTCAATCAAAAATACAATAAATATTGTGAAACATTATTACAATTTCCATTTGAATATATTTTTAAATGTAGTTTATTTCTGTGATGGTAAAACTGAATTTTCAACATCTTTACTCCAGTTTTCAGTGTCACATAGAAATTATTCTAATATGCTGATCTGGTGCTTAAGACACATTTCTTATTACAATGAATCTTGAGACTAGTTAATATTTTTGTGGAAACCATGATACATTTTTTCCCCCCAGGATTCTTTGATGAATAAGAAGTTCAAAAGAATTTATTTGAAATAGAAATCTTTTGTAGCATTATAAATGTCTTTACTTGTTCTTGCTGAATAAAAGCATTTATTTCCTGCTAAAATTTAAATCTTACTGACCCCAAACTTCTGAATGGCAGTGTTTGACATTGACACTGTCTTGTTTTACCCTCGTAGCCAGAGTGAACTCTCTCAGCGATGAGGAGACAGCAGGGCTCAGGTTGGGACGTGTCGGAGTCCCTCAGGGTCAGCTGATATGGCGTGAGACGGAAGGGGTAATACTTCACTTCTCCGTCACTGTCCCTACCTCTGCTGATCCGACAAAACATCGACTTTTCTTCGGCACAGTCCACCTGTGAGGCTGTACACAAATAGAGTTTTATTAAATACTTAATTTTCCCAGCATACTTTTGGGCAAATTTTACTTTGCATTACCATAACACCTCATCCTAACTAGGTGAATTTTGGTCATTTTTCATTTGTCACTTAAAGCTAAATACTGTGTGAAGTAACAAAATTACAGCCAATGAGAACATGCTGTTTAAAATTATCGATGCTTAAAGGTACAGTACTTAATTTCTGAGCTACTGCAAACTGTTTGTCAACAGCAGTGTTATTTTAGTATCTTTGATATGCTCTTGTAATATTTTTTATTTTTATTTTTTATTTTATATAAATCTTTAGTAATTTTGTTATTTTTGTAAAAGTTTTTTTGTGTGTTTTTTTCTGTCATTTTTAGTCGATTTTAATTCAGTTTTAATATTAGTTATTTTAGTACTTCATTTAAACTAAATGAAAATGAGAAAAGTTGCCTTGGCAACTAACTGAAATAAAATAAGTTGAATATTTTATTTTAGTTCAGTTAACGTTTATTTTATTTCAAGTAACGAAAATGTTTTTATGGTTATATAACACATATAACTATAGTTGTGTCAGAAATTGCATACTGTATAGCAGGTACTACATTTGGCTTGAAACTTACTTTGTGACCATTAAAATTCTATATAGTATGAATGTGTGCAACATGAATGAAATTTGGATGTACTATATCCGCCATGTTGTCATTGTCATGTGAGTGACCTAAGGCATCAGTTGTGTCAATTTCATTCTCTCCCTTGGCATCCATCGAATGCACATTTCAGAATCTCACCTACTGATTTATGAATACTATGAATTCGGACATACTACTCACACACTGTTTTTCGCCTACTGTATGGTATGAAAGTAGGCATATTTATATTCAAAAATACACACCCATAAAAATCTTTTAAAGTGTGCCAATATTAACAGTACTGGCTGATTAGGACAAAAACATGTGCATGGTAGCTTTATTACAGTTTATGGTGAATACAACTGTCTGTAACCAGTGCTTAATTTGAGCCAGATCCTGCTCCGGGAAAATGTCAGATTTTGGATTTTTGCATTCAGGTATTTGTTTTTAAACGATCTGTCATGTGAGACAGAGCGTGTGTGGTTTTGTTTTGCATGCGGTGAGTAGCGGAAAATTTGGAGAGAGTGTACGACACTAATTATTCTATTAAAATAAGTTAAATAAATAAAGTTAATTGCCATAATGTCAAAAAGACAGTCAAGCTAACACATACTGGTGCCTGCGCAGGAGGACCATGGCGGCAGGCGGCTGGGAGCGGTGCTGCTGTAAAAGGTGCTGACGTCCTGTGGCGCAAGCAGCTCCGAAAACAGCGCCCCTTGCAGCCTCTCAGGTTTACAGCGCAGTAGAGAGGCTGCCTGGGATGAGATGTACACAACTTTACCAGAGAGGAACGACACTGCCACAGAGAAAGTGTCCTAGGATGGAATAAAGAAAGAAGTAAAAGAAATTCATGTGTTAGATTCTTCTAAAGAGTCACAGCCTGATGTGTACAAAGTATCCTGTCCAGTCATACCGTGTTTTGAAGGGTGTACTCTGATGTAATGTTGTCTAGCTCTTCAATAGTAAACGACGACAGGTCCAAACAACACCCATGGCTCTCTTCCACACTCCACTGATGGTAGTACTCTTGATTAGCTACAGAAGAACACAACACACCTTTTCATTAGCACACACATGCCAGTACAAGGAAATGCAATTTCTTAAAATGTTTGTTTTCTTACTCACCCCGCACTTGTTTGACACAGCTAAGCGCATACTGCAGAGAGGCTAGGGTGCTAGATCGGCCCTTCCTGCGCCGTTCCGCCGGCATGCGGAGCTTTAGCTCACGCAGGGCATTCAGCAGCTCTCTTTGGGTCTGCAGCCGGGCCGGCTGGTCACCACTGGCTGCTTGGGAGGTCAGATGATCCTGCTCCGAGCTGCCACTCAAAAGACTGTATGACACCGAGCTGCTAGGAGGAGAGGGACTGTTTCCATTTGAGCTGAGAAGAGACATTTTAATCGGGGAAATTAGCCAATATTTGTAATACAATTTAATTATCACAATACAAAATTTCACATTTCAGCAATGAAAAATTCTAAAATGAAATTAGCAAAGACCTCCACAATATTTAGTCCACAAATAATTCACACAAAAATATGATTTTGGAGATTTTTGAACTAATACTAGTTCTGACCACTGGCTGATCATTTCAAAATGAGCCAGACCAAAACCAGTCTATTACTAAAAATTATATAACATTGTGCCTAGACCAGTTCTAAATAAAACATTTTAATAAGCAATTAGCTTATTAAACTGAATGTGTGAGCTATTTATGTCAAACCTCCTTCCCCATACACAATGTTTTTATCTCTTTGCTGACTAAAGTGGTTCAAAGAGAAGTACATTGGTTTACCCATATACAATTGGCTAAGACGCATATCTAAAATGACTTTGCAATGGCATTTAAGCTATTTTATCAGTATATATATGTACACCCACTGTTCAAATGTTTGGGGTAAACATTTATTTGGTCAAAAATACAGTAAAAATAGTAATATTAAGGAATCTAATTACAATTTAAAATAACTGTTTTCTATTTGGCTGAATTTTCAGCATTATTACTCCAGTCTTCAGTGTCGCATGATCCTTCAGAAATCATCTGAATCAGAAATCTGCTGATTTGGTGCTCAAGAAACATTTCGTATTATTATCAATGCTGAAAACAGTTGTGCTGCTTAATGTTTTTGTGGAAACCGTGATATATATTTTTTCAGAATTCTTTGATAAATAGAAAGCTCAAAAGACAGTATTTACTTGAAATAGAACTTTTAAAACCATCTGCCCACCATATAAAAGTCATTTTAAAGATCACATACCTCTTGCTTTCCGTAGTCTCTGTGGTTGAACCCTTGCCATTGTGAGAGCTGCAGGTGGATGTGTCTCGTCCCATGTGTCCTTCGCTCTCCCTCTCGGCCGAGTCATTCCCGCTGGAATGGGCATCAGTGTCGTCTGAGTGTGTCGGCTCAGGCACTGTTGAGATGTCCAGCCCGGGACGGACAGACTGGCTGTCAGTCATTCCGGGAGAAGCATTCCTGTAGGTTTCCCTTTCATCCTTATGTGTTGCTCCCTTCTCTGCACTAGTGACACAGCTCACAGGTGTTTGAAAATTGTCATTACTCATAATGAAGCAGAATAATTGTATATATCACATCTGTTTTGTGCATCTGTAAGAAATGTCTGACAAAGCAGGGCATATGAACTCCTAGGTTATCCTAGATATCTGCTGCGCTCGTCCAGGATGTATCCGCTTAATAGTCCATAAAGTTGCAAACCGTCTGGTGGGAAATAATAATAAAAACAGGATAAGCAACAACAGCACACTTAGAGATATGAATTTCAACTTTGACTTCAAGATGCACATAGAGAACAGTGAATAAAGCAGAGGTTTAACCCCTAGGTGGATAGAGAGACAGAGTAGTTCTTTTAAATTCTGTAACAACTGTATAAAATTAACTCCTGGGTTCACAGACAAGGCTTAAGCCTAGTTCCAGACTAAAATGCATGTTTGAGCCGTTTTAACTGAAAGCAACTTGCACTGACATATCTTAAAATATGTCAGTGTCATTGTTTTGTCTCAAGATGCACTCCAGTAATGTTTTTTTTTAAGCATTTTTATAAAAGCTATACTTAAATAAGCCCTGTCTGTGAAAAAAGGCCTGCCCTATTATTGAGTAAAGTGCCATATTCATGTATTTACATGCATTAACATTACTTTGTTATGATACTTTGTCATTATGATTCAGTGATCCTTAAAATAAATAATTATTCTATTATTGATGTTATTGACGTTCAGAGTCATATTTGACATTACATTATAATCTTAACACATTTTTAAAGTTAATGAAATGTTTAGCTGAATTTTAACATCTTACATGTTCTATACATATACATAATATATTGCACACAGCATACTTTTTTTTTTTTTTGCCCTATTTTCACTGCTTATTTTATTTTTTACTTTTAAATGCATATTTATGTTTATATATATTTTTAACCTTAACTTAAGTTAAATTTTTTCTCTGGATCATGCAGAAACTATTTTGTTACCAACACTGTGTATCCTAAATGTAAACGTAAGAAGTTTTCAGTTTAAAATTTATTAAATAAATAAATATTTCATACATTTTATTTAATATTTATTTAAATTCAAGTTAATATAAAATATAGTGATTTTCTCACTGATTACCATTTCTAAATCTAAATTAAAGTGTTAGGATTTGTTTAAAGGCTATAACAATATATAATTTAAAAAAATTGTTTAAATATACTATGGAAACATATTATTGTAAATAATCATTTAAATCACTAGCGATAAAATGTTATAAACCATGAAGCTTCTCTATGGTATAAAAGAGAGATAAAGTCTTCAAGTTCACACATTGTTTCATGTGTAGCCTAAAAACACTAGGGTCTGGTTTCACAAACAGGGTTTAAGCCAGAATTAGACCTTAGTTCAATTTGGACAGTTCAAGTTGCTTTTATAAATGTCCCGTAGAAAGAACATTACTGGTGTACATCTTGAGACAAAACAATGACACTGACATATTTTAAGAGATGTCTGTTGCTTTCAGTTAAAACAGCTCATGCATTTCTTGGACTAGGCTTAAACCTCATCTGCGACACTAGTGGTAAATGTGTGGGAAGATGCATGTGTGAGTTGTTTACAACTATTCAACATGAAACTAGGGTTTCCCCTCCTTATGTATTGTTTTTTTTTTTTCTGTTCTCATCTGTTTTCATCAAGTTTTAGTTTTCAGTGCTTTTTGCACTTCTGTGCATCATGCATTATGAAGTAATCGTTTTAGAATTACACTATAAAAACAACTATATTATATGGTGGAGCAATTGGAAATACAATATTTAAAGTTATCATAGTTATATTTTCAAGACTCAGTTTCCTCAGCTTTCCTTAACAAATTTAAATATATACGCTTAGATGAATGGGTAACACTTTACAATAAGGTTTATTCGTTAAGCATTAGTTAACGTATTAACGAACATGAACTAACCATGAGCAATACATTTGTTACTGTATTTACTAATCTTTGTTAAATGTTAGTTAATGAAAATATACAGTTGCAAGAAAAAGTATGTGAACCACTAGCAGAATCTGTGAAAATGTTAATAATTTTAACAAAATAAGGGAGATAATACAAAATGCATGTTATTTTTTATTTAGTACTGTCCTGAGTAAGATATTTTACATAAAAGATGTTTACATATAATCCACATGACAAATAAAAAAAATTTTTAAAAAATGGTTTTATTAAAATAACCCCATTCATAAGTATGTGAACCACTGATTCTTAATATTGTGTGTGGTTACCTGGATGATCTACGACTGTTTTTTGGTTTTGTGATTTGGTTGTTCATGAGTCCCTTGTTTGTTCTGAGCAGTTAAACTGCCCAATGTTCTTCAGAAAAAATCCTCCAGGTCCTGCAGATTCTTTAGTTTTCCAGCATTTTTTGCATATTTGAACCCTTTACAACAGTGACTGAATAATTTTGAGATCCATCTTTTCACACTGAGGACAACTAAGGGACTCAAACACAACTATTAAAGAAGGTTCAAACATTCACTGATGCTCCAGAAAAAAACATGATGCATTAATAGATGGGGGGTGAAAACATTTGGAATTTGAAGATCAAGGTAAATTGTATTTAATTTGTCTTCCGGGAAACATGCAAGTATTTTCTGTTGCTTCTGAAGGGCAGTACTAAATGAAAAAAAAAAAAAAAAAAAAAAATGATATTCAAGCTAAATAAGAAAAATTTGGATCTCTTCATCCTGTTCAAAAGTTTTCACCCCCTGACTCTTAATGCATTGTGTTTTCTTCTGGAGCATCAGTGAATGTTTGAACCTTCTTTAATAGTTGTATTTGAGTCCCTCAGTTGTCCTCCATGTGAAAAGATGGATCTCAAAATCATTCAGTCACTGCTGTAAAGGGTTCAAATATGCAAAAGATGGTGGAAAACTGAAGAATTTTTGGGACCTGGAGATTTTTTCTGAAGAACAGAGCTCAGTTTAACTGCTCAGAATAAACAAGGGACTCATGAACAACCATCACAAAACAAAAAAACAGTCGTAGATCATCCAGGTAACCACACACAGTATTAAGAACCAAGGGTTCCCAAACTTTTGAACTGGGTCATTTTAATAAATTCAGCTATTTTTTTTGTCTTATGGATTATATGTAAACATCTTTTATGTAAAATATCTTACTCAGGACAGTACTAAATAAAAAATAACATTTTGTATGATCTCTCTTATTTTGTTAAAATTTTGCACATTTTCACAGATTCTGCAAGTGGTTCACATACTTTTTCTTGCAACTGTAGTTGTTCGTTGTTTGTTCATGTTAGTTCACAGTGCATTAACTAATGTTAACAAGATTTTAATAATATATTAGTAAATGTTGGAATTAACATTAACAAAGATTAATAAATGTTAACTATTGTTAACTAATGAACCTTATTGTAAAGTTTTACCGATGAATGTGAGCCCTCTATCTGTAAACCTGTGGAATTACTGACATCATATAAACAGTGACTTTAAATGAGAAATATTTTGATACAGCCAAGCACATTAAAACCATGTAAACTACATCTTTGAAACAGACAATCAAGTTATTAAAATGTACTGGAATATAACGAAGTCAAATGATAAATCACCTGGCCTTATATACAATGTTCATCCCAAGAGCACATCCAAAAATCACCTACAATTTTTTACAAATGATCAGAGATCCGCAATGGTATCAGGAAATGCCAATAATATAGACATAATACATGTTGAAAAGTTAAACGCTTTTCTTTATCAAATACAGATTAAACTGTCACATCCGAGGCACGACTATCAACACAATAAACAAAATATTATGACAACACACAGCTTTTCTTACCTTATGAAATTATTTGTTTATTTGTTATTGAAGTTTATGCTGCTTTTCAGAGCTTGTATCCGAATAGACGCCTGTGCAACATAGTAGTTTAGTGCAGTAACTCCCGTCTTGTCAGATTTCAACCCGTGTGCGGACACCACCATCATTCTTGCTTTGGAACAAATTTCACGTGTAACCAGCAACTCTCTAAACTATCTCTCATTGGCTCCTAGATTATAATAACTCCGCCTTCTGTACTTAAACCCCGCCCATCGACTTGAAACTCGCGCTGCTATTGGACACGTGGTGGGGACTTGATTGTTCGGCTCTCCTTTGTCACGTTGTAGCAGAGCTTCCTTCTGAATGTGTGGACGTGAGGGAACGTCAAGACAGAATTCGCACTTCCCCCAACCGTATTAACCACTGTAGAGGCGCGTAAGGGCTTTTTGCTAATGCGATACATGGCAAATACATTTCCATTTTTTATGAAAGTCAAATAAATAATTCTGTTAGTCTGTGAGTAATCCTGTATGCCTCGTTGAAAATATTCATCGGGTTCTACCGTTTGTAATTTCGCGTCTTTTATGGTGATTACAGCATCAACATCAACTCGCGCGGAGCCGTATGCTTTGCTCCTCGTGTCCGTGCGTACTTAGCGTGTCTGTCCACCTGCTTCTGACACATGTGGGCGTGTGAGGGCCATGCCAGCTATTACTGTGCAAAATCTGACTGCATTCCCTTCGTTTGAGGCTCAAATACACGGTGCGAGTAAGTAAATTACAACTGGACACATTTGTGGACAATGTGTTTAACGTTGAGTGCTTAGAACGCACGACAATCATACATGACAGGATGCTATTATCTAGAAAAATTCTCAAATAATGTAATTAATTTATTATTTAATTCTAATTTTTAATTATTAATAATTTCACATTTGGCCAGTGTTTAAGCTTACTTCATAAACCTGACATCCCTTTCAAAATGTGATGCCATAGTTATGTAGTGGTATCAGATGGTAATACCTCAGTACAGGATAATGTAGTCATTATCGCAAAATTAATCCTGACAGGGTGATAAAGTTTTTTTTTTTTTTTTTTTATCACCCCGAAGGGGTTATTTTATGATAATAAAAGGATGACTCTGTGCATTAGTGGTGGGGATTTTTCAGTGACTCTTTCTGCAGGTTATATATTTACCCCAGTAGGTGGCGAAAAATGACTTTTGTGTATCAGTGAGTCATTTAATTATTCTTAAAGGGATAGTTCACCCCAAAATGAAAAATTGCTGTTAATTTACTAGCCATCCAAGATATAGGTGTTTTTTTTTCTAAACTGGAAATGTGTAGAAGATTTTTAGCTAAAACCATTGTGCTTGGTGATTCATATAATGCCAGTCAATGGCTACTGTCATTTTGAGAGTTAAAAAAAAACATATACAGGCAAAACAAAATTAATACCCGTGGCTCCTGACAATACATTTAGGTCTTATGAAGCCAAACATTGGCCTGTGCAAGAAACTAAACATTATTTACAGCATTATTACCTGTAATCCAAAGCCTCTCCAAATGCTCCTGAGCATGTTCACGGCAATCTGGAGCGCATAATTTGGTGTCACATAATTATGTATGCCCAAGAGCAAACTTTCACGTGAGCTGACGTTGTGTTCGATTACAACAGGGAGGGAGGACACGTGTGTTGTATTGTTAATCAAAGTGGTACTTACTTGTGCTTATTCTGGATGCCCCAACCTAAAAAATTTCGTTCATTTGCGCAATCTCAATCGGGAGGAATGACTTTTCACATATTCCCAATTTTTGGAGATGGTCCTCACTGCAGAACACGAGATCCAGGGGGGATCTAGATCCAACTCCTCCCACTTTATATATCCCTAAACCTACCCATCTCCACCCCCTGGAACTAGATCCAACCCCTCCCACTTTACATATCCCTTAACCTACCTGTCTCCGCCCCCTGGATCTCGTGTATTCTGCAGCGAGGGGCTACTGAATGTTGGGGCTACTGAATGTTTGAGCTTCTGCACATACGTCATGCGACAGGAAGCTTGCGCTCCAGACTGCCATTAACGCGCTCAGGACCATTTGCAGAGGCTTTGGATTACAGGTAATAATGCTGTAAATAGTGTTCAGTTTCTTGCACAGACCGATTCATTTTTGGGTGAACTATCCCTTTAACTGATTTATTCAAAACAGGAACACACAATTGTTGCTTGGAGATACTCAACAGTTCATTCTGCATTGGCTGAGTTTTGAAATAGAGATAAAAGTCGAAATTATGACATAAAAAGGCATAATAATGACTAAAAAATAATCACATTCAGAACCGCATACTAGCATACGATAGAAAGATGTTGTTGCAGTTTAATGCGGTTCTGATTTCAGCATTAGTGTGTCATAATGTTGATCTTTCTGTTAAGAATTATGAATTTTTATCACATACTTTTTTCAAAGTTTCCACTTTATCATAATTATAATTTTTTACAGATTTACTAAATTATAAGTTAACAAAACATACAAAATTACTGTCAATATTGTGTAAAAGGTGAGTTAATGCAAATCTTAGCTGCTTTTATAGTATGCAGAAATATTTTCATTAAATGCTCTGAGGGTGGTATAATAATGAATAGTCACTTACTTGGATTTTTACAGTATAAACATTCTTCTGCTGTGCTTATTCACATTTTCTCCAATTTCTCCTTATAACAAAGTCTGTTGACCAGTACTGTGTGATCATGAGGAATAGGTAGTGTAAACATCCTCTCCAAATGCAAGAGCTGGCCTTGTTTTATAGTTAACAAAAACACAGCTTATATGTTCTTAAATTCATCTTAATCTACAATTAAGAAATAATATCTTACAAATAAAAAATCAACACAGACCCACTTTTATTATATATTTATTTTTTTTATGTTGTCATTGTTTTCAAACACACACACATTTTAATTTCTAACTTGGAACAATAAACACAGGTCATCATAACTGTCATTTTTTGCAATATATATATGTATATTTATATATATATTTTCCCAAGATGTTCATCCATATAATAGACATTAACAGATTTACTCTACAATTGAATTCATGTATGTCTGGTTACCAAATGGTTTCCTGTTACAATGTACTTCGTTCTGTTTAATATGCAGTCCACTATAACTTATGACACAAATAAATTAAAAAATAAAATAAAAATAACAACATAAAATTAGATTGTGAAGATCGCATTACCCATGATCCTCCGGCCTAGTCCCTCCAAAGAGGCCAGACAAAAAGGGTTAATACTAATCTTAAACCTTTCCTCCCCAAACAAACCTCCATAAATCAAATAAATAAACAAATGAAACACAAATTGTTATCAATACAGCAACTTGGCTCTTGGTTCAATGCGTTTCTAGACCTCCACGAAGCTCTATGGAATTGACTCCTTTGAATTCTGCTTTATGCAGTTTTTATTCAGTCCCAAAAACCTTCATAAATTATTTAAACTCTTGTAAAACTCCATAACGTTTCATTTAAAACATCAACTAATAGCAACCAATTAAAGTTGATATTTCAGTCTGTAGAATCTTTCTGAAAAACTCTTGACACGCTAACCTGTAATAAGGCAGGGTTCAATTTCCAGTATTACTCTGATATCTTAGGTCACTGTTCTTGTATTTAAACTTAAATAATAGAAAAAAATCACCCTCTCCTGACTAAGCACAATGAAGCTGTGCCAAAGAGCACCACTGTGAAGCCTTAACTAATTTCTGCTTAAAATAAAGTAAACAACTGAAAACTAAACAACTGCATGATGTGAGTAATGGAGAAATCACTGTCCAGTAAAGTTCTGCATCTTCATTGGTTCCCTCCCAATTAAAAAAAGACGCAGCATCTTTAACAGGCTGGTGTGACAAAACTACTCCCACCATCCCTCTCAACCCACACGGTTTTGAACAAAACATACAGTAAGTGCCAAGACAAAAGAAAATGTCTTCATACACTCACACAAAGAAAAACAGAATAGCACATACATTATTTGTACTAGTCTCCTATTAGAATCCTTTAAATTTGTGAAGTGTTTTCAAACGCATTGATTAATTTGTCTTGTTTGAGTCCTACCCCAATGCGTGTTGTTTATTAGTTACAGATCCCTTTAAAATGTTTACAACCCCCCGGGAGAAAAAACTTTATATTTGCCTAATATAATATAGAGATTCTCTATTTTGATATTATCAACATCTTATTCTAATTCCAGATTGTTTATGCCTTAAATGTAAAATCTAAAAAAAGGACCCCCTTCCCCCAGATGAAGCCCACACTACAACACGAAACAATACAGTTTTTTTTTTTTTACGTTTTTCTTCTTAAACAGCTACAAAGAAATAGTTTCATTTTTCATACTCAGCATTACATATACAGACCTAAAGGAGAAGTTGTGCTATCACTGTTTCCAATATCAGGCCTAGGGATTTCTCCATCGGATTGTGGTTTCAAATTCCTTATCCTTTTAGCAATCACTGCCATGTGTTTATCGATACTAAATATTCAAGTAAAATAAACACAGACCTGAAAAATATGCAGAGAGATAGGGGATTTCTTGATTACTTTTGCTGGGTGAGGCTTTTAAAAACCAGAGATCTGGGGAAATCCTGTCTCTTAACCTGTTTTTGATGGCAGTTGGCAGTATAAGCGAGATATAATATGTCTTTGGTCATTTTTCATTAAAATATCTCAACGTGAGTGGGACAAAGGAGTGAATAAGCATGCAGAAATGAAAAAATTGAAATGAACTAAGGCTATCTCCTTTTAAAGAAGAAAAATTTATGAAATGAAAATGAAACAAGCAGTTTGTTTGATCAGACACCTTAAATATTATAGATAATTCTACTCTAATCATCAGGCTTTTCCATACAGATGATTAACATGAAATGTAAAAACACACCAGTGGAATAATTTCTCTAGCCCCACCCCCTCAAACCAATGGCTCCGCCTCCTGTCACAATCAATCAGCTAATCTATGCCGTCGCCCCTAAGTTGCTATAGGAACAGCCTTTCTTTACCTGCAGAGGTCTAAGCAGCCTAATCTGTCAGGATGAAGCCGAAATACTCCACACACACAAACTCGACGGGCAGCTAGAGGCAGGATCAAAGTGTGAAAGGAGGAACGCTAATGGCGCTAACTGGGAGACAAGATGGGGGTGGGGGGGGGGGGGGGGGGTGCACGTGCAGACGCACACTTCACGCCTGGCTTGCTTTTTGTCGACAGATTGGGCGGATGAGACTGAAGGGTGATGCTGATGGAGGCGTATATATATACGTGAGAGCAAACCGGGAGGGGCATGGTGAAAAAAAAAAAAACACAAAAAAAATAAACGTCCCCTCAGGTGCTTGGCAGTGTGTAAACTACAGCTGAACTCAACAAACAGGCACACAGAGAGGTGGATAATAGCAAGGGACACAAAGATGCTCGCTGTGCACACGGCAGCAGCGTCAAGTCCTGAAACAACTTGGTCCCTTTCCTGCCTGCTTCACACACAAAAATATAATTTACAAATCTATTTCTAAAATTAAAAGGCTAAATAAAAAGGCAGTATCTAAATATAAGATAGAGAACCACAGCTGTTGAAACTAGCTCACGCTGAAGTAGTAAAATCAACCTGTGTGCTTTCAGACAGATGAACTCGTGCATCGGTTTGGCAGTAGTTCTGCTGCGAGGAAGTAACACAGCGTATGGATCTCTCCCAGTCGGATCTGCAGTCTAATCAGTTAAAAAGTGACACCGAAAACAAGCTTTTTGTGCATGATACTATTTCCCCTTTTCAATCAGTCCCACCCCCACACTTTGTATGGAGACTCTCTGGCCTTGAAAATCTTTACCAGCAGAATGAATCAGGCAGTTTTTCGTTTTGTTTCGTATCACTTACAGCGCAATTGAACTATGTGATTTTTTTTTTTTTGTGCGATTAATTACTTCGCCATCCATGTCAAAACATAGTTTGACTGCGTTACAAGTACTTGAGGTTGTTTAAGACCTGTTTTGGAATTCTTTAAGATAAATACACTTACTCTGTTTGATAGACAGCATAATTCTACACTGCTATTAAGGAATGTTTAAGAGATAAGACACTAAAGACATCAAATTAAGATAAACATCTACAGTCATTGGTCCAGTCTGTTGTGGCAGTTCACTAATAGAGTAGGTACAGTTGGTAAGAAAGAAAGATCGAAAGAAAGAAAGAAAGGGGGTTGAGGGGGCAACGTGTAGGTCTGAGATAGAGTGGATGTGACAAAGGAAAAATTTGGGGATACTGATTTAGTGCCTCGGTTAAGGGAGTCTATCGCTTGTGCAAAAATACACCAATACTCAGTGAGCAAAAAAGAGTGTAATAGAGCGTGCAAGATACAAACATCCAGTTTAAGAGGCAGTAGTTTAAACCTGAAGCAAAATAAGTCTTACAAAACTTAAAAAAATATACAAATGCACACTCACACACAAACTACAAAAAACCATTATATCAGAATAAAACTCTACAAAGAACATTTGGAATATATACTGTATAATCTTATTTTAAGGGTTGTAATTTCTTTTTTTATCGGTTGTCATTGCCACAAATAATCAGGAGTTTCGAGTATGAACAGTATTTCAGAAAAGCCGGAGGTATTTACAGAGGATACATGGCCACACACTCACGGACAGGATGAACGAGGAGTGACAGGGACCCAGCTGTGAGGCAGTGGAGGCAGGGGGCAAGAGGGCTCGGGAAGGGGCAGATTTAGACTCTTTGAGGGCAAATAATTTGATTGTTGTGAGAAGTCGTTTTTCTCATCTTTTTTGGGAGGGATTTCTCTGTGGCTTGGAATTGGGCGTTCATGAGCTCAGAGTGGGGTAGGAACATTGCGCTTTAGGTGCTGAAGTACACTGTGAAGAGAAGGAAATGATTGATTGTCAACACTTGAAAATCACAATATAATAAGAAATATATAACATGAGTCACTGTAAGTCTTTCATATTTAAGCCACCTTTTCACCATCTCAGACAAACGACAGACCGAAGGCATTCATTTTCATTGGAACGTAGTATGGGAGTTGCTTAAAGTTCTGATCAGATCCGATTCCAGCTTCGGATGTGTTAAAATATTTGAACTTTTGCAGCTAGACCATTTCCAATAAAACCAGTTAAATACTATTTCTGAAAAATGGGCAGTTATTATTTCAGAAATAATTATTTTATAATTGTTAATTATTTAAAACCTATGTTTTTTTCATTAATTTTACCATGGTAAATAAGCCGAGGGTAATGGTTGCTTCACAACCAATTTGTAAGTTCTGTCGGACTGCCACTAGATCAACAAAATGTGACAATAGTAAGAGAATGTTGGGGATAGTGGAAAGGCAGATTGCGGCTGCGTCTCAATGTGCATACTATCTATCCTAAATAGTATGAGACATTAGTAATATTGAATACTATTTAGGGAGGATAGTATGCACGTTGGGATGCAGGGTTAGTCTTACAGGAATGTTCTGGATCAATATATTATGTTCTCTCAAAAGTATTTTGTACCTCAGCTTGTGAAATCAAACAGAAACCATGTTGAGTGTATAGTACTTAACAGGCAAGTTCATCGATTTTCAAGCAGCTTTGTATTATGTATATTAAATTAGTATATGTAAATTATTAATGTTACCTGCACCCTGTTCTGCCAGTTTATTTGTCAGCTGAAGTCTCATGGATGACAGCTCCTTTTGTTAAAACTACAGATCGTACTTGCGCATTTTTATATCCCCGCCTATGGATAGCCAGATCGAGCCCAGTGCAGTATGGGTGTTGAAGTTTCCCTACCTTTCTGGCAAAAAGGGAACCCCACAGCCATTTTCTCAGTTTTCTCTAGTCATGTAGCACTGATTTATTTATTTTTAATTGCCTATCTACAGCCACATTTTATTTAAAGCCCATCTTGTCAGCAGCAAACGTCCTCTTTTAAATGAAAACTATGGAATACTTATATTACTTATTATATATTACTGTATTATTTATAATACTTATATTTTTTATTACAAACTGTTATAACTGTGTTGTATTGTACGGAGCCCCGCACATGACATGCAAGAAAAAAAAGTAAATTGTGCAATTTGCTAAATTGTGCACGCGATTTACTATTTCATTCCCTCGATTTGCTAAATCGTGCGCACGATTCACTGTTTCGTTCCCTCAATTTACTAAATCGTGTGGACATTTACTATTTCGTTCCCTCAATTTACTAAATCGTGTGGACATTTACTATTTTGTTCCCTAGATTTGCTAAATCGTGCGGACGTTTTACTATTTCATTCCCTCGATTTGCTAAATTGTGTGGTCGTTTTACTATTTCGTTCCCTCAATTTGCTAAATTGTGTGGTCGTTTTACTATTTTGTTCCCTCAATTTGCTAAATCGTGCGGATGATTTACTATTTCGCTCCCTCGATTTTCTTAATCGTACGCAGATTGTATTAGATTAACTAATTCGTTTCCTCAATATATAAATTGTGCGCACGATTTACTAATTTGTTCCCTCGATTTGCTAAACCGTGCGCACGATTTATATATTGCGCACGATTTAGCCTACTATTTTTTTCCTGCATGTCATTGCGGGGCTTTGTAGTATTGAACCCAGAACATTCCTTTAAAAGTGAATAAGATTTTCATTGCTTACCAATGATTATGATGAGGACAATCACACATATCACCCCCAGGATAATCATCATCTGAAGAAAAGAGTTAAAAACAGGGAGAATGAGTTAAAAGCAGTAAAACATAGACTATTAAGATCTAACATTCATATTTGTTCCAATAATGTGTTATTGGCAGGTACTGTTTTTATTTAAATATTGTTTTAAAATATATATGTAATGTACTCTCATTTCAAAACAGTACACTGATTTAAGGTTTACTGTTAGCTGTTTGCTTGATTTAGATGTGTTGTCATGAAATACATTGCCTTTTTTAGCCTTTCTCGAGTCACTTTGTGTGTTATTTACCTTGGCGTTCTTCCACCAGTATTTATTCTTGAGCTTTGCGGCGCTGGTCTCGAACTGTGAGGCTCCAGCCTGCAGGGCATCAGCCCGATCATCCAGTTCTGACAGCTTCTGGTCCCTCTCCAGAACCTTGTCCACGTTCACACGCATAATGTCCACCACCTGAAAAACGATGAAGGTGACTCTGAGTAAAATGTGCTATCCCTATATAGGTCTGTTCTGAAAATGCACCTGTCGTTGACAGAAGACAAAGAGATGGGGTTCACTCACCTCATCCACCTGAGCCTGTGTCTGCTGTAAGCGACGGTTGCTGGTGAGGTTAGGGGGAGGCTGGTTACCTCCTTCTGCGGCAGGGGCTCCGGCAGGGGCTGGGGCAGACCTGCAAATCAACATACAGTATCTCCTTAGTACTACTATATTATAGTATTACTTGTACTATATGATAATACATGTTGGTATTTATTAGTACAGTGATTTATAGAACTTGCATACAAGAAAAAGAAGACAAGGAACACATTTGAATGTACTGTCATAAAAAAGTGATTCTTTTTTAGAATAGAGTACCAAATTGCGATTTCAATTAAAATTCATTACTAAATCAGGTACAATAAATACCTATTTGTACAGGAAGTTATGTCTTAATCGTCATAATGCAGACTAGCAGCTGCTGTTCACTCGCTCGCTTGCCATTTTTGTAAAGACTAGTGTGAAACAAAATTACATGTATTTTAATAATTGTTGTAGATTACTTTTAAATGTTCTGGCCTTCACTATCAGAAATGAGAAGTGTAAGTAAACAGATATTTCTGGAAAAACTTCTTGCTAATGCCACTAGCATCCACCAGAGGAAGACAAAACTCTGTATAAAGGTCACCTCTGAAAGATCCCTGGATCTAATCCCTGTTTGCTTTCCTTGCAGGGAATGAAAGATTTTTTCTTACTGGGGTCTTCTTCTTCTTTTTTTCCATATGTAAAAGGAGTGCATGAGCTGGGAGTAAAACTTACCATATTTTAGTTCTTATTTACCAGCCATTTTTCTCATGTACTTCTGCTCCTTCTTATTTTACAGTAGCCTATATTTAGACATTAAGTCTTGGCTTCTCTCACCTTCACTGACAGGAAAAGATTTAACATCAGTATCAGTTTTATGGTTCTTATGGTCAGAAAATCAATGTAACAATCTGGCAACTCAGATTTTTATTTTCACATCTAAAATCCATTAATACAATTCATGATTCTTTGTAATTCAACTTTAATCAGTTCAACAAATCAGAAACAAACATATTACTGTTTGTTTTCTGTTTTATTGCAAATACATTATAGGCTTTAAGAACAAGGAGTCTGTGATTCAGCCATGATTCAATGCAAAATTAGCAGTAGTTCTTCATTTGGGTGTAGACAAAATTCTTGTGGTTTAATTATCTGATGGATACGATGAAAATTTCTCATTTAAAACATAATGGCCCGGTTTCACAGACAGGGCTTAGCCTAAACCAGGATTAGGCCTTCGTTCAATTAGGATATTTAAGTAACTTTTATAAACGTATACTTGGAAAAAAAAACTTGTGTTCATCTTGAGACAAAGCAATTGCACTGATATATTTTAAGATATGCCAGTACAAGTTGCTTTCAGTTAAAACAGCTCAAACATGCATTTTAGTCCAGGATTATCTTAAGCCTTGTCTGTGAAACCGGGGGAATGTGTGTCATTCCTGAGTTTGATGAAATGACACATCAAACATTTGTAATGTGCCATCAGAAAAATTGCCTTGCATAACCAGGCCTTTTACCCGTGCTCACTGACAAATTTCAAATGTGTGAGTGAGAAAGCATGGTACATTTACTGTAGTTTTACTTAAATGTGAGGTTAATAAATAGTTTCTGTTTCTGGGCTTTTCCTTGCACTCAACTGGTAAAGGCAGGGTCATATGAATGATGGGGACAACATCCCCACCCCCACACAAGGCCTTCATTAAGTGTGTACGTGTGTCTCTGTCATTGTTGCGTCACAATCAACATACATTTTTTTCAAGTAACTGGACCAGAGGTTTACACTTATTACCAAATGACATTTATCTATTTTTACATTGTGTGGCAAATGCTAGAACCTTAAAACAACAGTAGGCTATTAATCCAAATTATATGTTATATCACAATATCACATTCCAGGTCCAGTGATGCCTTGATAAAAGTATCCAACAGGGCAGGGACTGGCAACATATTATTGAAGATGTGCGCCATTAACAGACTCGATTATTTAAACCAGTTAAACGAGCGTGCCTAGAAAATATAGTATACACGGCCATCTTTCCTGCAGAGGAACACCTGCGCCCTTTGTGCCAGCCATTTGGCTTCAGTCTTAACTAAATATCAATGAATATCAAGGCCTGGTTCCATAGAAACGTGCTGAGTGGATTAGAGAATAACATAATTTAAAAATATAACAAATTGTATCGCCCCCTTTGACTGAACGCGAGCATATGACCGTCCGTTTACCAACCCCCACGACTCGCGTGGAATATCACGCCTCTATTTTACAGCCTAAAGGATGTAGTTTTTTTTTTTTTTTTTTTTTTTTTAAACCGTTTTAGGTATATTTTTCATTGTCTTCATCTAAATGTCATTTGTGGAAAAAATTGATAACAGGCCAGGTATGAAATACAGTGGGCCTTGGGCTAATTGAGACAAATTCCTGAGGGGGTTCGAATTGACCTCGAAATTGTCATCTGGAGAGAGATTTGGGAGGAAAAACATATTAATTTCAATAATATCAATTCATAAATTATTTTCTTTCTAAAAGCGCGCGACCAATTCCAGCCAAACCAGTCCAATCCGGTGTCTAGGCGTGATTCTATCGCTGTCGCTCGTTCCAAACACCAGAATAAAGCGAAAAATATCTACATTATAAATAAACTAGTTCCGTGATAACAATTTAATATATAAAGGCACATTTAGTATGTGAGTAGTAGCAAATGAAAATGAAAAACATTGGCCATTAGGAGCCTATTTATAGACTATATTATATAGCAAGTGCGATCGAATTCAGTTGGTCTCCTTAAATACGTAATAGATGTAGAATAATGCGTATATACAATCAAATATAAACATACTATAATATGAAGTATGCTTATTCTGTGCATATATGTAGTTACGTTTATGTTCTATTAGCCATGACAGCTTATCAATAACCGAGCAAAGAATGGGGTTTTGAAACTTAATCAGATAAATATATATATATTAAAGAATTTGTACTCACATTTTAAACTTGGTTTTATGTGCGTCTACAAGAAGTGTGTGGATGAACGCGCTGCTTCAGGCGTTTCTCCCCGTCTCCGGGATAAATAATGCACTCTCCAGGTTATTCCAGTAAAGAGGTATTCCTTGTATATTTTTAAGGTTTGTATTTATTTCCTTCCACCGGTGTGCCGCGCCTCGCTATTATTCCTTTTATAATAAGGGCGCTCTACCGCTACTCGCTCCTGTCACTATGTACACATAAAAAATAGATGCTCGGATTAGGGGAACAAAGATGGCTCGTTGACGTCACTCGTCATCCGGGAAGCTGCAGGATGGAAGCAGTGACCATGAGAGACAGGAGATGGAGGATGCATTGCATGTTGACAGTTTGACTAGGTGGGACAGGTCACATTTTTGCTATACGCGTGGAACGCATTAAGACGAACATGTAAGGGGACGTGGGATGGGGTCCATGTATTGTATTTGCACAACATGCCCTGTGTTTAATTTATTTATAAGGATTGCTGAAACAAACAAAATGGCGGTCTATGAAGGGATGAATGGGCTTCGAGCTGCGTATATTCACTTGTTGGTTACCTTTTGGGGAAAATGGAAACATTTAGCCTAGATATCACTTACAAACCTCTGGAGTGGTAGTATTATAATGTTTTTTGATAACACATGGGCAACCAATACAATTTCATAATACTTTTAGCTTTATAATTAGTGAATGTTTCTTAATATTTCGAGTGTTATATACTGTATGACATATATGTCATTAAGAAGTAATAGTCAAAAAAAAAAAAAAAAAAAGTATTTGGCAGCGGTGGGATTCGAACCCACGCCCCCGAAGAGACTGGAGCCTTAATCCAGCGCCTTAGACCGCTCGGCCACGCTACCGTTGAATAACCCTGAATTCGTATGATTATAAAAAAGGTGACGTGTATTTTGAAAGGTTTATATACATGTTTCATATTCAGACGTATATATTACCGCTGTCGTTCATATAATCCACAAAGAAAAGTTCTGATAAACGTTGTTTATTATAGCAGTCATATTTTATGATCATGACACATAATTAAGTGACAACATCGCTCTACAGTTTTTGTTACAATAATAATAGAATGCAATCTCTTAATTTAAAATAAAACACGTTTCAATAACACGATAATATGTTAAGTTGTATAAGTTATTTCACCACTAGATGACGCTATATGCATATAGTATTCATCTTATGGTTATAATACATTTTTCTGCCTACAAGAAAAACGTTATTATAATACAAATGGATGCAACATCTACGTGTATTGTTTTAAGCCTTAAAATTATTTTCACATTATATCATGGAATAAAACTGTGCTTCTACACACTTCGAAAAGTTAGTCCTTGACAGTTCTGCTATTATTATTATTATTTGCATTAACATTTCTAGAATAGTAATTTCATCATTGTCAAAATGGAATTAAACTTGAATCGTTAACAGTAATTTGATTTAAATATATTACTAACAGTTCTTGAGAGTAAAGATTCACTCAACTTCCGCCTGCGTGCCACTTCAGTGGCGAACACCCACAGCCCGTTAGCCCCTCCTCCCCACTCATGTCAACTGTTCATTTTTAATTAAATAAACGCACGTTTTAAGTGTTTTTATAAAATTATTTTTATGGAAATTTGAAATTCTATGTATATATGTATTTATTTAACGGGTACATGTAGCTATTTGCGAATAAATAGCGAAAATACCATCGATTATAAAATCTACCAATGGGATCGCAGGAAACACCAGTATGTTAATATGAGAGCGGAAAGAAACTGAATTTAACAGCTATAGTTTACTTTTTAAAAATGACAACAACAAAAACATAACAAAATTTTTCTTGTAATACTCATTAAATACATGACGAAATTCTTGATTTTAACTTTAAATTCTGTAACTGAGTTAGAATCGCAACCATGGTTGAAAACCCATGCGTGGATTACAAAAGCATCCCAAGACCATGTCTGGAGTACCTCAGTTTGGTATATCCTTACCTGTTACCTTAGAAATAAGGTTTCAGAACATGATGATTGGATTCAATGAATACGTGATTATTCTCCGTATTTGTTTTGGGAAAACGACCCCTTAACGAATCCTTTCTGACATTATTTTTTGAGAATGGTTTGAAAAAAAAAAGTGAAAAGGTGTTATTAATGTCTGTATGCTTTTTAGGTTTTGTTTGGGAACATTATTTGTTGCACGATTGTTGTATAACAGTATTTAAGAGTAACTATGTAGTGTTGTAAGTTTCAAGTAATTCAGTTTAGTAATTTTGATTTACACAAAATCATTTGGATACATGATTTGGATGCTTTTGAGTTGCGCAGGCGTGCAGACGAGGTGGCCGAGTGGTTAAGGCGATGGACTGCTAATCCATTGTGCTCTGCACGCGTGGGTTCGAATCCCATCCTCGTCGAATCATTTTCAGGAAGTTGTCATGCTACATATAAACATTATCAGCTAACCGTAAAAAAATGGGTGAGAATGTCTTCCAGCTAGGTTTGTCCTACTATTATGAAAGTATTGTTGAAAATCCCCTTTGCTCTACACAGAAAATGCTCATGCTCATCTGGTAATCTAGCTGCTTTTGTCATTGATACAACCCAAATACAGATACAAAAATATAAAACAGCTGATCATGTGATTATGTGTTTTCAAAAAACGACCTTTTACGGAAGTGCTCGCAGGCGCCGTGGCTTAGTTGGTTAAAGCGCCTGTCTAGTAAACAGGAGATCCTGGGTTCGAATCCCAGCGGTGCCTTTTGAATTTCGCAAAACTTGTATCTTGTATAAGTTTGTTTAATAAGAAACTAGAAAAAATACATTAAAAGCGTTTGTTTATAACATAAGAAACGTTTGGATTTTGTGAAAAGATGACCTGTTAAAAATGTCTTAAGATATATGTAAAGAAGCAGTGACAAAGATAAGCTACAGTTGAAGGTCTGCACTCTTTAACATGCGTAATGTTAAAAGCGTTAGGATAGCTTCCCAAACTGAGAAAACATATTTGGCAGCGGTGGGATTCGAACCCACGCCTCCAGAGAGACTGGAGCCTAAATCCAGCGCCTTAGACCGCTCGGCCACGCTACCCTATGCAACCGCTCTGAAAATGATTTACAAATGGATACAATTTTTATTCCCTGTTCCTTGTGATAAATTCACGGATGACTAATGCGTTTTGAAAGACGAAAGGATTTATTTTCCTATAAGCGTTTCCTCTCCATGACCTGATGGTGTCAGTGTGCCCATATACTATATTGTGGACTTAAATAACCCTACATATGAAGCATAGACAAAACGTATAAATAATATTATTAATTAAACAAACAAAATAATCAAAATCGTTTTTTTAATAAAAGACGTGAGCATGTAATAACTGTGTCCAAATATTTTATTCATTTTTTTTATTTAAAGAATTTAAATCTAACATTAGCCACATATTATAAACAATGCCATGGTTTACTATATGTTACAAATGATACATCTCTTGATTAAAAAAAAACAAAAAAACATGAATGTAAGGGTAAATTATTAAATGCATATTTTTTAGACTGAAATTGAAAATCAAGGGGCTGGAGCTGCATGGCGGAATGGATCATATAGATCTTGATTGAAGTCATATGGGTCATAGGTCGGAACTGGAGCATTTAGGATTACTTTGTTCCCTGTTTCCTTTTTTAACTTCTCAGCTGGGAGCACTGGTTGTGGTTCGATCATCTTTACTGGCCTGGGAGGACTGTCGATGAGGCAGTCAGGGTCCCAGTAGGGATCACAGTCATACTCCATTCCTTTGATAATCACTGGAGGAGGAGGTGGTGGTGGAGTGGATTTTTGTGGTGGAGGAGAGGCAGACGTCACTGGCTCTGAAGCAGTTACAGGTGGAGAGGGGGGCTCCTGGACAGGACTAAGTTTACAGTTTGGGTGGTAACGTGGATCGCAAAGAACAGGTACCCCACCGGCAGGCAGGTACACAATATGTGGCTTGCATTGGGGATCTTTTGAATTACACAGGTACATGACATCCATCTTGGAGACAGGTGGTAAGGTAGGGGGTGGAGGCTGGGTTGTGGGTGGAGGCGTCGACTTAAGTTGAAGACCGAGGGTATTCTGGTATTTGGATGCATCGGGGCCATAAGTGAGTTCCAGATGTCGCATCTGCTGGTAAAGCATTCGAAGTCTGTCTATCTCATAGAGCTAGAAGAGAAAAAGAGAAGGTTAAACCCAAGAAAATAAAACTCCTTTGTGCACTTCAGTAGACAATGCTTCTGTTTTTACTTCTAGTGTATATCGCTAGCTGAGGCAAAAGCTTAAGGGGACAGTTCCCCCCTAAAATTAAAATTCTGTCATCATTTACTCACCCTCATGTCATTCCAAATCCATAAGACTTTAGTTAATCTTGGAAATCCAACAAGGAAGATCCAAGACTTGGATTAAGCTGCTCAATTTTATGGATTCATTTTGTGACGCTATGACCTATGTTTTAGTTATCTGGACTTTCAATGGAGGGACAGAAACTTTTCAGATTTCATTAAAAATATCTTAATTTTTCATTTCAAAGAGTAACCAAAGTCTTATGGGTTTGGAACGACATGAGGGTAAGTAAATGATGACATAATTTTTATTTTAGGGTGAACTAATCCTTGAAGTATAACTTTAAAAACAACCCAAAACAATATTTTAACAGTTATCAAAATCATAATTTGAGGAAGAATTATTCATATTTTATTAAAAGAATTTAACATTGGACTTATTTGATTAGATTTACACCAATTTATTTAATAATAGTCATCAATTGTTTGATCAAGAACAACTATTTCTAATACTACCAGTGGAAAAAAAGTTTATATTAATAATAGGTTATACCTTTCTTTAAAAACAAAAACATATATAATGTTCTTCTTACCCCTTCAGTGTGCCCAATACTGCTGTAGTAGCGATAGTAGGACTGAAAGTCTGGATTTTTGCGATGCCAGTTGGGGTCAGCGGTTCTTCTCGGACGTGCATGTGCCAGAAAATCATGGGCCTGTTCAGAGTCAATGCTGACGGCTGGATTAGATGCTGCAAGAGAAATCAGTATTAATGTATAATTAAAATAGCTATTATGATGGAACTAGACGTTTCATACGCGAATGGTGTTGCACTGGCAGAAGTGAAGGCAATAACTGTTATTTGATATATTTTAATCTTACCTTTTTCCTTGGAGACTTTTGCTAGAGATGTGGCCTGCGACACTGCAGAAATATTTTAAATAATATTTAATATATATTTAGCTGAATATTTATTTCTTGAGGAAAGGTTTTGGATATAAATAATCATACCTGGCAGAATCAACAAGCAGTGCAGGGCCCCAAAAAGGCAAAGCAGATATGTCGCCTGAAAACAGGTTTTTGTACTATATTAACAATCCTTATTTTACCATAAAAAATATTGAAATAGAGCTTTTACAACATTTCCTCAACTGATTAGTCTGATCTGTTGAACTTTACTAGTCGATGTTAATATACAAACATGAACTACATGTAGCACTGCTAGAATACATAATTGCTAATGCTACAAAAACTGCATGTAAATTAAGGTTTATGCATCTAAGCATTTTGTTTTGCATGCAGTTGACTAACTTCTTAACTTTGAGAACTGAAAGCCACATAAAATCACTCACCTTCTCCCTCATCTTTGGTCTCTGTTCAAATATGAGAATTTCAAAGGGCAAAGCCTTTAAATACTGGACTCAATACCAGCAATTACATCCTTACATTTTATTGGCTGTGGAGATCAAGAAGCTCCTCCCTCCTGTTTTACCAACCTGTTCATTTTTACACACACTTTAAAATCATTTAAAACATTTCACCTACTTTGTGGGCCAAAAAATAATAAAACTCAACTGACACTAAAGGTCAAAAACCTGTAAAATGTATATTGTGTGTGTTCCCTAATGAGTAGCTTTTCTCATTTTTACAGTCTCAGTGACCTAAAGTGGTTTTAACAGTAAGGTTTTATGGAAACTAGTCAGAACAGAAACATCTGCATTCTTTTCTTTTTTTTGATTGATTGATTGATCTCATGGCACAAATTACACCATTAAGAGATCTATTATGTATATGACATGTTGTAAATCTGATCCCTCAGGCATGTTTATGGTACAGAGTCGAGAAGTCATTTCTTCAGCACTACATAGTTTCAACATCTCCGCTGTCTGGTTTTGAGAAATAACTCAGATGTGTGTGTTCAGGTGATGATAACATAAGCACCCCTGTCTTTAGGGACGCCGCACAAAATGAAACCTTTGCTCCAACAGAAACAGCTGGAGCTCTAATTTTGGACTCGAGAACAAAAATACCTCTTGAACCAAATCTTCTGAACTTTTACACTGATGATTTAAAGATTAAGTAAAGGTTAAATATGTCAATTGAGGAAAGGGGCTATAAGGGACAACTATGTTTTTGCATTTAACTGTATTTTTTGCAGGTTTTTTATTATGTTACACATGTGGCGGCAGGAGAGAAGACGGGTCAGAACATATGAAGGCGGAGAAAACTAGTGAGTAGTTTGCCAAACAGGTGTGATCGAACAGAGCTGGAATCTGAGATATGCAGGGAAACAGAAGGTAGATGATGATAATGATCAAATAACAGCAGGATTCAACATCAAGGTGTTATTGCACAGGTCCTGTTTAGCCTCTGTTCACTCTCATCCACATGAGAAATAATGAAAAATGATCTGTCAGTAAACCCTATTCACCCATCTCTTGCATTCAACCTTCAGTGCAGTCATTCAACCATGACCTGTCTGTATTTGTCAAGCTTTCAGATTTCAGTTCTGAACATTTTATCAGAAGACAAAAGTAATCAACATTTATAAACACTTTCTAAGTATAAACATATTGAGTAGGCTAAGTAAGGCATCTTCCAGAGTGTTTTGTGATTTTACCTGATTGACTCACCATTGTGAGCCACCGAGACTTCAGAACTTTCCCTCTACACCAATATAAATACATTCATTAAAGAGATAAAAGAACTTTAAGTCGTACTTTACATTCATTTGCTGTTAATGCTATTTTTTGAGAGTAGTTTTATTAGGGGCCGCTGCCGAGGTGCAGTTAATAATATTCCAGCTCAGTAGAGCAGTTCGTCTTCCAGCTCAGTAGATGGCAATAAACGCTATTGTCAATACGCGAGTGTTCATGAAGAAGAACAAAACGGCTGTTTACAGTCATGAAGGTATCAGTAATGAAACGTTTGAGCAGCTAAACGGGTTTATGTTTTCCTATTTCGGAATACAAATGACGGCGGAAGAGAAAGCGGACTGATTTTTAATAATATGAAAAATAATCGTGTATGCTGAAGAAAATGATCAGTCAAATTTTCATCTTGTCATCAAAGGGAGATCATCTCATATATAAAGACTGTATCCTTACTTATCACTGGCTTACAAATTAATGTGTGAGATATAATGTGTTTACAGTACAGGTCAAACGTTTGGAATTATTCAGATTTTTAAATGTTTTTGAAAGAAGCGTCTTATGTTCACCATTTGTTTGATCTAAAATACAGTAAAAAAGTAATATTGTGAAATATTATTACAATTTAAAATAGCTGTTTTCTATTTGAATATATTTCAAAATGTAATTTATTTCTGTGATGGCAGAGCTGAAGTTTATCAATCATTACTTCAGTCTTCAGTTTCATATGAACCTTCAGAAATCATTCTAATATGCTGATTTGCTCTTTGCTGCTTAATTATTATCATCAGTTATTAGCCTATTGGTGCTCAGTTTTAAATAATGATTCTTATTATTAACCATGTTTAAAACTGGATAACTGGATAACATTTTTAAACTTTTTTTCAGGATTCTTTGATGAACAGAAAGTTCAAAAGAACAACATTTATTTGAAATACAAATCTTTTGTAAAATTGTAAATGTCTTTAATGCGTCCTTGCTGAATAAAAGTATTAATTCATCTTTAAAAAACTGTACTTACCCCAAACTTTTGGATGGTACACATTTATCACAAAAATATTAAGAAGCACAACTGTTTTAAACATTGATAATAATAAGAAATGTTTCTTGAGCAGCAAATCAGCATATCAGAATGATTTCATGTGACACTGAAGACCGAAGTAATGATGCTGAAAATTCAGCTTTGCCATCACAGGAATATTAAAATACGGTAGAATAGAAACCTGTTACTGTATTACTGTAAATGTGATCAAATAAATGCAAAAACATTATAATATCTTAATTATTAGAATTCAAGTGATAGTGTGTATTTCTTTGGTTGGTAAAAAAACAACAAAAAAACACACATTATAATGAAGCCTGGCCTAGTGCTTTTAAGAGTCATATGACACAATCTTTAATACTTTCTGCTCATAATTGTTTCTTAATTCTGTGTGTCAGTCCGAGGAGAGGCCAGTAAAGACTCCATCAATGTATTCTATGAGATGGTCACAGCTCTTAGTGGGGATCAGCCTCCGGTTGTCATGGTAACTTCGTCTGATGTCTGACTAGTTATTTTGAAAATAGACTAATTTTGCAGTGCATTATTTTGACTGTGTACTTACAGATGTTGATCTTGTTGCAGACACACAAAGATTATCAATTCATCCACGTAAGGCAGGGTGGGCTTTACTGGGTGGCATCCACCAAGACAAACCCATCCCCTTTTACCATAATTGAGTTCCTCAACAGGTTAACAAATCTTTATTTTATCAGTTATGCCATATTATTTTTATTTGTTACCTATGATAGCATGATGATAAGCAACTGTTTTATGTCTCACAGATTAGCAGCTCTTACAAAGGACTACTGCGGCAGTTTGTCTGAGAAATCAGTGCGAATGAATTTCGCTCTGATTTATGAGCTGCTGGATGAGATGGTGGTAAATGTTCTCTCTTTAATTTGTATTGTCACACCAAACAAACATGTCTTAAAAGCACACCGACTCTATATGTCTGTCCTCTATGTCTCTGATCATCAGGACTTTGGCTACATACAGACGACCTCAACTGACATACTGAAAAACTTCATCCAGACAGAAGCTGTGTCATCCAAACCCTTCAGTCTCTTTGACCTCAGCAATGTTGGTTTGGTAAGTTATTGTTATGTAATTATGGTCTTTTTGGCATCTTGCTATTCATTTATTTTCACTCACATGTTTTATTTCTAAATATATTAGTTGTTTTTTGACAAATAGACAGCTGTGGTCTGCATTTTAATAGTTTATCTTACTTGAAAGCTTACTTTTATTTAGAAGCCAGAAGTGGCGGTATATTAAATAAAATAATAAATAATTATAAATAATTAAAATCCATAGTTCCAATAGCAGTGTTCTTCACGATTTACACTTAATTTGCATGGCTTGATTACAGTTTTTATTTTATTTTATATATATATATATATATATATATATATATATATATTTTTTTTTTTTTTTTTTTGTTAAATAAAATATTTTATTACCATATAGCTCTTTTTAAATCTTGATGAAGTATAAACATTTTAATTTTCATGTTTTTTAGTTTGGGGCTGAGACACAACAGAGTAAAGTAGCCCCTAGTGTTGCAGCCAGTCGTCCAATAATGTCTAGTCGAGGAGAGCAGGTGGGTTTCCGTAGATTTTTCAGTTTTACATGTTATCTGTGATGATTTCAGGAAATTAGTATGAATTTTCTCTCTCTCTGGCTGCAGGGTGGAAAGAATGAGATCTTTGTGGATGTGATAGAGAGGTTGTCTGTAGTTATTGGCTCCAATGTGAGTAAAAGTTGAATCACGTTTTGAAATAAAACTGCAAATTGCTTACTTCACTGTAATCACTTACCTTTTACATTTTATTCTTCTTTTAAGGGAGTTTTAATGAAAGCAGATATTCAGGGAGAGATAAGAATAAAATGCTTTCTTCCAACCTGTTCAGGTGAGTTTGCCACATCTTACGACCCACGTTAATGCAAATTGTGAAATGATCTTCCCTTCAATGATTGTATATTTCTTTTGTTCGTCCTGTAGAGATGCGGATTGGACTGAATGAAGAGCTCAATATTGGAAAGTCCCAGCTGAAAGGTTGAGTATACAACACTGATCAATACACATATATCTCTAGAGGCCGTATCTTTCATTAAAAGTGTGATTAAATCTGTTTCCTTCTATTCTTCAGGTTATAGTTCAGCTGTGCGTGTAGATGAATGCAGATTCCACCAGGCTGTTAAACTGGATGAATTTGATACTTTCAGAATATTGAAAGTTTGTCCCAGCCAAGGAGAGGTAAATTTTCGCCACACACACAGAACTGCACTTTAGTATAATTTCTGCATGGATAGTTAGTAAAGTTTTTTTCTCTTCAGCAAACAGTGATGCAGTATCAGCTGTGTGATGAGCTGCCGTGTGCACCACCATTTCAGTTATTCCCCTCTGTAGAGAAGGATTACGTCAACAGGTCTGTAAACTGTTTCATACATAATGTATATATTTAAATTCAAATTAAATGTAATTGTAATTTAATTCATTTAAATGCAATTGTGAATTAATTTAAATGTAATTTTAAATGAATGTAAATTTAATTTTAAATTAATTTAATTTAAATAAAAATAAAATGATTTTAATATTCAGTCATTTATTTTCAGTGTAAGTCTTAAGACAGCATGAGTGACAGAGGTTGAACTGATTATTATTAATAATGAATTGCTCCATTTATTGAATATTAGTGACTTTATTATATTGCATAAACACCTCCCAATTGTGGTACAGTCACTGTAATTATCGCTTTAATTGATTTTTTTTTTCAGGGTGTTGATCTTTCTTAAACTTCGCTGTGATCTTCCACCTAAAAAGTCAGTGGACATGCTGCATAGTGCATATAATGAGTCATACATTAGATGAGAGGTGTAAAATAATCAATACATCAAAATATGTCAATAAGAGTACACAGTTACATCACAAGTAATGTTCTTTACTTTTTGCTGCAGTACGGCCCTTAATGTTTCCATCACCGTGCCTGTGCCAAAAGGCTCTGTAAGGTCAGATTATGCAATGCATCTCGACGATTATTAGTGTAATTAAGTTTTATGGACCATGTATAACCTCTTATGCTTAACCATGCTGTACAGTATGTCTCAGGAGCTCAGCAGTCCTGACCAGACCGCAGAACTGCAGCCAAAGAACAAAGCCCTGCTCTGGGAGATTCCACGTTTTCCAGGAGGAGCGCAGTTGTCGGCACTGTTCAAGGTGATGTTATAATACAATTATTTGCTTGATGCAAGTTGACATCAGTCACTGATAATGTATAATCTGATCCCACAGGTGGACGTACCTGGTCTAAGCTCTGCCTCTTTACTGGAGGTCGGCCCTGTCAGTATGTCATTCGAACTGCCCAAACAAACCTGCACGGGCCTTCAGATCCGCTTCCTCCGACTCTCTCCAACTCAGACAGGACTGTCACAACGTTGGGTTCGATATGTCACTCATTCTGACTCCTACACCATACGGATCTGACCCAGCCAGATGGAATAAACATTTAATATGTACAGCACATCACTAAGCGTTGAACAAACCACTTTGTACCTCACCCATCCACAGAAGTTTTTTTTGAATTATTATTATTATTATTTTGTTGGGAAATTTAAGATAATCTATGCATATGAACAAATGTACAGGTTTGATTCTTTTATTTTTTGATTTTAGAGAAAGTGAACCAAGAGAGCTTTGGAGATACAACAGTATTTTGTCCAGAATAACTGTCAAAAAAAGTGTTATCTCTATGCAACACTGTCCGTTCCTGCGTTTTCAGTCAAATAAAATAAGGCCATTGGTGTATAAATATTAAATAAATGACTTGTAATTAACAAACGTTTAGTTTTGTTGTCGTATTTTTAATTAAACTAACATCATCTGAAAGCAGGTAAGTGTATTAATGATGTTCTTTTCATCTCTTAGCATTTCATAATATTGACTTTTTCTCATAATTTGACAGTCAGTTTCTGCTTTTTATCTCACTTATGACTTAGTATCTCATTATTTTATCTTTTTTATGTCCATTTCATCTTTTTGTCATAATTACTCTTGTAAAAAAAAAAAAAACTATACCAAAATCTATTTAAAATCTATTTATTTCAAACTAAGTATACTTCATATCCATTAACATATTTATTGACACATCACTTAAGACTTACTGATATAAAATTATAATTAAAATTTTATTTGGAGTATTTCTTTATTGCACAATGCACATTTCTTAATATGCCTAAGCAATGTTTTAATATCACTGTTAATAAGGATTGTATGATAATTGTATAATATCACTCTTTAAATGCAAGATATTTAAAATGTTCCTAAACTATACTTGCAATAGTTTCACTTTAGCACAATCAAATTGTACATTTAAGTTTATCTTTAGCTGGACTTAAGCACTACTTCCGCACAATTAAAGTGCATTAAATACAAAATTAGTTGTTCCAGATTAGCAGACTTTAAGTATACCAGTTTAGTACACCAAAAGTACAATTGCAGGGTATTTTTATTTAGCACATAAATATGTAAATGTAGTATACTTAGCACAAAATAAATGTATTTCAAATACATTTTAGTTTTTTTCACTAGGGTATGACTTAGTATGTCATAATTTTGACTTTATCGCATACTTGACTTAGTATTTAGACATAAAAAGTCACAATTATGATTTACATGTCTTACCTGGCTTTCATAGGCTTGTTTTTCTCTTCAGTCAGGCCTAAAATGCAGTCTGATATCTCATCTAATGTGTGCAGATCTGTCAAATTCCCTCATCAGTTTAAACCAGTGTGTTGTGAAACCTTTGCAGTGTTCTGTGAAGCTACTACCTTCAAAGCTATAATTATAGAGAAAACACAACCATCTTCTACATAAATGGCCCACCCAGTCAATGATTGTGGAGATATTACACTATTGGGTACATGGACCCTCTCAGAGAAAATAATCACTCCTTTGATGTCACCTCACACTGCTTCTAGATAAAAATACATCAAAAGGTACAGTATGACATAATTGACCCCTTGTTATCAAAGCATAGATGGGCTCTAGCACCTCACCATTCTCACTTTGCTGTATATTTTAGTTTGGTAAAAAAAAAAAAAGGATTTATAAAATAATTATATTATACTAAATGTACCATAAATAATATATTAGTGTACTATACTATAATTATAATTAAATAGTATAATTGATAAATAAATAATATTCTTAATATAATCAATACAAATAAATAAATATGATTAATTAGTATAATTTAATAAGTATGTCAATAGATAAATAAATAATGCATTTCTTTACTGTGATTCTGAGTCGCCACTTGGTTGTTGTATCTACGGCTGTCTGCTGCAACTTTTGTGGGTGGAAGATCACGTGACTGTAGCCCCGCCCACCGCCAGCTACCAGGGAGTGATTGAACACCTAGGAGCTTCTGTTTACACTCTGTGCCATAGCTGTATTTTCCTCCACAAATTCCCACAGCCAATTCTTCCCTCATTATGGGGGACAAGGCAGGCACCCGGTGAGTATTTTTTTTAAAGCCTCAGACATCAAATAAATTAGTTTTGTTATCATTATTGTTCAAAATATGAAGCGAACAGTAAAAAAGCTAATATTAGCTGAATTTTAAATGGACGTGGTTGGGTAACCTGACTGAGCATGATGGAGAAATAGCACCTAATAATCACGTTTATTATATTAAAAATGTTCAGTCTTCGTAATTTTGTTAGAAATGTATTTTAAGCATTTCCAACGGCTTTACTGGAAGTCAGTTCATCCTTTAGCAGGCATTTAGCCTGGCAGCTAACAACAGCTGTTCCTGTAGGGTCTGTGCAAAATTCTCATACTGCTCTTTTTAATTATTTCATGAAAAAGTATTATTAATATTGTCAAGCATGATCGTAGTATTACTGGACTTTGCAAGAAAACAAGTTCTCCCATCATGCCATTTGTTGCTTTCCACCATTTGTTTGCTCTTTTGGTTCTTGCCATCTGCTTTACTTTAACGTTCCCACCTATTTTTACTAAACGATCAGCTCTGATAATGTCTGTGATTATTCATGTACACATTTCTGTTGTTCTAAAGGGTTTTCAAGAAGTCTAGTCCCAATTGCAAGGTAAAAACTTTCTCTATCACACTATCACAGTCTTGGTTTCCACAAGTTTTAGTTACAACCCTGTCTGTTTTCACAGCTTACAGTATACCTGGGAAAAAGAGATTTTGTGGATCATCTTGATCACGTAGACCCTGTTGGTCAGTGACTTAATACATCAGTTAAATTGTATTTAAATGGAGAAGTAAGAGTTTTCAATTGAAAGTTCACTGACATAAAATATATTTCTGCTACAGATGGTGTGATCCTGATCGAACCTGAATATCTCAAAGAAAGGAAAGGTGAGCAGGAAAGCATCTTTGACTTTTCTTTTCATACTTTTGGTATGAATGACAATTGAAATTTGAAAACTGAAAGACACTGAAATTACAATTTTGACTGATACCGATAAGCCAGTAATTATTTTCATGTCATGGCCAGTAACCGATAAATCAAAGACAGTAAAACTCTATATTGTTTGTCTAAATAATTAAATCCTAAACATTAAAATCAATAAATAAGTGCTTCAAGTGAATTAAGCATCTCAAACATAAAGTACAGTATAAAAAATTATATTAATTTTGAAATTTGTTGTCTAATGATTACATTAACAGTGTTAAGTTAGTAGTGTTTTTAAGGATTTAAGTAAGCATTAGATGACAGCAAAGGTAATCTAAATGTAAATGCATGGAAATGAGCATGCACAATTAAATTATATAATACTGATATATTGTGCATCCCTACTGTTTATTTTTCCAGTTGGTGAATTTGGAAAGCTTATCTCATATAGTGTTTTTCCATACTTATCTCATGTTGCTTCACATCAAATGCAAATGATGACTTGTGGTGTTTCTGTAATAATCCATAATACTTTATTCAATCTTTCTTCCAGTGTTTGTGACTTTAACCTGTGCTTTCCGGTATGGCCGCGAGGACCTTGACGTTTTAGGGCTGTCCTTCCGGAAAGATCTTTACATCTTCACTTTTCAAGCCTATCCTCCCATTCCAGAGGAATCCAAGCCCCACAGTCGTCTGCAGGAAAGACTTTTAAAGAAACTGGGCCAGAATGCTTATCCTTTCCATTTCACTGTGAGTTTCTCCCTACCTTTAAAGGGTTAGTTCACCCAAAAATGAAAATTCTGTCATTAAGTACTCACCCTCATGTTGCTCCAAACCTGTAAGACCTTCGTTCATCTTTGGAACACAAATTAAGATATTTCTGATGAAATCTGGCCTTTGATAGACTGCAATGTTATTACCACTTTCAAGGCCCAGAAAGGTAGTAAAGACATCGTTAAAATAGTCCATGTGACTACAGTGGTTCAACCTTAATGTTATGAAGCAACGAGAATACTTTTTGTGCGCAAAAAACAAATAGAAATAAAGACTTTATTCAAAAATTTCTTGTCTTCCATGTCAGTCTCCTACGCAGTCTCTAATGAGACCTTATTGTAAAGTGTTACCCTTTTAATATTGGCCATTTATCAAATATCAACTGTAACATGAAGATAATTATCACTTTGTATCGGCTGCTAATTTTACTATTGGTACATCTCTTCTAAATAGGAAGTACTTGATATGAGATATTAGGGTGTGTGTAGTGTATGTTTAAGTGGATATATTCTTCTGTTTTCCAGATACCTCAAAACTTGCCATGTTCGGTTACCCTGCAGCCTGGGCCTGAGGACACAGGAAAGGTATTATCACTTATTCACAGCTCCTTTTAATGCAACAAACTCCATCTAACACTTTTAGATTTGTCACCCAATTTTGCACACATCCTGTTTGTGAAGCTTGAGCAAACTTTTTATTTGTTTACCTCTATCTCTCTCGCTCCAGGCCTGTGGGGTGGATTTTGAGATCAGGGCTTTCTGTGCCAAATCGATGGAAGACAAGAATCACAAAAGGTTTGATTCTTTACGGTTTCCTTCCTTTTTTGACCCATAATCATTTGTTTTCAATGTTTTCTGCAACAAAATTGAAAAATAAAAGGGGGCGACTACGACTTTTTATCTCACAGTTCTGACTTTTTTTCTCACAATTGCGCATTTGTCACAGTTCAGACTCCCAATCGCAAGGTATAAATTCGTAATTGCAAGTTTATATTGCAAACTAGTGAGTTTGTTTGTTTTTTGGAATTCTTATTTTATATCTCTCATTTTTTCCCCCACCTCAGAATAACTAAATAATAAAGGTCATTGTGAATTCTTATCTTACAATTTTGATTTTATTTATTTATTTATTTTTTCCCACAATTGGTATAAATGACTTTTTTCCTCAGAATTACCAGTTTTTTGTTGTTGTTTTGTTTTTATGGAATTCTTAGTTTACATCTCACAATTCTGTTTGTTTTTTTCTGCCATGAAACAACAAAATAAAAATGGTCATTGTGACTTTTTATCTCCCAATTCAGACCTTTTTTTTTCATAGCTGTGCGTTTATAACTCGTAATTGCGAGTTTACATCTTGAAATTCAGATTTTTTGTTCATTTTCTGCCACGGGATAAAAAAAAAGGTAATTGCAGTTCTTTAGTTTAGATATTATTTGAAGATTATTTATTTCCTGAAAGGAATTCAGTGCGACTAGTGATTCGTAAAGTCCAGTATGCCCCAGAGAAACCCGGCCCACAGCCAATGGTGGAGACGACGAGGAGTTTCCTCATGTCAGACCGGTCTTTACACCTAGAGGCTTCATTAGATAAAGAGGTAACATACTGTTTAACACACATCAGTGCTAGTTAGAAATGATTAACCTATAATTAACATTGATTATCTCACACAGCTGTATTACCATGGAGAACCCATCAGTGTTAACGTCCATGTCACCAATAACTCAACCAAGACAGTCAAAAGGGTTAAAATATCAGGTGAGTCACAGCCAGCAGCTTGTTTTTAGTTTGTGACATTATTTTCATATTAGTCTCATCATTTATGATTGGTTTACATATTATTACTGTACTGTTTGCATTTTTGTCTCTACAGTACGACAGTATGCTGATATCTGTCTCTTTAGTACAGCACAGTACAAATGTCCAGTGGCTCAGATAGAGGCAGAGTAAGCATATTTTATTTACACAGTATAGATGTTGGTGTTTTGAAATGATTACCTGAACTTTTAGTTCTCATTTATTCAAGATTTATGATTAAGATGTCATTCTTCTGTTTGCTGACTTTCTAATGATGTGTACATTGGTAACAAAGTGTATTTGTTCTGTCTTTGTGTTCTGCAGTGATCAAGTGGCATCCAGCTCTACTTTCTGTAAAGTGTACACACTCACGCCCACTCTCAACAACAATCGAGAGAAGAGAGGGCTGGCGCTGGATGGAAAACTCAAACATGAGGACACCAACCTGGCGTCCAGTACCATGTGAGTATTACTGTACTTAACCAGCACATTTTACCTATTTGCTCACTGTTTACTATGTAAAAACACATTTTTTGTCTTACAAAATAAAATTGTAATGTTGTAGAATTACAAACATGCAACATTTTATTAACATTTTTAATTTTTATTAAAGCTCAGGCTAGTTAATCAAATGTTCACAAAATGGGAAGTTTCCTACTTCAAATTCTAAAGTAAATGAGAGGTAAGTAATCAACTTGTGGTTAAAGTCTACTCTACCGTTCAAAAGTTTGGAGTCAGTAACATTTTTAAAAAATGTTTTTGAAAGAGGTCTTTTATTCTCACCAAGGCTGCTTTATTTGATAAAAAATGCACTAAACACAGTAATACTGTAAAATATTATTATTACTATTTAAAATAGCTATTTTCAATTTTAATTTATTTTAAATGTAATTTATTCCTATGATGACAAAGTTGAATTTTCAGCACCATTACTCCAGTCTTCAGTGTCACATGATCCTTCAGAAATCATTCTAATATGCTGATTTAGTGCTCAAGAAACATATTATTATTATCAGTGTTGAAAATGGTCACGCTCCTTATTGTTTTTGTGGAAACTGTGATCCTTTTTATTCAGAATTATTTGATTAATAGAAAGTACAATCACACTTTATATTAGGTGGCTTTAACTACTATGTACTTACATCAAAAAATAAGTACAATGTACTTATTGTGATCATGTTGTATTGTAAAACACTTTTCCTGCTATTGGGGTAGGATACGGATAAGGTTAGGAACAGGTTTAGTGGTATGGTTTGGTTTAACGGTGGGTTAAGCTGTAAGGGAAGAGTCAACAGTGTAATTATAGATGTAATTACAGAAATTAATTACATATGTAATTATAAGCAGGTATTTTTAAACATAATGTAGGGGAATTTTACAGTTAAAGACCCAAAAGACCAGATATGATGAATGAAGACCAGGAGTCAGAGTTTAAAAAAATAAATTGAAGAAAATGTTACTGAAGAATAGCAGTTTTATCAGCAGAAGCTAGCTTCAAGTCTCACAAGGAGTTTGTAAGCCGCTTTGTGTACATTCACATTTCCACAGCAATTATACTCTTAACAGAGTCTACTAACTACATCATTCTTTAGGTTAAACAATTCTGATTGGCTAAGAAAAATAGATAATTAGTAATCTTCCACACATGGACTGATAGTCAGAAGCATATCTCCATCCATCACACTTCTGACACTCGGACCCTGGATTTAGGCTGTAGCAAATAGCTCAAAAGAAATATGAATAATTAATCATAACTAGTTATAATTATAAATATTTGGATCAGTTCATAAAATTAACTTAATGTAATAAAATTAATATTACAATCAATTCACCTGTTTGGCCAATGAACACTTAGTGTTAATTGTTTATTAATTCTAAGAAATGTTAATTTCCAAGTTATGGGAAATAACAATCTTATTGTACAGTACTACTCAGAGCATGTAGTCAGGATCGGCATAATTAGGGACTCCAGTATATGAGCATGAAACACGGACAACTTTATGTGTGACATGAACAAGACTTTATTAACTAGACTAAACACTTAACTACTCTAACATTCTCACGCATACATGCATACAGTTTACCAAGGGAAAGAGAGAGCTGAAGCAACAGCCTTGAGCAAAGCATCGGTTTAGTCTTAACAGGCCCTTCTTTAAAAGGGGTAAGGATACTTAATGGATTAAATAATGAGACTAAATTTGATACTTGCATGTCTCGCCCATTTGAATTAAAACTGTCCTAATGCAATTTGTAGAGGCTCCCGTTGAATCTTTGCTGATATTGTCTTGATGAAAGAGAACCAGTTGGATTCAAAGGATCTTTGGTGAATGGAAGGTCTAGGCCGAAGCCTGGCACAAGCTTGGGGTTCCTTAGAAGCTTCTAGTACAGCATCATCTTGACATCAGAGTTTTTCAGTAAAGGAAAAGAGAGGGGGAAGAAGCCGTGGTCTTGTGATCAGTGATTTTAAAGGGTGAAGATGTCACACCCTCTAGAGGTGACTGAGCCAATAAGGAGTTTTCCCTTCGGAGAGAAACTTTTATGAGTCTTTGTTCTGTAGCAAGATATTAGCATAAGACATTGGATTGGATGTTTGAGAGAAGAATCTTCTAGATTCTTATAATACTAATGTGTTACCGAGTTAATAACATGTAACATAAATGACCAAATAGGAAACAAAAGTTGGAGTCCGTAGATACCAAACATGCTACCCATGTGATTTTAGTTAAATATAAATTTGCAACTTTGAAACATTAATACCAAAATAGGTCAAAAGAGAGAATTAATACATAGAATAAACCCTATAAAAGGAAAGTCATGAGATGGGAAAATTGGATACATGTTTATACATTTCTCAATATAGAGGATTAAGAGGGTCTATTTGTCCTTCTCAGAAAAAAATGAAGTCAGAGTCACTAGTCTCTGCAAAATTCTTTCTGATCATAAAAGTTCTTATCAGTTTTCCGGTGTCCTGTAACAGGACACCTAGTTGTGCCTGTGTGTTAGCTACGTTTGGGATGCTAGTTGCAGTTTTAGGGGGATGGGTTCACAGAACTTTGAGAGAGTGAGTTTCTAGGTAATTCATTAAATATAATGAATAATTGTGTGTCTGATTGGTCCAGACGCTACAAGGCACATGGTGATCTCTTATATCATGAAAAGGCGCCGGCAGGTCTCTACTAGTAGAATGGCAATTCTCCATCAGTACCAATACAAGACCTGCACACATACACAGGATTCACAGCTTCTTCAAGGTTGAAGTTGGCTCATGTTTTAACTATAAACAGGAAAGATTCCCAAAACATACTGATAAGTTGTACTTTTCTCTCAGTGAGGGATACAGACAATATTCATCATTATTCTCTAGTGTTTGAAGATGAAAAGGAAAATAAATGCTTTAACATAAGATGAAGTCATGCAAATAATGTAATATTTAGAAAGATAAATGTTGATTAATAACTCAAAAGATATATATTGAAGTGGCAGTGGATTCCAGAATCTAACCCTTCAATAAATACAATGTAAAAACATGTATGTATATAAAAAGTGCATTGTATCAAATGATTAATTTAAATGTTTGTACATAGTAGTTAAGGACACCTAATATGTAAATATAACATTATAAATGTCTTTACTGTCACTTTTACCAATTTAATGCATCTTTTCAGAATAACATTTCTTTCAAATAAAAAAAAAAAAAAAAAAACTTTTACTGACCCAAAACCTTTGAACAGTAGTGTATATGAAATCAAAATGGACCCTATTCACTTTCCTAATACACCTTCCTAGTCTTCTTGTATACAATTCGTCAGTCCACTCCAGGCATCTTTGTAATCTTTCATAAATGTAAAAACAGTTGATTTTCTTTTTTTCAGAAAAGTAGGTTTTGTGTTGGCTTTAATTCTTTGTAGGATATAGAGCCGACTGACTGATTCTGTTTGTGTGTTTGACTGCAGTGTGAAGGATGTGAGTAATAAGGAAGTTCTGGGTGTCCTGGTGTCCTATCGGGTCAAAGTCAAACTGGTGGTCTCCCGTGGAGGGTGAGTCATGTGTCACACCTGCTTCCTCTACAGTCACACACTGGGGAACAGTTTTGATAGGTCTGTAATCCTCCACACATTAAGAACTGTTACATATTGTTGTTGTTTTAGATATATTAATAATCAGAATTTATCTCACATGTAGTTCATTGTGTGTGTTTGACTAGTGTAAGTTGACCAGTTTATCTAGACATTTTTGTCTTATATAATTTTCTTGGTTTTGATATTTTCAGCGGTGGTGTTTTAAATAGCGTGCTGTGCTTTAGCTGTTAAAACTCTTTTGCAGGATGCTGTGCGAGCTTTATATTTCCTCCCTGAACTCTCGCCTGTCTGTGCTGCTTCGTTGTGGTTATTGAATCATTTTGTCACTTTCCCATTGTTTTATGTTTTCTCTCTCTATCTGTTTCCTTCCCCTCCATCTGTCTGTCACGTTAGGCTTTTAAGCAGCTTGCTGGAGAGGTAAATACATTCATTGTGTATTTTGGTGGCTTGCTGTAGTGTCTCTAGGTTTGCCATAAAAAGGAGATCTGCATGGTTTTCAATGATCTGCTCAACTTGACCCTGATGTTTTCTGCCTGATAGTGTTAGAGCACTAATCTCAACACACACAAGAAACCGCATGAATGGATGAATCTCACTAAGAAATGTCTAGGTCATATTTTACCTTTAAATCTAAAGAATTGCATGTTGTAATGTAAAAAAAAGCGCCTATTTTGTCTGTAAAGTACTTTATAATTTAAAAAAAAGAAAAAGAAAATATAATATTTATTTTATTATTATTTATATCATAAAACCCTTTCACATGATTACAACTGGATGAAACGTTAAGCATGGCAAAATATGATTTCCAGATTACAAATATTTAAAAATCAACTTGTCCCTTGAGGATTACACTTACAGTATGACATTTTCTATTTATTCCTGTGATGTCAAAACTGAATTTTCAGCATCATTACTCCAGTCTTCAGTGTCACATGATCCTTCATAGGTTTTTTCATGATTCTTGAACAGCATTCATTTGAAATAGAAATATTTTGTTACATAATTGTCTTTACTGTCACTTTTGATCAATTTAATGCATCCTTGCTGAATAAAATCATTAATTTCAAATACATACACACATTATATATTAGTTTTAATTTTGTAGTGAAATATGACCCAGTCAGTTCTTGAGAGATTTGCCCTCTTAAGAACTTTTGCACACGTCAAGTATTTCAAATAATGGCAATGTTGTTTTTGTGTTGTTTTTCTCTTTCTCTCATTCAGGGATGTTTCAGTGGAACTGCCTTTTGTCTTAATGCATCCAAAACCCACAGACTCCACCCTTTTCCATTTGACCTCAGGTTTGTGTCAAGCCATGATGAAACACAAAAACCTCATTAATTGCACAGAAATAGGCCATATCTAACTGTCAAAGTAATAAAACCTTCATTAATCATTTAATAATAATACTTTTTGTTTAACAGCTGCTCCAATGTTGGATCCACCAATTGACACCAATTTGATAGAGTTTGACACAAAGTAAGCAAGAATTTTTAATATCAACAACAAACAATGATCAGATTTCCCTCTTGTTTAAAGCTTTGTTTTCCATCTTACAGCAGTTTAACCACAGATGACGACATTGTATTTGAGGACTTTGCTCGCTTGCGGTTAAAAGGAATGATCGACAAGGAAGAGGACTGCTGAATTTTTATCATCTCAGTCACCAAGAACAGAAGCGCTTCACATCAAATTGTGCATCTCTTATCTTCTTAAGGGTGTAACAAAGAAATAATTATTTTCATCTCATTGCAATTAAAGCAGTATTTGGACATTGTATTGGCAAAAAAGTGGAGAAAAGTAAATGACTTGATTAATATACCTGTCAAAAGCTAATGAAGGAGGGGATTCCAGGGAATTTCATACATTTTTTCATAGGCATGTGATAATTATACTCTCATATTGTGCCAACTGTTATGTTGTGTTATGAACGGCAAGCCCATCTGTAAAGATGGCTAAATTGCTTCATATTTATCCCTTTACAAAGACGGTCTTGATTTTCCTGTGATCTTTGTACAATAACCCCTGTGCATTACACAAAGATGGACAGATTCAGTGACATGGGCTGTGCATGTTTCTCTGTGCTGCTGTGAGGATCATATGTGATTGAGCACATATTGTCTTTCTGCAGGTTGTAAAAATATGAAAGTGCTGCTTTTAATTTGTTGGGCTGCTGCATTTGGTTAAAAAAACAGCCAATGGATGTACAGAGATTTAACATCCCTCAGGAGAAAGGAAATTTGTTGTGTTAACAATTTTCATAATCACAGGATACACTGTTTGCCATTTTCTTTTAAAACTTTTTATTTAATTTTTTAATAAAAAATAAAATACAACATGGCTGTTATTAAATTTGGAAAGCTTTATTACTAACCTTTGAATTTAGCAATTTGCTGAGAAAAATCAAGGTGTTTGCTCTCACACTGCAAAAAAAAAAAAATTTCCTTATTCAGTATTTTTTTTCTTGTTTTCCAGCACATAAACATTCTTAAATTAAGACATTTACTAGAGAAGCCAAATTACTTAAGCATAAACTTAATTTTAATATTAAAACAGGAAAAATCTACCAATAGGGTCAGAAAAATCTTTTTTTCAGAAAACAAGACATAATATCTTAAGTCATTTTGCTTCTCAAGTAAATGTATCTTGATTCAAAAAGATATTTGTATTGGAAAACGACAAAAAATGAGTAAGGAATTTTTTTTTTTTTAAGTGCTTAAATGCTCGTTATAAAATCTCCAAAAGTGTGGAAAAAATCATCAGAAACATAAAATTCACTTTCCTAGATAAATACGTTTGTTTTAAGAAGGAGGACGCTACATTTTAGGGTCTGTCGGTTTGATATCTGAGCTGCTGTTAGTTGCACACGGTGTTGGGCGAGACCTGCCACGATACCGCTTCTTCAGTCGACCAGCCAAACGTTGCCACCTAGTGGACGATATAATGAGTGGCAAGTCATTTATGTGTAAAAACGATTGAGGAAGCAATAATAAAATATTATGGTATAACATTCACCTTTCTTGTGTTGCATTGTGCTTATTAATCCTCTCGGCCTCCTCTTTTTTCTCCTCTAACCAGCGGTCTAAGAGTTGCTCCTTCTGGAGTTTTGTGGCAGCCAGTTCCTCTTTCAGTTTGTTGTGCTCCAATCTCAGTGCTGTCAGTTCCTTTGATTGACACTCCAGCTGATACTCATATTCCTCCAGACCAGACTTCAGAGAGGAAGCCCCCTGGGCCAACAAAACCGCTTCCATCCTGTAACGGACAACTCTACAGCAGGAAGACATGACAGAACCCTATTAGAACTGCTTGTCTTTATGATTTCATCATCTTTTTCAAGATGTAATTGGCTTTTGACTTACTGTGAGTGACAGTATTGTAACTCCGCCTCCTTCAGGTATATATTGCTGGTCAGATCTGATATTTTCTGCTTGAGCTTGAAGAAAGACAGATGTGGAAGGGTATTCCATGGTTAGTAGTAGTAGTGAGAGACTGATATGTCACACACACACATTGATTAAAAAATAAAAAAAATGTATTTCATAAAGAAAAGCATAACTGAAACCTTAGTAAAAACCTACAAATGACCACTATTATGCATAAAATCTCTAGATCTGGTGGGGAATAACATTAGGTTTAGCAATAAGGCAGTTTATCAGTGATGTTCATTGATATGAATATTTCTCTCACCTGTTGATTAAGAAATTCCACCTCGTTCACTCTCAAATAAAGTGTGCCTCCTTTATCTGGACATTTTGAGCTTCCATTTTCTTTGGAACTGAGTCAAATATAACAGTAAATAAAACATAGTACATTCCAATGTATGGCAAGTACATACATCAGGATATATGCATAATGTAATTCATGCCAACAAGTTAAGAAATCAAATCAGTACAACAACAGATGTCACGCATTGTGTTACCTGCCTTGCCAGAGTTTGATGTGAAAGTCCAGCATCTCCTCCAGCCTGGACACTGTCAGAGCATCCAGTCATTACTGAAGCACAGCAGTTCTTATAGCCTGTTTATGTACATTTGCCAGCATCTGTGTTAAACTCACCCTTGTCAAATAGGCCAGAGAAAGGGTCTCTCTGTCTGCAGTCTCTGTGAAACAGCTCCGCTCGCACGTGACTCTTCCAAGACTCCATGATCTGTAGCTTTGGAGCTCAGATGGACAATTCACCTATTTCACACTTTTGAATCTCGTATAATGTGTTTTTACAGCGTTTTTCACGTTGAATATCACGGGCAGGTCTATACAACCAATTTCCGTGGCAGATTTTCTCCAGATGTTGCGCAAATCGCTTTAAATACTAGTTCAACATGATGCATGGTTAGTTTTCTCTACGGTAGTCTGCAGATTTTGCGTTTCTGTTATTTTTGTTCTTCTGCGGCTTCCGTACTTCGCAACATACTGAAAGCGCTTTGTGTACTACATTTAGTGGTTAAATATCTCGTCAAATTTAGCTTTCGGTGCTTAAATATACACGTAAGTAGACTTAAAATATTTTACAAACATATAGATTTTAATTTTTTAATTATTCAACTCATTGTATAGCTAATGTGTGTTGGTGTTTTCTGCTGCAGTTGATAACTGTATGTTGGTTGAAGTTGAGCGCTTGTCTTTTTTTATATTTACGCGTATGTTTTCTCTGTACTCTGTAGGTTGTGTGGTCGGAATGGCTAATGACAGGCTGAGAGCATTAGAAGATGTGGAGAAGGAGATTGCTTTAGTGCTGCAGAGCGCAGGTTTGTCATTTATTGTCAGTAATCCCTGCATATTAATTCACCTTTTCAACTTGTGGTCTTTGGATTCTGATTGTATTTCCTTTATAAATAATAACGTAATCGTATTAAATATGATAAAACGTATAGAACTAACGCTCCTGAGGACAAAAAAAAGAAAAAAAAAGAAAGAAGGACAAAAAAAAAAAGAGACTTAAACCAGTTTAAGATAGTTTGCTGGTCTTCGCTGGTTTAGGCTAGTTTCCTAGTCTGGCCAAGCTGGTTTTAGCTGGTCATACAAGGAAAACCCCTTTAAAACCAGTGAACAGACCAGCTTGGCCAGACTGGGAGTCCAGCTTTGGCCGATAGAAGCTTTTTTGTTTAATTAGGGGTTTTGTAACTGACATTATAAATATACCTGTTAAAACCTCATCATTAGAGCATTACCGTGTTAGAATTTATCATTTTGTATATTTTTAATCTAGTGTACAAACTGAATAACAGTCTGTCTATCAGGAACTATCGTGCTGGAGCTTTCTAAAGAGAAGGCCAATGCCAGTTTATTAGACCGACAGCTGAATCAGTTCCAGACCTCCATCAACAGAGTTGAGAATGAACTGAGTGCACAGATCCGATATCTGACACAGGTGTGTATGTGAATTCACAACTATCTATCTGTCTATCTATCTATCTATCTATATATATCCACCGTTCCATGCATCTATTGTTCTATCTTTCCATCCATCCATCCAGATCTGTCATTTTATCTCCATCATTCCATCCATATTCCATCTATACATCCATCCATTTATCATGATCTATCTAATCATTCGATCTCTATTCATTGTTCTATGTGTAACAGACGTAGGATAGTAGGCTTCTTGTTAGAGCGCCCGACTCCCATGCGGACGGGCCCGGGTTTGCGTCCCGCTTGGAGCAGGCAGGTGCGAACGGGAGGGGCTACATTGGTGCCGTGACCCGGATGGGAGTGAGGTTCAGGGGGGGTGAGTGTAACAGATGTAGGGTAGTAAGAGTTGTGCTTATAAACCTCACTCCCCTGATCTCGAGAGATGCTCTAGCAACTCCTGCTAGGGGTTGCAGCCTTTAGCCTCCTTGTTAGAGCGTCTGACTCCAATGCAAACGTGCCCGGGTTCGCATCCCGCTTGGAGCAGGCAGGTGCGAACAGGAGGGGCTACATATGTATTGTGCCATGCATCCATCTATCCCATAAAAACATTGCATTGGAGAAAAACTTTTTGCTGCACTAACTTTATTTCTTCTTTTCTGAGTAAAGGTGGCAACAGGTCAGCCTCATGAGGGATCGACATACTCAGCCAGAAAGGACTGTCAGATGGCCTTAAACCGTGCAGAATATGCCCGTGTCAAACTGGGAGAGTTGGGACGTACCTGTGAGATGATGCTTGAGCCACAGACGTAAAGACTTATTAAATGGACTATTTCTTTGTAATATCTGCCAGCCGATATAAGTATCTACATGTTTCAAGACCTGTCTGAATACCATCCACAAACAACACATTTATTCTCCATAGTCTAAGGAAATCTTGTATGACAAACCCAGTGATTTGCTTTGAATATGTTCCGTCTTGTAACAGCACCAAAACTTTTGTCTTGTTAAGAAATGTTACATATTTTCTGTTATTGCTTTTTTTAATAGTTGTGACAAAAGAACAATAAAATATTTTTTTCACTAGTATTTTATTGAAGGGAACATAAGACTTATTTTGCATTGTTCATCACTGTTGTGATATCAAGTACACAGCACAAGGGTTGCATCCAGGGTGTACATCAATAAAATAATATACATTTATATCACCACACAAACATTTAAATATTGGAATTCAAAAAATGTCCACCATACACACACATTTAACATAAACACCAGCTACTAACATCTGGACCCATAGTGTTTTATAGTGTCTTATAGCTTATTCATCAGAAGACAACCATTAAAGTGAAGACCTTCGGCTTGTTTTGCTTATTTATATGATGGAAAATGTGGAGTCAAAGTTCCTTCCCATAATGTTCTGAATATTTCTGGAATTTAACAACACATGACATGCATATATATGTACACAGCATGTATTTGTGCATGTTTACTGTATGTTTTTGACACGTTTTCTTCATTACATTATCAGTATATCTAGTATTTAAATTTTGAGCTGAGAGATGAACTGGCAAATATATCAATTTCAGACAATATAACAAAGCAAAATCTCATCCTAGATTGTTGAGAGGTCTTTTAAAAATAAATAATTACAAATAATTGGAGTTGAATTTGGAAATTGCCTGGGTTTATGTGACCATGTACTCCTGGCGTTTGTTAAGGCGAACTTGACACAGAGACACTGCGCCAACACCTACGTAGATGGCAGCAGCAATGAAGCAGTTGATGCCAACTTGGTTGTAGAGTCCGTAAATTGTCTGTGGTGGATTCTTGCTGTTGAAGAGAAGACAAATTCATAAGTAAACATTTGCATGTAAAAATGTCCTCATCTCAGGACATGCCAGTTCTCATTCTACACATGCAGCCTATTCGAAATGTTTGAAGCAAATTATTGAGCAAAAATACTGAAAAAAACAAAACAAAAAAAAAAACAGTAATTTTGTGAAATATTATTACAATTTAAACAGTTTTGTATTTGAATATATTTTCAAATGTAATTTATTCCTGTGATGCAAAGCCTAGTTGTCAGCATCATTACTCCAGTCTTCAGTGTCACATGATCCTTCAGAAATACTGATTTGGTGCTCAAGAAACATTTATTATTATTATCAATGTTGAAAACAGTTGCGCTGCTTAATATTTTTGCGGAAACCACAATACATTTTTTTATTTAGGATTCTTTGATGAATAGAAAGCTCAAAAGAACAGCATGCATTTGAAGTAGAAATCTTGCAACATAAATGTCTGTCACTTTTGATCAATTTAATGCATCCTTGTTGAATAAAAGTATTAATTTCTTATCTTAAAATATCTATTCAGATCTCTGGAACATTATATGGGGGAAAGTAACTCACTCATCACGGATGTCTTCCTCAGTAAAGGGAACATCTTCGATCAGCACAGCAGATTTTGCACTGAAGAAGATTCCCAACATTGACTGAAAACAAAAGTGAATAATTAATAACAAGGTCTGTTATGAATATTTAAAATTAGGAAAGGTGGAATTAATTATGGAAGAGCACCCAATATATATCTATGGAAATACACAAAAAAGAAGTCAAGGCAGTGAAGAATAGCTATTAAGGCCTTCACATCCTATGATCCCAACACTGTTATTTTCCTCATATCAGGCTCCTGGTATATACTGCTGATAAATAGGTAACTGAACATAGCTTTTTATGCAGATTTGTTACAAATGTACGCATTTATCTATCAGTGAAGATCTAAATACACCAATATTTACTATTATTACATATATAGGTAAATTTTTCCTGTCATTGAATCCCATTAGCTATAACTAGCACGCGATGACACGAAGACTATAATCCTTACCAGCATAACGACACCCCAGATGCTTAACACGATCCCACAGGCTGCCAATTTGGGCCCACAGAATAAAAGCGACGGCATTTTATCCGAGATCGCCCACAGATTCTTCCTCTCAAAACTGGTAAGAGGTTGCTACATCCAGTGGGGATGACAGCCTGCCTTTATCCTCCTCTCGACCCAATCGACCGGATATACATCGGCGGCACTCGGGTTTGTCCGACTAGTTCCGTAAGCTTATTCGGCAACGCTCGGCTGTTTTCGTATGGATGTTGCGCAGATCGTGTGCAATAATTTGATTGGCTATGGACTGACCAATTATACTCCTCGTTTTCGAAGCGCATTGTACTCTGGGAATTTTTAGTTCGAACTATTATGTTGTGTTCATGCTGATTATAGAGAGTTTTTGTTAGATATATAATAAAGTTAGCATTATTTTTGTAGTACAGAAGGTCGCTGAATGACTGCAACAGTCATTTTAAACCGGTTTGATAGTTTTATCTTTCCAGCGCCGCTGATTTAACTCGACTAGACTGTTTTTGTATTTGTGTCAGTTCTTTTTATTTCAGCTCATCACTCCAGCATGACTTCAGCTTCCACAAAGGTAAAACACTTGCATCGTTCTTCATCATAAATATTCTTACGTAATTGATAAATAAAAAACACATATAAATGCCAATCAGGTGGGCGAGATCTTCTCGGCTGCAGGCGCGGCATTCTCTAAACTGGGTGAACTGACCATGCAGCTGCATCCAGTGGCAGACTCATCTCCTGCAGGGTGAGATGCTGAAACTGCATCTGCAGTTTTTTTAAATGCATTCTTTTCTTCTTTCCTGTTAAATGTTAGATGTTCTGATTAGTTTTGTCCTATTGTTTATGTATAGTCAGTAATTTGTAAATGACTAATTTTCCCTTTGCACACTCATTCTCTCAGAGCCAAATGGACCGACACGGAGATTGAGATGCTGCGATCTGCAGTTCGCCGCTTTGGTGAAGATTTGAACAGCATCAGCTCAGTCATAAAGGAGCGCACAGTGTAAGTGTGTATTAAGTTATAGTTGTGATGGGGTTGTAACTGTATAATTGTTTTTTTCTTTTCTTTTTTTCAAATTAAAAATAAAATATAAAAACGGTATATTCTGATTTAATGAATTGAATATGAAATTTGGTGTTTAATTATAATTTTCATGCTGTGATTAATTAAAACATTGTTAGGGCAAATAATAAATATACTGGGAGTAAAAAAAAGTTTTAAATAATTAAGATTTATAATGTTTTTAAAGTTACTTATGCTAACCAAGGCAGCATTTATTTGATCAAAAATACTGTAAAAACAGTAATACTGTGAAATATTACATTTTAGATGAATAGAAAGTTCAAATGAACATTATTTCTTTGAAATATAAATATTTTGTAACAATAATAATTGTATTTACTCATTTGAATAAATTTATTGCATCTTTTTTTTTAATAGAAATATTAAGCCCAAACTTTTAAATGATAGTGTATCATGATTTCAACAAACATATGTAGCAGCCCAACTATTTTGAACATTGATAATTATAAGAAATGTTTCTTGAAACTGAAGTAAGTTACATAAGTAATGATGCTGAAAATTTAGCTTTGCCATCGCAGGAACAAATTACATTTTAAAATATATTCAAATAGAAAATGCTTGTTTTAAATTTTAACAATATTTCACAACAGTACTGTTTTTACTGTATTTTTGATCAAATTAATGCATAATATTGCATCACAAATCTCTGTCTTTTTTTTTTTTTTGTGTGTGTGTGTGTCATCTTGTAGTGCCCAGATTAAGACCACAGTGAAAAGGAAGCTCTATGAGGACAGCAGGGTTCCTCTCACTGCAGAGTCGCCTAAAAAAACTATGAAGAAAACCACAGTGACACTGCCACCGCCTCCTGCATCAGTGGCTCCCACTGTTATCGCTGTTCCAACCTCACAGGTTGTCGTCACAACTGGATTGCAGAGTTCTTCATCTTTACAACCAGCAATAAAAAACCCTAAACCAGCAGGTGACTCACTTTCCAATTACAAGGGATGAAAAATAAAAACATTCATCATTAATAATGTCAGTTTACAAATGTGGTTATATGTCTGTAAATGAACTGGCTCTCTATTATCAGATGTGACTCTGAGTGCTCTCAATGACTCTGATGTGAACAGTGATTTGGTGGATATCGAGGGGCTTGGAGAGGGCTCCACTAAAAAACCAAACTTTGACCAAGGTGAGTCCCATTTAAATGCATTTAAAGGAATTATTATCCAAAAATGAACATTCTGTCATAATTTATTCACCCTCTTTTCATTCCAGACCCCTTTATGGTGCTTTTTGCAACAGTTTTAAAGCTTGAAAACTTAAGTTCCATTCAATGTAACTGCATGTAACATATAGTGACTGTATAAAAAAAAAAATCTCAATTTCACGGAAGAAAGTGATACAGGTTTGGAAGGAAAAGTAGGTTGAATAAATTATGACAAATTTTATTTTGGGGTAAATTAATCCTTCAAAGGTGAAGTTTGTAGTGCCACTTCGCGGAATTACAAAACTAAAGGATATTTTCAAACACTCCTTTCGCACGTCGTGCCTGCACACCCCAGATGTATACTATAGATTAAGCTGGAAAGAGACTAACAGATTTTGTGTACACACAAAAGTTTTTAGATTTGTAAAAGCATGCACATGCCAGAACCTGCGCAAAATTCCCTTTTTAAAACTCAGTCAGCGGAAGATTGTGCGTACATGCATCTCCACCCCGTCTCCTTCCCAAAATAACCATATATGGAGCTTATAATACCTAGTTTTACTATGCATTACCTCATCTGCATATCATTTCCATATGAATATTCCCATCCACGTGATACCATGTTTAACGATACAAGACATTAGGAAAATATGACTCTAAATGCCATTTGTGCCATCACATTACATTGCTCAATCATTCACTATCCTTGTTTTGTTTTAAAATAAATAAATCAAGAGTAAGTTGTCAGAGAAGAGTCTTTTCTACTGCCAAATAGTATTTTTAATTGTTTTAAATGCATTAAATTGGTCTAATTTTGCCAAAAAGGTAAACATATATGTTAGGATGTTTACATTTTTGTAATGGAAATAGATAGGCCTTATTTTTGCAGTGTAAATAATTGTCTGACTCAGTGTGTCACTGACAAAACATTTTAAATTTAAAACATGTATATGAAAATGGTTATCAAATATGTATCTATTTAAATTCATATAAAATATGTTACATATGTTATAACTTCTGGATAAAGATTTCAATGAAATTTCAGTGCTTAACTACATGAATGAGAGTGGAATAATAATTTATTCTAAGTGTGTTTGTCAAAATAAAAACAGTTTTTAAATCATTCTGTTTATTTCAAAACGCTTTACACCCCGTTTACACGTGTATTTAGCTTCAACCACTTTTGATCCGATCGACCAAAACACATCTTAATACCAGGTGTAAACGGGGCCAGTGTATTAATGGTGCCTGTAGGGGCGAGATTAACACATGAATTGCATACTAACAGTAGTCAATGTACAATAAAATGGATTAAGATTATGTATTTTAACATAAAACTATTGCATCACATTTAAAGGGTTAGTTCACCCAAAAATGAAAATTCTGTCATTAATCACTCACCCTCATGTCGTTCCAAACTCGACTTTCGTTAATTTTTGGAACACAAATGAAGATCTTTTTGATGAAATCTGAGAGCTTTCCTTCTCTCCATAGACAGCTATGGGACTACCAATTGGACACTTCAAAAAGTTCATAAAGCTTCCAATTACCACAACTGATGTGTGGGCAGATGAATGTTTATATGTGAATAAAAGCCTAAATTCAATCTGTTCATCATATAAAGTGATCGTTTCTCTTCAGAGACTAAACTGCTCAATTCATATGGATTAGTTTTACGATCTCTTTATGAACTTTTCAAAGTGTCAAAGTTTGTTGCGTAGCTGTCTATGGAGGGACCGAAAGCTCTCAGATTTCATCAAAAAGATCTTCATTTGCATTCCAAAGATGAACAAAAGTCTCATGGGTGTGGAACAACATGAGGGTGAGTAATTAATGACAGAATTTTCATTTTTGGGTGAACTAACCCTTCATCAAGTGGAAAAGCATGTTAACTTTGTTGCTGTTGATAAACTTTTTCTTTTTAAACTTTTTTTTTTTTTCTGACAGAGAGCTTGAATCTGGACTCCAGTCTTATAATGAACTCCAGTGATTTGCCCCTGCTGTCCCGCTGATCTTCATTGCTCAGTCAAAGTGATATTCAGGGAAATGGGGACAAAGATTATTAAGGACAGCACATGTAAAGATTCTGCAGTTTAATAATGAGATACACAGAATGGAGAATGCAGCAGCTGGCACCTGTTAAATCTTTTCCACCGTGGGTCCAAATAACAGCAGTCCAAACCTCTACTACATCACCAACCATTATCTACCCATTTCAGTGAAGAAATATTACATCTTTAGTTCTTATGCAGCAAAAATGAAGTTTTTTTTAATCTAATGGAAAGGAATCTAATGGAAGATTGAAAATGTTTTTTTGTGGTTCATGTTGTGTGATCTGCTTTGCCTACAGTTGAAAAGGGGTTTACAGGACAGTGATGCAGGGGTCAAACTACTTGTAAAAATACTTTTTATTTTATTTTTTGTATTTTTTAATAGGCCCTTTTGGCTTAAGTAAATCTTTGTGAAGTGACATAAGATGCTGACTGTAATGGAAAAGTGGCAGCATGCAATCAAAAAGTTATAGAATTTTACCATTTTTTTCACTGTATGTTAGGTGCAGCTTCTATTGTATGTATATATATTATTTTAACATTACATAATTAAACAGGTCATTTCAACCGTAAACAAGACATGCCTGTTTAAATTTCATATGAACAAATCAGCTTGACATACATTGTCTTAGCTCAGAATAAAAAAGACAGCATGCAAATCAATAAAATGAGTTTTTATTATGATCTTGTTCATAATAAGAATATATGGTATCATATACATTTCATTTATGGTAAATGATATTTCTTCTCTGATAATTGGACATTCATCTTGTGTGACTGAGAGGGAATAAATGTACTTTTGCTACCAATACATCAAAAAATATCCATCTTTCACTTTAATTTTTTTCTGGCTTTTAGAATATATTTACAACTTAAACAATTGATAGGCAGAATCTATCAGCTTTGGCATTTCTTTACAATGTTTTTCGTGCGCTCGCAATCCATTTAGTAACAGCACAATTATTTGAGGAGAACAAATGACAAATCATGACCATCTCTGACGCACAGACACAACAGATCTAACAGTAAGTGTATGGCAAATCTGGAAAATAAATGACATGGTACATATTGTAGGTAATAGTGGGAAATGAATAAAAACAACTGGTTATACAACTGATTCAGAACAACAGAGCTCAAGTCTTTCGTTCAGGTTCTTGATAAGTACATGGACCTGATTATCCCGGTCAATGTAACAAATACTAATTCCAGCAACTTTAATGCATATTGCACATTCGTAATCACTTTTACAGACCCATAAACATTGGTATCAATCTTTGAAATTTCAAGGACCTCAAATGGAAATTGCAAAATTACAAACAGTGCAAGTAACTTTGGAATTCAAACTTAAAGATTTAAAACCTATAAGGCATTGTCATCACTGTGAATGAAAAACTAAATGAGTAAAAATAAAAGGCAATGACTTTATAGGGAAGAATGTGCCATATTCCTCTTAATATGTGAATATGGAAACAGAGGAACAGCTTCAAATGTCCGACATGCAGCTTTACAGACCAACAAGCTGCCGGTATTGATAAAATAAAGACTTTGGGAATCAAGAATGGTGACATATCTTTACATTGATACTAAAGTATGTACTGCAACCAGAGCCTTTACACATTCATAAATAACAATATAACAGACGCCACAGTCAACATAATTTGCATAATGTTGTTAGGTATCATGGGCAACTTGCTTTAGGAGGGCTTCCAGTTCAATTAACTGCAGCATATGACTTTTCTGGATAATAATAACGAGCCTAATAAAATCCATCCAGCTCAAACACTAAAATTAAAGCCACAATCCAGAAGTACTGCATCCGATACTTTACATAAAAAGTAGATCAAGCTAGAGGAGAGTAAAAAAAACGAGTTAAATCCATCTTATGAAGGCTAAGATGAAACTCTTGACTGTTTTTCGGCTCACTGAAAGAACTGAACATTTTCCAAGTGAAAGGATTTTAAAAAATAAACCATACAAACCATACAAAATAAGATCCTTTACAATAAAAGTAAATATGATCCCACTCATGTAACAGCAACATTGATATCTAACACTGTGCAAATAGTACAAGAGGAAGAGTACGATATCCGCTGAAACTGTGATTGTATCAGTGTATAAATGATTTATCGTGTTTGTAATGCAACAACCCACCCCTTGCATCTTAAGTCCTCGGTTTTTGTACATAATTCAAAACTTAAGGGTCTCGTTTAGGGTTTTATATTTGACCAAAGGTTTTTTACACTGTGGCCTCAGACGGAATACATTTTTTTAGGCTCTAGGTCAGTTTTCAATGTGGACTTTTCACTGAAAGTGCTTTGCCTATACTCCAACAATGGATTCTAGACAAGATGCGAGACATCTTGTCTTTACAGTACTTGTTTTAAGTAAGCGTTAAGAGAATAAAAATGTGGGAGTTGCCTGAATGCGCTGGTATCATTTCCAATGATTTAAAGAATATTTTTCGAACTTAAAAAGTTCAGTCCGAGCTAAAAGCTATATGGAAAAATAAACATATTTACAGATCATATCAGACCCCTCGGATAAACGAAAAAAAAAAAAAAAAGAAACATAGGATTAATATCAACCAAAATAATATTCGATTATTCACATAATTATACACATTTATACAAAATGTTGACCTCTATGGCCAACTGATTTTAATACTCTCTATCCTTAGTTTTTTCAACGCATTCTGGACATTTTACCAGACCGTTGGACCCCGTTAATGGAAGCTGAAGATGTACCAAAATACAAAAGTGTTTTGCCACAACTTGAGGAAAGCAAAGAAGAGCAAAACTGGTCTTCTTCTTGAGTCTGTACACTGAGGAATGGGTCTTTGTGTCCAGATTCGCCAGGTAGAAATCACCTGAACATTTTCATTATGTTATTGCAGATACTATTTCAAATGTACAACACAATATTCTGTAGGCACCATGATTATTCACAAATTATATGATAGCCTGCAGTGTCCATGTTGTCATGTCAAATACATCCAGAAGATTTTGTCTTCTTATATTGCCTCTTGATTTCCTCTGAAGTCAAAGTCACAACTAGGACGATTTTCCTTCAGAAGTGATTGAGCTGAAAGACTCATCAAATGACCAAAATAAAAAGCAGGAAAACATGGACAGAACAGAGTTTAAGTCAAAGTTTGGTCTTCATTTAACAACACCTTGAGTCCAAAGCTCTACACGTTGGTGATCTGGACTCTGGTGTGATGAATACTGGGGTTTAGATGCTGGGGTGGTGAGAGGTGAAGGGGGGCGGTGGGGAGAGGGACAGGGGGCTGGCTGGGGTGTTTGAACCGACAGGAGTGGTCCCAGAGGAAGAGTCCACTGACTGGGAAACACTGTATATGTAAAGAGATTCATTAAGTGCTGAAGTTGATACTCATGAGGCGTGAGAGTCTGTTCAGTTTATTATTGAAGCATCTTTATAAGACTCACCTGACTGTGTAACTGGTTATGTGAGCAGGGTCTGTGACTCCAGCAACAAATAGCTTTTTAGGCGGACCGTCTGATTCCACTCCACCTGAGTGGAAAAGATGGGGGGGACCCTTTTTTAAATACTGTAATTGATAAGTGTCACCAGTAGTAGTTTACTTCACAAACTAATTGATTTTTTTTTAATAAATCAGTCAAAATACACTCAAGTGGTTCATCATGTCCAACTTGAAAATAACCAAGAACTGTTACTATGTATTTATTATTACATAGTATATGTCATTATCATCATAATTATTTACACTACCACTCAAAAGTTTGGGGTCAGTAAGGTTTTTTAAAGAAATTAATACTTTTATTCAGCAAGGATGCATTAAATTGATCAAAAATGTCAGTAAAAACTTTTTCATTGTTACGAAATGTTTCTATTTCAAATGCTGTACTTTTAAACATTCGATTCATCAAAAAATCCTGAAAAAAATGCATCATGGTTTCAACAAATATATTTATCATCACAAGAAATGTTTCTTGAGCAGCAAATAAGTATATTAGAATGATTTCTGAAGGATCATGTGACGCTGAAGTCTGGAGTAATGATGCTGAAAATTCAGCTTTGCATCACAGGAAGAAATTACATATTAAAATATATTAGAACAGAAAACATACATTTTAAATTTTAATAAAGTTTCATAATATCACTGTTTTAATAAATGCAGTGGTGAGCATAAGAGGCTTCTTTTAAAAAAAAAATAGTCTTACTGACCCCAAACTTCTGAATGGTGAGTTAGTTCAAGCTAAGAAAATATTGCTAATAAAACAGTACAAAGTGCTAATAAATTACAATTCTTTCATTATATTCATTAAATTTCCATCCCTTGTGATAACTGATTCATATGTGCCTTTAGAAGAACCAACAGGCTATAATTCAGAATATCACTACCTTTCCTTTTCAAAGGTGCAACTGATGGCCATCTCACTCCAGAGCTCACAGATCCTCTGTTCAATCAAAAACACATCAAAAACTTTGTTCAGTAAGGATATTTGTATATCTTACATTTTAAAAAGAATAATTATGAGACCAAAAAAAAAAAGAATCCTGGTACTCTTGACATCTGAAGGATATACATTATAATACTGTAGTTTTATTCAAGAACTTACCCTCGAAACCTTCGAGTTGGACTGGGTGAGGAATTAGGAGTGACACCGCTGTCCTGGGAATGGAATCCCTGTGTGGGATGTACAGGCAGAGATGAATAAAAAGAATGACAGTGGACTGACTTATGAACTGAAACCCGAAGAGAGTGAAATACTCACTGGAGACAGATGGCCATGCCAATGACTCACAGGAGGAAGGGGAACAGCGGACGAGGCACTTAGATGAAGGGGGGGAGAGACTAAATAAGTTAAAAAAAAAATTTGATAACATAAACTGTTCATTTATGTATATCTAGCTACCTTAGTCTCTGTAAACTCCCTCTCAAAGTGAGCTCCATGTTCTCAATCTGAAAGACAAGCATTGTACAATAATACCTCACTTGACTGAATTAATATTTCTCATACTTTAAAAAACTTCAAATGCTTATGTTTTAATGTTGGAAATTAGTTTTGTAGACATATATACATTTTCTACTGATGAATCTCTTTACAAAACTAAAGTATATATAAAGGTTATGATAAATCAGGGCACGCATCAATTTTTGGTCAAGATCTTGTATTGACAATGCAAGAGGTGAGCACTCTGCAAAATCTCCTCCAGCACATCCCACAGACTTTCAATGACTTTAAGGTCTAGACTCAGAGGTGCCAATTCATGTGGGGGTTTTTTTGGCCGGGCAGCGTACATGTGAACTTCGCTACTGTTTAAAAGAGTCGCAGCATCAATTTTTTAGTTCTCACCTGTCTCTTGTGTTCGGATCTCTCACATGACAGGGAGAATGGGGACAGAGGGAGGGTCTGCAACACAAAGGTAATGTATTATTTACTTATTATTTATAAATGTACAACACTGATATTTACAGACCATCTGAAAACTCACCCGGGAGGGAAAGCTCGGATTTACAGACACGCTGCTCCGACGATACCGAGCTGAACTATTAGAGCTGAACACTGTCGTCCCATCACTGTAGTGCCAGCAATTAAAAGTTGGAAATTTAAAAGAATAAATTTGTTTTGGGATCAAATTTCTCTTAGCGAATATTACTTTTTAAATGTATTGGCACAGTTTCACAGACAGGGTTTAGATTAAGCCAGGATTAATCCTTAGTTCAATTAGGGCATTTAAGTAGCTTTTATAAAAGAAAAAAAAAAAAAAACATTACTGGTGTGCATCTAGAGACAAAACAATGGTACTGACATATTTTAAGATATTTTTAAGATATACATGCATTTTAGTCTGGGACTAGGTTTAAGCCTTGTCTGTGAAACTGGGGGAATATATTCTGTTCCATTCACTCATCGATGGGTGCAGTTCCCTCACCTGACGTTTGTGATCATGGGGGCGCTGTTCGACCTTCGGAGGGCTCCTCCTGCGCCTGCGCACTGGTCCACCTCCATCCTCTCCATAGCTCGTCCTCTGGCACCGAGGCTGTGCGTCACTCACGGCCGGGCTGAACGCCCCCTGGCGCGGCCAGAGCACCAACTCTCACCCGGCAAAAGCCCGACCAGCAGGCCTCACGCCAAAATACCCGATCCAATTTAACTGTTTGACTGCTTTCCTGTGTTTATCGCATTTTGTTGAAGTATTAAATGAAATACTGTCAGCTTGGTACAGTAATTTGATGAACAGCTGTGAGCTCGCGCTACAGCTGGTTTATCGGTTCGCGCACAAACTTGGTATAAACTCCTCAGGTTGATTTCGTCGGCGTAAACATGAAGTAAATACAGTTATTTCTGTGCATTAAGGAGATTTTTCGTATTCAGACAATTAATTATGTATAGTCAGTGCTATTTCCAATGCACAGCCACTAACTCGACACGGTCCTTCGGCTTTTTAATCCAATCCAACTTATCCAAACAGAGTAAATAAAACATCAAAAAGCGCAAACAGCACATAAGCGAATCAACACGGATCAAAGTGGTCCGAAAATACGCTTTCGGGTCTTTTCGGTCAAATGTCGTGATAAAGGTGAAGCTTAATGCCACGGCTTATTTTTCAAGTTTACCTGCTAGTTTAAGCAGTCGGAAAAATGACATAACACAATCCCGATCAAACATGTGATCGTAGGCTCTGTCGGTGAAAGCATCCTCATCTGAAAGTGTCTGCTGATACAGTCTGAAACACGGGATACATTAAAAGTTTTCCGGTCATTTCTTAATTTAGAAAATAAAACATATTTCCCGCAACCAAATAAGATTGTGCATCCCCTTGTACAACAGCGCCTCGCTTTGGTAGAGTAGAGAATTGCACATAGAGATAAAGCACTGTGCTCAAGAGAAGTGAATATGTGGCTTACAACTGTTTACTGCATATTCTTTTGCCAATTATTCTGGCCTTGTTGTAAGATATGTACAGTTTGCTTGTCAGATTTATCTTTTTTTTTTTTTTTTAATTAATACGATTAATGAAAAAATGCAAACATTTAATGTTATTTTCATTGAGGATTAATTCAAAAGAGTCACCTTGGGATGCTTGATTCATACCAAACCATAATAAATTAGTAATGCTCTACAAAACTGTATGTAAACTGTATTGAATTGAATCGAACTGTACTTAATTTAAATTAAGCTTTTGATGTATGTAAATAGTACTATTTTCAAATAAGATTGGTAAATGCATTATGCATTAGCTATTGTGTATGATTAATATTTTTACACTATTTAATTAATCTAGGTTAATGCTGATTTACAAATGTATTCATTATACATTTATGTTGTTTTTTTTCCCATAATACATGAAATAATGTTAATTGTAAAATGTTAAACATGTATTGTGAATGCTATAAAAATATTTTTCATTGATAGTTCATGTTACCTATATGCATTTTAACAAATCAAAGTGTTCCCAAGTAAATTCTGCCAATGTGAATTATATTCATAATATCTAGTGTTTTAATTTCATGGTGAATTTTAAACTCTTACATATTCCATATTAACCGTTTACAATGAAAATGTGTGTGTATTTCTTTCAAAACTGCATTTAAGGCAAACATGTATTTAACAACATAAAATTGTTTATGAGGTTAATTCTATACTAACATTCATAAAGCAAATGTCTAGAGTTGTTTATGAATTGGCAAATTCTTATGACTTTTAAATTCTTACATATTCAAGTATAATTACAATAGAAGTCTGAAACTGTGTGTGTGTATTATATTTATATTTAATATATTTATCAAGGTAATCTTTTAACAAAATAAAATAGTTATTGAAGTTTATTCTTTCATTGTGAACAACATTCATAAAAACAACAGTCTGGTGTTGCTTATGAATTAGTGAATGCTTAAGAATTACACATTCAAGCATAAATGAAGCATAATAAATTACAAGGAGCTGAAAGTGTTTGTGCTTTTAAGGTTTAATTTGGAAAAAAGTGTGATTTTATCTTTGAGATGCATTAAAATGTCTTTTTATTCACTACAGGCCTTAAATTAAAAAAAAAAACTAAGGATGTGCAATTGAACAGTTTCAGGATCTCTACAACATACAGCGCATACATTGCTAATAGTGTTAGCGAATCGGTTTAATTGTCACAAGATGTAAATTAGTAACTTTTTGCTTCCTGTTTCTTTTGTATATTATTTTGGCCTGTTAACAGTACTTTACTTCTAGTCATTCAGCAATTAATAACTTATTTTGTGCTTAAGAAATGGCAATTTTATACTTTGATGAATTATTATTTTATTATTATTCATTGATTTTAAATGACTCCCCAAATATCCATCACAAACAAACAAACACAAAAACATAATGTTTAAAAGAGGTGGGTGGATATAACTGCTTCATCACATACTAGCATAAAACATGCTGCAATACTCAAGATTGTGTGAAATTACTCAGTAATATTAATGAATAATAAATAATATGAAATCTGGAGCATTTAAAGTAGGCCTGTCCCTTTGTGCATTCCCAACCTCATCTATGTTATTCCTGATGATTTTGAGTCACTTTCATGAGCTTCGTCTGCTTTATGTGAATTGCCTTGCTCTTGTTCCTCAGCCTCTTTCTGTCCTCCAAGAATTTGCAAAGGCCAGAGAAGGTGGGTGTTATGACCGGCGTTGGACCGTCCACAGCAGGCTAAGCTTTTGTCTCCTGTTAAGAAATAAAGGAGCGCATTGAGCCAAGAATTGCAGGAAGCCAGCGGCCGAGTGATCTTGTAGCAAATGGAAACCATCCGCATGGTTTGGCACTCGACGGCCTTTGTTTCTTTGAGGACAAGGAAGAGCGTGCGCGTTATGTGGAAGGGCAAAAAACACAGTGCGAATAGGATGGTGATGGCGATGATGGTTTTGATGGACTTGCGTCGCCTGTTGAGGTACGGCGCGTGTTGAGAGCCTGAGATGGACACGGACATCCTGTCCTTGACCACTTCCACCCCTCCACACATTCCCCCTTCCTCCTGCACCTGTGGCTGGGAGTGTAGCGTCTGGAAGATGGTCCTCACCACCTGCGAATAGCACCACGCAATGATGATAAAAGGAAAAAAGAAGCCCAAAAGGTGCAGAACAATTCCATAAGGCACGTATTCAGAAAACTCTGTGTCTATTGCGTCATCCCAACAGTTCCTGTACACCTCCACCTCGGCTTTTTCAGCATCACTGCTACTTTCCGACCAAGAATCAACTCCTTCAGTCACTCCACCTCCTATTTTCCTCAAAACATCCCCTGTTTTGGCAAACCGGACAATGGGGCACGTAAGTATGAACACTACAACCCAAACGGCAGCGCAAATGCCTCTAACTGCCCGCTTGCTCTCCAGGGTGATGGTTCTGATTGGATGGCAGATGCCCATGTAGCGATGGACGGATATACAGGTGAGGAAGAAGATGCTGCAGTACAGGTTGAAGTAAAACAAGAAACGCACCAGCCTGCACATGAAGTCTCCGAAAACCCAGTGGTCACGCATCACGTAGCTAGCCACGAGGAACGGCAGTGAGAAGCTGTACATCAGATCCGTGGAGGCCAGATTGACCATGTAGATCAGCGAAGTGTTCCACTGACGGCCACTCTTGCACCGGTAGGACCGCAGAAGGACGGTGGAGTTCAGGACGAGGCTGAGCAAGAAGGTCAAGGAGTAGCACAGAGGCAAGATGACGTACTTGTAGGACTCGTCGATGCTACAGCTGTGCTGTGCACTTTGGTTGAGAACATCTGCTGGCATTGATGCATTGGAGACTGAAACCGTGGTCTTCATGATCAGCTGTCCTTGATCTTGTAACCACAAAGCCACATCACTCTTTGTCTCTTCAACTCAATCTAGAAGCACCACATTCTTCAACCTTAAGGATATCCTGTGAGGACATCGCTCCGAGATAGAGAAAACAGATGAACGTTACATATTTTTACTGTGATTGCACTGTAAATCTGAACTTTCGTGTTTGCAGTCCGTCCTATAGTTTATTTCCAAGCAAACTGCAGGTTGACCAATGACTCAGCCCTTCAACTTTATCTGTCTATAGTGCTGATTCGGCCACTTCTGGTCTATTACCCCATCAATCAGTAACAAACCATTCCGTAAACCCTTCATTCATCTTTCCATCCCCCATTTTTTGTGTCCCATGTATTAGACAAGATCTTTTGCATTGCAGTTTTGCTTTGCACAAATTGAGAGGTATCAACATGCGTCACTTCCTGACCTAACTGACCTCGTTTGCAATGAAAACTGTGAAGCGTGTGCGTTAAGATGCCTAATTTATGTCAAGACATGGCTGATGCATTCATCTATATGCATAGTACCTACATAACATGAAGCACTAATGACAATGTCTCAGTGTTTGGTTCATGATATTCTTGAGTTTGTTTCTTAATGAATATTCCTGTGTACTACAGAGGCAGCTTTGGTATTACAATATCATGTGTCCTTGCAGGTATGTTCCAGTAAATAATTAATACCCATTCATTCAGACAAGAAATGCTGAGCGGAAACCCAATCCAGCATACAGTTCAACACAAAACTGTGCATATCAATTATAAACACCATGATTTGATTATTAAAAGTTTCAAAATGTAAACTAAAACATTTTGATAGTGATATTGAGTATATAGGTCATCTTTATTCATTTAAAGCAATTTTCTTTTTTCTTTTTCCACCACTTAGTATTAAAGCAAAGTTTGTTCTGATAGATCTATATGAAATATCTTACCTGTTTAAAGGTCAAGGAAAAAGGGTAACTCCAATGTGCAGCCAAAATGCATTAATTTCTTCACACATCTGATAAAAGGTCAGGATGAAAAGTTCAGTGCCGTGCCGTGTTTTGCCGCACTGCAACTACAGTCTCTGTTTACAAATTACTTTCTCAATTTACTATCCAAATCTGCAAGATTTTACTAATCGTGTCTCAATCACTAATTCTGTGTGCTTCCTTCTTTTCTGTCTCGCCTCTATGCCCTCTCTCTCTCGCCATCCACTGTGCTTGAATGGTCAGTCAGCTGAGCTGCATGCAGTTGAGTACATTTATGTTCAACAACCCTACAGAACACACAAGGATCATTATGTAAAAAATACCAGGGGTAAACAAGTCAGTACAAATCATTTTAACAAGCAGTGTTTTCCACCTTTTTTGTTTTATGAACCCCCTCAAACCTTATCAGTACCACTCAAGTGGCCTGTCATTCACATCAAACCAAATATGTGTTCCTAACTCATTTTATACTGGAGATAATTTTGCATCACCATTAATATGATTAAAGTCACCTCAAAAAATACAATCGATACTGCGGCTGGGGTGGGGGGTGGCTCCACCTGTCACGGTGTGGCTGTATAAAGAAGTGCACGACGAAAGAGATCCTTTGGAAGATCCTTTTAATAAAATGAAATCCCAACCAGGAGAATAACTACATCCAAAAAGACCATAAAACAACATCAATGCTAGACAAAGAACAGACTAAACTGAGGGCTTATATACAAAGGAAACAGAGGACTAAAGGAGACTAATTAAAAAGACACACCTGAGTTGAGGACACTAATCAAATCAGTAACCTAGGATACAAACAACAGGAGAATGTAGGAGAAATGAACTAAATAACAGACTCAAAGAATAACAAAGAAACTTAAACATGTACAGGAAGGAGAAACAGATTAAAAGACAAATTTACAGTGTGACACCACCAAATTACACATTTATTCTGCTATAAATGGCATCCGTACAAATAAATTTTTGCATGTATTCATACACATATACATACATATATATTACTTTAATTAAAAAGAAACTTAAAAAAAACAAAAAAAAAAACAAAAAAACAAACAAAACATAAATCACGAGTGTAATTTAGAATTTCTTCTAGGATACTCAAGGCACCTCGAGAGGTTCTCCAAAGGGTTCTTATAACCTGAGGAACCCCAAAATGACAGCAAAGTCACCATGAAATCAAAATTAATATTTTTTTGTGTATTTATTATGATTTATATCATTATGCACATAATTATTTTTTTCTTAAATTCATGTGCCCTTCTAATCTTAAATCAAAATAACTGCCCCTCCCTCTTGCAGCGACATCTCTTCTCTTCTCTGACGACGTGTTTATTGGCATGAAGGCGGGACAACCTGTCACTCATATGAGATCAACCAATTGCATACCACAACCATCCAATCAATACCCAATTAACAAAATCAAGCCCCGCCCTACATTTTTTCTTGTTCAAGAAGCCGTTTCACTTGGATAGCCTATACATCGCAATAAAGAAAAAACTATTGCAACTTCCATTTCATGACGATACTTTAAGTATCACTTTTTTAGTTTTTATGTATTACTTTTTATGAATAGCATAATAGACCCTTTTCACAGACTGTGATGACAGGTTTTAACGGTCATCAATATCGTAAATCCTGCGAAGTTTTTTTATATTTTTATTTTTAAATAAATGTATGTACATTTATAACACTATACTTAGTATTATATTACCTTTGCATCAAATTACAAAAAATTAGTTAACGCTGCTGTGAGGGTGTTCCTAATACAGCGGCTATGGGAGCGACAGTAAAAATTACATCTTTCTCTCTTCTGACTGACTGACGTTATCAATCGCTCTCTATTTTTTTCCTGTTTTTGAAAGTTGTGAAAACACTGTTGTGGAGTTTTTCTTTTGCTATTTGAGCAAATGGAAACACAAAAAAATATATTTAATGAAGTCTCTCATTCACCGCTATAGAATTTTTCCCAACTATGACGACTTCTGCTTCTGAGAAACCCGGAAAAGTGAAAAGGGTCTATTGTCATAGTTCCACTACTTGCATTTCCAATTCCACAAAAAAAGGCTGACGACTGTGTATAAAATATAAAATAAATGCTTTATTAAATTATTGCAAATATTTAGCACTGAGATATTCATTCTCATGTATAAGTATGATACACAGGAAAGTTGTAAGGCACATTCATATGACAGCATAATTCACACTGTTTATATTCTTATGATGATTACATATACTGTATTTCAATGGAATGCTTAATGTAACAGATGATTAATACATCACAGTTATTGATCACATATGGCTTTAACAGCAGCTTATTATATTCTCTATTAACAGATGCAAAATTAAACCATAAGTGATGAGACATGAATCAGAGCCATTAGGGTTCGTTGTTAAGGCACTTTTTTTCACAATAAAACTTGTGACTATAATCAATGACTCACAATTTAGCAAAAGTTTCTTTGAGGGCTACATTTCTTCAAGAACAAACAGGATATTCTGGCCTTGTTAGTCCACAGGATGAGTAACAGTAAATGACTGCTTTCAGAAAGTGCCAACGTTGAACTGCATCTATGCAGTTGTTGCAAACAAAAATTGTTCACAATGATGTCATATCCTGTACATCCAGGAGCAAAGCATCTTGCTTAGTCCGAAGGTGGTCTCGTACTACAAGATGTTTCACCAGTTCTGAGCTCAAATCTAAAAGCACAAATCAAATTAGTGTATGAGTAAAAATCAATGTCATTTTAAAAGTGTAAAAACATTTTGGATAAGAGTTTAAAGAAGCATGGAAATTAGGTAACACCTTATTTTAAGGTGACGTAGTTACATGTTTCTACATGTACTTACTATAGTAATAACAGTAAATTACAAGTAAATAACCCTTAACCAAACCCTAACCCTATAGTAAGTACATGTAGTTAATTATTATTACTCAGTACTTATTTAGTACTAATATAGTAAGTACAATGTAACTACATTATACTTCACCTCAAAATAAAGTGTAACCAGAAATTATGACACATTTGTAAGTCTCATTTTTGATTGAAAATTTTGTTGTTGCAGTTTAACGATTGCAGATTGTATCCTTGAGGAAAAAGATACCTTGAATGTCTTCATTCAATGAGGCCCTGAGCGCATTTAGCTGCAGTAAAGAGCATGTCTGCAGATCACTAAGGCTAAGAATCTTTCTTCTTATGTTCATGTTACTGTGGGTGGCTTCTTGCTGAAAATAAAAAAATAATATGCAAAAAATAAATACCAGAGAAATAAATGACCACACCAAGACAGCCACATAAAAAACACACTGGATTAAGTTCAAATAACACAGAAATCTTACACTCACAGAGTACAACAGCAACATTCCAGAAGTAAATCTCCCATTGATTTTCTCCATAGAGAAACTGATTTTTTAATGATTCTGTATAAACCTTTAAATAAATTAATACCTTTTTCAGCAAGGATGGTTCTCAACCTTTTTGACTCCAAAGCCCCTTAATATGAAGGACTAATGATTATAATTAAAAAAAAAAAAAAAGTTTTACACACAGTTCCTGCCTGATTAATTTACTACCTGATAAGACGAGCAGTTTGGAAAACGAACGAAATTCCTATGGCGTTTTATGATTTTATAAATTTGCATGACTTTCCCATGTCTAGAAATCACACATTTATTAAACATAATAATTTAAATATAAATAATTTTAAGTCATCTTGAGGTCCCCTTGAAAGTTTGCTGAGGCCCCCTAGTGGCCCCCGGGTTGAGAACCACTGCATTAAATTCATCAAAAGAGACAGTATGTTCCAGAAGATTCTATTTCAAATATATGCTTTCTATTAATCAAACTAATGTATCACAGTTTCCACAAAAATATTAAGCAGCAACTGTTTTGAAATGTTTCTTGAGCACAAAATCAGTATATTAGAATGATTTCTGAAGGATCATGTGACACTGAAGACTGAAGTAATGATGCTGACAATTCATCAATAAATTATATCTTAAAATAGAAAACATATATAAATATAAATAATATTTCACAATAATACTCTTTTTATTGTAATTTTGATCAAATAAATGCAGCCTTAGTGAGCGAGACTTTCTTTCACAAAATATAGATATAATATAAAATTCAAGTGAAAGTTTGTAATGTGAATCATCCCAGAGCTGTTTGATTTGATTCATGACAGGAACTCTATATTGAAGACTTTTTTTTTTAAGAAAATGAAAGGGAAAAATACTTCTGGAAACAAGGCCACTTTTCTGTCATCATTTACTCTCCTGTATGTGATCCTGTCTAACTTTACACAGTGGAACATAAAAGCAAATATCTTGAATGATACTTTTATGGTGCTTGAAAATTTCAGTCCCCATTACAAGCTCCATTTTTAAAAAAACATCTCCTTTTGTGTTCCACAGAAGAAAGACAGACCATACTCTTGGGTGTACTATGCCTTTGAAACCTCTCACCTCTTTCTCTTTCTGTTCGGCCCATAGCTTGTCTCTGAGAGCCCTGAGTGCTGCTTTCACTTCCTGTTTTAGCCCCGGAGAGCAACTCCCACGTACCTCCACCTCACATGAGCTCTGAGGATGACAAAAACCTAATGCCTTTTGCAACCTCATAAATCATGACCTGAGATACAACTTGAAAAACTCAGGGAAACTACCATCACGACTCTCAGCACCCACCTCCTTGCTAGATGCCCCTTCGTCATCCTCCCCCTCACTCTCACTGTTGTTGATGAAACAGAGCTGAAGATTTTTAGGGCTATTAAATCTGTTTGAAACACAGTGCACATTTGAATAGAAACATCAGAACAATGTATCTCAACATTATGAACCTGCACATGCATAATACCGTGACGTTATGACTGGAACACGACAGGGACTGTAGTCGTTCTCATCTGCCCATGGCTCCCGGTGGAGTGAATGGTGTTTTGACCCTGTCCAGCATCCAAGTATTCTGTCTCGCTCTGATAAACCTAGACTCTAAAACACAAGGAGGTCTCTTTTTTTAATAGTTGCAGTATATGTATATATATATATATATATATATATATATGAAGATTAGATTAAGATTTTTTAATGTTTCTGAAAGAAGTCTCTTATGTTTGTTCACCATGGCTGCATTTATTTTATCCAGAATACAATAATACAGTCATATTGTGAAATATTATTACAATTTAAAATAACTGTTTTTTATTTTAATATATTTTAAAATGTAATTTATTCCTGTGATGGAATAGCTGATTTTTCAGCAGATCCTTAATATGCTGATTTGGTAATCAAGAAACATTTCTTATTATTATCAAACAGTTTCTTCATTTGGAAATCATCATATTCAAGAGCTTGGGGTAAGTAAGATAAAAAAAGAAAGAAAAAGAAATTAGAAATTTTATTTAACAAGTATGCATTTAATTGATCAAAAGTGACAGTAAAGATATTTATAATGTTACGCAAGTTTTCTATTTCAAATAAATGCTGTTCTTTTGAAATATTCATTGAAGAATCCTAAAAAAATAAAAAAATAATGCATCACCGTTTCCAGAAAAAATCAATGCAGAACTGTTTTCAACATTGATAATTATAAGAAGAAACGTTTTTCCTGTATTTTTGGTCAAATAAATGCAGCCTTGATGAGAATGGCAGACTTCTTTCAAAAACAAACAAACAAACAAAAAAATCGTAATTATTCCAAACCTTGTGGTGTAGTGTATATATAAAGTCCAGATAAAATGTTACCTCTGCTTTTCTTCTTCTTTCCTCTTCCTGCCTTTCTAGCTCTGCAATCCGTAAACTTAAATCCTCCCACTGCATGATGGGTAGGTCGTGATCACCCAGGGGGGGCTGTTCACTGTTCTGTTTGGTCCCCTGGCCAGAGGGTGAGGGGTCATCTGCGGTCCTCTCAAAATGCCTTTCGCTGTCTGGATTCTCCTCCATCCGTTGGAGAGTAGTGCTAGTCCAGCACAGACAGGCTAAAAGCACATACATTTAAAGTCACAAAATTATAAATATAATCAAATAAAAAGAATTAAGATCATTTCCAAAACCTTTCCAAATCTTTCATAAAGCTAATTTTGAAAGATTTTGGGTCAGTAAGAATAATGTTTTTTTAAAATCTTTTATGCTCACCTATGTCACATTTATTTGATCAAAAATGCAGTACATAAAGTAATATTGTGAAATATTATTATAACCTAAATAATGGTTTTCTATTTTAATATATTTAAAAATGTTTTATTCCTGTGATGCAAAGCTTACAATGAGTAAGACAGGGTTGACAGTTTTATAGCAAATTTGAAATTTAGCAATCAAACTAAGCATATTTCCTAACACAGCAAGGAGAATTTAGAAACATGGCTGGGGACAAGCCAAAAGACGTCCTCATGAAGACAAAAGGAAAAAATACATTTACAACACTTTTGTTTATGTATAAAGTTACATAGGCTACAAGAGAAAATGCCTGCATTAACACATACTAAAAGTGGCTATCTGCTGTTCGTTGTTCGTGTCATTATTTACACACCACGAGGGACAAAATGAAAAGACCCTCCAAATAAGACACTAGGGCATTTAATTTCATTCCAGGCCTTTAAAGGAAACTCATGCTACATTAAAATTCTTGTTTTCAGAGAAAACAACTCCAGCACGCTCAGTTGCCCAGTCACATTAAAGTAGCTTTTCTGTTTGCTTCGTGACGCATGACTAATACGTGCATCTTTACAAACAAATCATCAAGATATTTTTTTCTATAAATCATACACTTTATACTTAATGTTACAAGTGACAAAGTTGGATCGTATTGTGGCTGAGCCCCTCCAGTTCCTGTTTTCTTTTCTGGAAGATGTGGATGACATTAATTCACTCACCTTTTATCGGAAAACTGAGGTCGACATCGCGACTGTCACCTAAACTTCAATGTATTTACACATTTCGCGCAGTTTAATGAATTATTTCTCACTACTTCAATCCTTCCTCTGCTGGAGAGGAAACACCCCTTTGGCTTTCCCTTTCCTCCCGCCCTCCGTCCGTGCTTCTTCTCCTGTTTTCTTAAACCGCAAGTTAAAGGCGACTTCTTATCGAAGTCAATCTTCTGAACTTGTGGAGTCAGTTGCTTCTGTTAAAGTTTGAATTGCGCGAATGTTTTGTATACTGTTATAGTGACAGCTGGAAGTACAGATAAGACTGTTTGGGAAGGGTTGAGAAAGTAGGTGTCCGATTTCACATGTTGGGAGATGAGGACTGCGAGCAGATGGGAAAGTCTGCGGGACTGTGTCGTGTTCACACTGCTGATGAAAGCTGTGATGCAATGCTTCAATTATGTAGAAAATCACATCCCCTTAAACCCTAACATAAACTTCACATCGCATCGCTATATAAATATTTAAAAATTCTGGAGGCGCTCGAGGTTGTTGATTTGCCATGAGTTAAAATACAGTGTGAAAGTAGTGAACTAAACATTGAAAAAACATCAGAAATAATTTTATTGTGCAGGATCATACAGTAAAAAAGAAAATGGAATATTTATATAAAAAAAATAATAAAAAAAAACCTTAAAAGTTTTAATGACTAAAATGTTAAGTTACCATCAAGTAAACAGTAAATATTTTACACTGTCAGCAAAATGGTTTCACTAAAAGATTATGAAAAAATACTTATGCCAACATATCTTTTCTAGCAATATTGGCCTTTTAATGAGACCAAATTCTTTTTTATAATCTCCAAAGATACCTATAGACAGAAAAAAAAGGAGTGTTATGTCATTGACCCATTTACGTACATATGTATATAGGTCAGTTAGGGCAAATTTTCCCCCTAATGATTTTTTATTTATTTATTTAGTCAGGATCTTTTAAGTGAAGCTAATGTATTACTCGTGGAGTACATGCAGCTTGTATGCTGTCGTTAAAGCAAAAGAAAAATATAAGTACTAAACATTACAAGATTTTCAAATCAAATGTTTCAATTTAACTTCAGTCAATGCTATTATTTTATTTCTGTTTGTTATGCTAATAATAAAGAAAAAATATAACACACACCGGCCACTTTATTAGGTACACCTTGCTAGTACAAGGTTAGACCCCATTTTGTCTTCAGAACTGCCTTAATTCTTTGTGGCATAGAATCAACAAGGTGGTGAAAACATTCCTCAAAGATTTTGGTCCATATTGACATGATGAAACCAGCTTGAGATGATTTGAGCTTTGAGACATGGCACATTATCCTGCTGGAAGTAGCCATCAGAAGATGGGTACACTGTGGTCATAAATGGATAGACATGGTCAACAACAATACTCAGGAAGGCTGTGGCATTTAAACAATGCTCAGTTGGTACTAAAGGGCCCAAAGTCTAGCACCAGCCTGAACTGTTGATACAAGCATGGATGGATCCATGCTTTCATGTTGTTTAGGACAAATTCTGACTGTACCATCTTAACGTTGCAACAGAAATCAAGACTGATCAGGCCAGGCAACATTTTTCCAATCTTCTATTGTCCAATTTTGTTGAGCCCGTGCGAGTTGTAGCCTCAATTTCCTGTTCTTACCTGGCAGGAGTGGCACTCGATGTGATCTTCTGCTGCTGTAGCCCATCTTCAAGGTTTGATGTGTTTGCATTCAGAGATGCTCTTCTGCAGACCTCGGTTGTAACGAGTGGTTATTTGAGTTAGTGTTGCCTTTCTATCAGCTCTAACCAGTCTGGCTGTTCTCCTCTGACCTCTGGCATCAACAAGACATTTTCATCCACAGAACTGCTGCTCACTGGATATTTTCTCTTTTTCGGACCATTCTCTGTAAACCCTATAGATGGTTGTGCATGAAAATCCCAGTCAATCAGCAGTTTCTGAAATACTCAGACCAGCCCATCTGGCTCCAACAACCATGCCATGTTCAAAGTCACTTAAACCACCCTTCTTCACCATTCTGATGCTCAGTTTGAACTTCAGCAGATCATCTTGACCATGTCTACATGCCTAAATGCACTGAGTAGCTGCCACGTGATTGCCTTATTAGGTATTTGCATTATGGAGCAGTTGAACAGGTGTACCTAATAAAGTGACCAATGAGTGTATATTAACTTTGATTGCTACATTTTTGTATAATTAAGAATTATTAAGAGAATTTTCTTCATTCAGTTTTTATACAGACTTTCTTTTCCTACAAAAAGAAAGCCTCTCAGATATTGGAGCAAAACGGTAATGCAATTCATTTGTCCTCAAACTAGCTAAACTCAATCAGTCTGTTCTGGTGAAGCTTCCAAAAGCTCCCACTGTGTGGCATCAATGAGCCTATAGTTGAGCTGTCTGTATTTCTGTGGGTCTTTCTTCCTCTGCCTGCCCACCTCTTCATATAGACTCTCAAACACTGGCTGGGGGGGTGTGATTCGGGCTGCCCTGGCCAGATCCAGGTAATAATCCCACTGATCCTTGTCCAAATTGAGCAAGTGCTTCACCTGCGCACCTCTGTCTAGTTTTTTTTGCATCTCTCTCTGCACCTCCTTTTCCATCTCTTCCTGAGTGGGCAGCTTTACCGAACCCTCCAGGACAGCTAGAGCAAACTGAACCTATGGATAAAAATGATAATGTTTGAGTGGGAATGAATCACATTCACTATTCAAACAATTCAAACCATCCAGTTTTTCCTCTCTGCTCACCTGATAGTGAAAATGTATGAAAGGGCAAATAATTTTGCAAATGCCAATAAAAAAAATCGACGGGAAGCCAGGAGGCAGCAAGTACTTATAGAGCGGAGTCACAAAAAGATCCTGTACGTCCAGGCCTAGCTCTGATGGACAAAGGAAAGGGAAGTTATAGTTGTATCCTGTACAGAAGAGAAGAATATCAGCCTGGGTCACTGATCCATCCTGGAACTGTAAAGATCCATCTTCCAAGACCCCAACAACAGAGGTAGCCTGCTGGATACCCAGAGGCAGAGGTAAGGACATAGTTGGTGTGTTATGACTTAGAATCACCTAAAATGAGAGAGAGAGAGAGAAAAAAAAAAAAAACATTTGTGGATGAGACAGAGAGAAAACAGAGTCACTCAACTCTCAATTGTTAGCAGTGAGGCCAGCTTCACATTTTATTCCTTACAGATACTAAGGCCAGTTCAAAGTAGATGGATAGGATTGACAAATGAAAAACCAAATTTGATTTAAAGGGATATGGCAATCAAAAATAAAATTTCTGTCATTATTTATTGACCCACAAGTTGTTCAAATTTTCCTTTGTGAAACTCAAAAGGAAAAGTCATGATGATGCAATAAAAATGCACGGGGGAAGATTTAAAGTGATGATGAAACAGATGCTGTGACAGATCTTTTCTTTATTGTGACACATCGTATTGTGATTTTTTTTTTTTTTTAAATGTAGGGTGGGGACTTGGTTCTATGGCATTAGTTGTTGATTGGATGTTGAGATGTTGGCATTGCACTCAAAAGTGGAGGCAGATAAACATGAGCTTACAGTATTGTGGGGTTTAAGTGGATTAAATGGTTGGAGAAGTCCTGCATACATCACTAGAGAGAAGTCTATAATTTTCACAGGAAGGTTGAGTTATGACATTTTGATTAAAAATTACGAGGTCAATTTAAAATTTTTTTTGAAACAAAGCATGGATCCAACAAACATGGATAAACTGTTCACAATAAGATCTATAATCTGCATTTAGATAATAGATAACATGAATTTTCATGTTGACTTTATAACTTGTTAAATATGGATATTTTTCTTACACAAACGCTTATTATTATTGTTAACTAAAAATGAAAACATTAAAAAAAGAAACATTTTTGTTACTTGAAATAAAATAAATGTTAACTAAAATAAAATATAATATAAAAAAGTAAACTTATTTCAGCTAGTTGCCAAGGCAACATTTCTCATTTTCATTTAGTTTAAAATCATTTAAAAATTGAAATAAAAATACTAAAATTATAAAATTATATAGATATTTAAAAAAAAAAGCAACTAATAAAAATGCCAAAAATGCCAGAATTAAATTGAAGACAGAAAATATAAAAAAGAAAACAAAAAATTCTAAATATTACCTAATTAAAACCATATCAATGATACTAAAATAACATTGCTTTAATGGACTGCTTTTATGGTGCTTTTGGTCATTTTTTGGAGCTGTCATCATTCAGAGCTGCATGAACTGACATCTTTTGTGTTCCACAGATGAAAAAAATAATAATTTGGCTTTGAAACGACATGAGGGGTGAGTGGATAATGACAGATATTCATTTTTGTGAGACCAATCCTCTAATTCCCAACCAAATAAAGCTGTGCCATTTGGTATATGTGATACTGTAAAAAAAGAAAGAAGTTAAGCCACAAACCTGGGCATTAACTTGGACTAACTCAAAGGAAATGTCCACACCAGATGCTCTGGCCCCCAAGACCACGACGGACTTGTTGGCAAAGGCCTCTGGACAGCGGTACGAATGACTGTGTAAGACTTTCCCTGCAAAACAGCAGCGGAAGAAGGCAAAGATAAATGTAAGAAGATGAGAGACAGAGAGAAAAAGGGGAGATGCAGGGGTGTAATGAGACTAATGGTTGGGGCTTTCAGGGTTATGCATTTGTAGTGATCAGTGATCATTTGTTGTACCTTTAAAATGCTCTATTCCAGGAATGTAGGGCAGGTGGGGGTCGGAGTAATGCCTGCAGAAAGAGGAAGGAAATATGAGTCAGCGCTGAGATGCTAAAGGGCTCCTGTGGTCTTCTGAATTCCCTCACAGAAATGCCACATGAATGCATAACATAATACCCATTCACATCACCTCTGAGAGAATTCAGTGAGATAAAAGCCTCCGGGAATATTATAGGGTAAATGAACATGCCACTATTTGAATAATGCTATGCATTTAGAACATCACTGCGAAGCTGCAGTTGGAGATTAGATGCAATTGTGTCCATTTGAGCATGTCTGAGAGATAAAAGGACTCTTTAAGATGGCATTCCTCACCCGTTGCAGACGAACACTGAGTCGAATGTCTGCGTGTTCCGGTCTCCACATGTGCGGTGCGAAATTACCTCCCACGTCACAGCTCCCCCCGTCTCCGTCTCCATGGAGACGGGCTTCACCTTTTCCACCGCGGTGTTGAACTGTGAGGGACAAAGCAGTCTGTCATAAGCAATATTCTTGCTTCTGTTGGTAAGAAAAATACTAATACTGAGAACATTTCTACTGTGGCTTTGAAGCACATGGGTCCTTCGATTTTTGTGGTGATGCTGCTGTCTTTGACTGACAAGCAGAGAGGTCAGTGGCCCCTACAACCCTGATCAATAGGCAATCCGTAATGATCTCAACTTTCTAGCCACTAGTTGATGAACAATTTTACCATAATATAGCTTATTCAGAGTTTTATGTAGGTGGACTATGATCATGTTCCAGCAATTGTGGAAAGAGACGTCAGTAAATACCAGACTTTTTGAACGATGCATTGCTTTCTCATACATGGACACATGCCAAATAGCTTTTGTCACCTGATAATTTATCCATATTGTGTGTTAAATGCAACATTGTGTGAAGAAACATCACTATTAATTTTGTTAGTACCTCTTATAGACAATTTCCTATAACATCAGTTTTTCTCATTTTAATGGAGTTTCATCTGCTTCAATACTCAAATATCTAGAGACATTATGTTTAGGACTGCAAAATATACAGTCATAGGAATGGTGATAGATTGGTTTATAACACTCTGGATGGTTTATCCCCTGGTTTAGGCTTTAATAAATCTAAAAAAATGTATAGTCAATCCACATTTCTTGCACTAAAAGAATAATTTAGTAGGATACTGATTAAGTTTCATTACAAACATATTAAAGACAAACACATACCTTGATATGACGAGCAATATCATAACTCTCACAGTATTTTTCCAAATACCGCTGAACCGATGTATGGTGCAAAAAAGAAGGCAGGTGGTCATCAAAGGGAAAATCAGGGAACATCATAACCTCCTTAGGCAAATTGGTTCTTTAAAACAGATATGAGATTTTATAGTACACAATGTTGCATAAAAATTGGACACAAATGAAAAACAAATAAATTCCCTGCTCAATATGTATGTATATATAAACACATCTTAAACCTTGAGTGGTTTGCTGGTCTGTTCTGGCAGCTTGATCAGGTCTGTCTATTGCTGACTTTGTTTTGTTGGTGTCCACTTATGAATAGAGGAGATCATTTTGTGTTTTACACACCTCTCTGCATTCATTTGCTAAACAGGTAGTAGAATATTATTGTGGTAGGACATTTGCTTCAAGACACCATGAAATCAAAATTGACAATTCTTTTTTTTTTTTTTGTAATATGTATTATAAACCTTTTATCTGTGCACATCATTATTTTATTTTTCAAATTGAAATCTTTTTAATCTTTAATAAAATTATAAAAAAAATAAACAACAACAATTCAATCAATTCCCGATGGACAAAATCAAGTCCCGCCCTGCATTTTATCTTGTTCGAGAAGTCGTTTCACTCGGATACATATCACAATAGGGAAGAAAAGCAGAGGAGCTTGACATTCGGCTCCCCTCTGAACATAATGGGTAGAGTTTGAAGGTACAGCCAAACCCTGACCCTACCCATAACCCTATCCCTAAACCTAATTTAGGTCAACCCATCACGTTCAGAAAAGGGGATCTGACTCTGCAGTAAGCACCAACTGAAGAAAACACTATTGAAACTTCCATTTCATTGCTACTTTAATAGGTTCAGCTTGTCAGTCTGGGAGATCAGACAAGCTAGACTAACCTAAACCAGCCCAAAAGTCCTGAAAACCACAAGGTTTAAGATGTCTTTATTCTCGGCAGGATTATGGACAATTTATTGCTCTCTACCTGAGGTCCCTATACATACTGCTGTGGATGGGATACCCATTGTCATATGTGCCAACTCTTTCCTCATAGCACCAGGTCCCACCCAAATGATCAGTTATTTCATACACCACGGGTGGATCAAAGGTCTCAGGCCTTGACAGAATATGTCGAGCGGCGCAAAGCCCTGCCGGCCCAGCCCCTATCACCGCTACACGAGCTCTACTCCCCCGCTCCATTCTCCAGAGCTACACGAAAACTGAAACAGACACGGAAATAAACAGACAATAATAAATTAAGTTTCAGAGTGAAAAAGCCAAAAGTATTCTACCCTCCAATGTTATACAATTTCTCGTAATTTATATAAATAATGATTTTATTTTCCTGACATATGTGCGCATGCGCATTGTCGTTCTTTATCAGCACACCTGCAGGTCACATATGAGTAAGAAGCAATTACCTGTTCTGGATCGGAAAACTCACTGCCGGTAATCACTCACACACACTACACACAAAGCTGTTTACTGCAGAGATTTAGCGAGCATAATCCCCCATTTTGAAGGCCTTTCGAAAAGAAATGCTTGGTCACCACAACAGTTGAATAATGTGTCACTAATGTGAACTTCGGTCATGTCTTTGAGTCAGCTGCCTCCAATCAATGTGGATTTCTCCTCTGTTGTTTGCTGTGGGACGGCTGCATTAGCTGAAAGGAAAATCTTCCGGCAAGCTCACTTTATAACTGTCAGTTCTTATCAGTAACGAGACACACACTCTTACTGTATACGCCACTGCCAATTCTTAAACAGTTTCACTATACCAATACTGTTAACAACACATTTCCCTCGTTTCTTTTCCTGGTAATGATCTGACTGGCTGTAAAAGGGAGGCGGGTAAAGTGCGTGCAATAAATTCAAAATATAGGCACATTCACTTTCACTTTCACTCAGTCACTTTTAAAGCTACTTTATCTAAAAACTCGATGAAACAGTCGATGTACAAATCTCTGAAAGTAAAGAGAGCGGTTTCTTGAACTATAGAGTTAACATTTTATGCACCACCCAGTTTACTCTTGGGTAGCTATAGTTACTGACATCATGTCAAGTTAGTTTATTTGTTTACATCAAGTGTTTGAGATACCGCTTACAGAAAGTACTTGGTGCTCTGATGATATCAGATATACTATGATATTTACATGGTACTTTCAAAGAATACCATGGTGTCTGTTCAATAAAAAAGTACCTTTGTACTTTTTTTGTTAGTTCATATTTGTACAATAAGACACTCTTTGTGAATTTACTGTATACATAGTAAGATGTTGCAGCAGGAGTGTCGCTTGACCCAGTAAAATACTGTGCCCCAGTAAAATATAGCTGATAAATTCTTACGATGGACAGATTACCATATACTGACCATTCAATACTGACTGAATAATTTTTCCTGATAATATTTTTTGTAAATGAAACGCTCTTTTGATGCATCGGGTCAACGGGTTTGCAAAAAGGTAGCAAATCAGCTTGATTTAGACAGTTCACTCACGCACCGAATCATTTGATATTTCAGAAATAGCAATGGGATTGGCCTACTTTATATGACAGAAAACGGGAAAAGGATGCTGGATGAGGTAGTTCTTTACCTAATATCCATTGTAGGAAACAAAACTTGTCTTCTATCGCTTCAACAATGAAGCAGCTCTTTATTGCACACAGTGTCATGAACACTGTACTGCAGGTAAAAAGTGTTTATATCCATAACATTAACAAAAAAGAATATGAAAATAAAGGGACAATTTTTTTGATAGGGGGCCTGTCAAAGACTAGAAACACTCCTGGTTGACAGGACAGTGTTGTGGTGGCTGTTGTTGGGTCTTGTTATGAGTGAGACTTATAATGTTTTATTAGTTTACTTTAGAATTCATAATACTAAATTCTTTACTTTATGTAAAAATCCCGTAATTGCAGACTTCTGTTATTACTGAATTGGATAAAAGCACTGAGTGGAGCGGAAATACTTGAGGTTAAATTACAAATAAATGATCTTACATTACATTGCAAATCACCATAAAGATTATGTTCAAGTTAATTGTATTTAATTAAGTTTAAATTGCATGATTATAATTATGCAGAATTTACTGCAGGCAGTTTTTTTGTTTTGTTTTTTTGAGTATGATAGGCTATATTATACAAGGCCTTTATGAAAACGACTCCGTTCTAAACGTCAAAAACCCTATAAAATATCTCTACATTTACTACTTGTTAATATTGATGTTAATGGTCTGAAACTTTACTGGCTATAAATTATGGCAAGAAAAAGTTGTAGATACAACATCAATCACTAGTTTTGTATCTATACTTTTTGGATTATCTTTTCTGTCAAGTACAGAGTGCTTGTGTATGCTGCCTCTAAATACCACCCTGTTCTTTTGCCAAAGTTATGTCTTTGACTTGAGTAAACTTGGAGTTTACTGACATTTATCAGGCTCACTGATCCGATGGTGGCATTTTATCAGAGCTTCTCTGGTCTGAATGTCTACAGAGCAGGATGGACAGAGGCCACACAGATAAAGATGATGAGCTTAATTTCTGCAGATCATTGATAGGGTTGTACTAGGGGACATTTACTAAGTTAAAATTATTTGCTCCACAATTATAGTGCATGAATGATTAATCTCAAATAGCTGGGTCAAAATAGTCAGCTGAGATTGGAAAATTGTAACACCAGTCTACACGTATGTAGTAAAGGCTCCAAGGCCCATTCAGTTTTAGATATTAGTTTTCAGTCTTGTGTAGAAAAATGCTCAGTTACTGATACTAGTGATTTGCATATTTTCCTAGTGATTCATTTCACAATGATTTGATTTCACATTTAGGACAGAAAGGCTTGAGGCCTTGAAGTTAGCATGAAATGAAAATTCACCTCATCTATTTGCTAAATGCATGTTGTAGATCTTATTGTGAACAAGTCATGATGCATGCGTTTCATATTTTAAAAATTGTTTTGACCTCGTAATTTTTTATCAAAACGTCATAACTCATAACGTCATAACAGAAATCTTTCATGCAGTGAAACGACAGACTTCTCTCTGGTGACGAATTTCTGAACTTCTCCAATCATAAACCCAGCCTCTCTCTTACAATCCACTAAAACCTCACATTCAGGTCTGCCCCCATCCAATCAACAACCAGTGGATAGAACCCCGCCTACATTTTTTTTCTTTTTGCGATAGTTTGTTTCACTCGGATGTATGACCATAATTTGGAAGAAAAAATTCAACTTCCATTTTATTGACTTTAATACCGTAGCCCAGGGATTCTCAGACCTTTGAGGTCCACTTTCCTGCATGACATGAGTTTACACAACATCATTTTCAACTAAAAACACAAAACTTTGTGGTTGTTAATTTACACGTCAGCAGCATTTTGTGGGCCTGAAAATGCAAACTTTTGAAAACAGGTTTCAAAGTGAAAGTTTTTGAAAACGATACCGTTATTGTCTCCATGTAAACGACAAAAATGCAAATTTGTGAAAACAGTGATTTCATGCGCATGCATATTAGGTGTTCAGTCTATAGACACGTAGTTTTTATTTACAAAGTGACATCGCCAACTACTGGCCTGGCATTGTAATACAGCATTTTTAATTGTTTTCGCGGATCCGTGTGAATGGGGATCGTTTTTGAAAACCTTGTAGCCTGTATGCAAAAGGAAAAACGTTTCCATTTTTAGTACATCATTGAAGCTTGAACCTGAACCTTGAGGGCCAGAGTTGAGAACCCCTGCTATAGCCTCAGACAATCCACTAGCTCAGTGCTGTTCAGACAGAAATGGTCTTAATATTGGGAGATATGAGGGTCCATGGCTCTACCATTATTGGTAACGGCTAACTTGGATTACTAGTGCCTTGTTAACTAGTCGCATTACAGCCTTGACGTCATTGAATTTAGTTCAGAGTTGCGACAGTCAATCACTGTTTGTGGATACCATAGAAATGAATGAGAAGTGCCATAAACTAAATCATACCTGTCGCGCAATGGTCCGTGACTTCTCTTATAAAACAGCTTTTTTTTTTTCAGTGTAAACTAGCTGATAAGCTATTTCCTTACAAAAGCGGTTTATTCAGCATAGTGAAGCCTCTCCTCCATTGACATCCATTTAAAAAAACACTCTCTTGTCTCCTTACCTGCGTGCCACAGCGTTAGCTAGCGTTATGCTTTTTCGACTAAAGTTGCAGGCTTGCCTTCAGGTGGCTTTGGCTCAAAACTGTCCTGAGGACATATTCTCAAATCTTTTATTGCCCCCAGAATATTTTGTTGTATGAATATACAAACAGTCAGTATATCAAAAAAGAGAATTTGCTTAAAAAACATTTAATTTTTTTTTTTTTTTTTTAAAGCTGAGAAAATTGCATTTTTATCAAAAATTGTCTGGATCAGAACGATGATCTAAACATAGATGGAGTAGATTGAGTCCATCAACACCCTCAAAGCTTGCACAGTAGTATACCTCTTCCTGGGTTCGACATTTCTCTTAGTAATGTTAGGCAGTTTTGGTTTATTATTGCTTTTGAATGTTTGGTGAACACGTTAGCTTTCTCTTGTGTAAACAACTTCTATCCACTCCTTCTGGTTTATAAAGAGAAGATCTTCTTCTTTGCTTGTTTTTGGATTTGGAGATTCTGTACTATTTCAGAAGATCTGTAACAGCGCCCCCTACCATATAACAGTGAAAACACATATTGCCATAAAATCTTGTCAATGGTGGGAAAATAAATAAAAAATTTTGTGGCATAATCTGTTTGAGATAAACTTGTCCCTTACTGTCACGTAAAAAACTGCGTTTGGCTGCTATATGCTGATTAGGCATCTTTTGTCTAAGTGGGTGGTTTTTGCCCAGAGTAAGCTGTATTGTGGGCCTTATGGCTTTTGTCAAGGATTGGCTGTGTGTGATTAGTACTGTATGACTAAAACTTATTAACATTGTGCCAATGTTAATGCTGAAGTCTTGTCATCTCCAGTTTATGGATCACTCCTACTGTACATAATGATCCTGCCACCCTTGTAAGCAGCCCACATCCTGAACCATTCAGCCTCCATAATCACATGTCCATACACATATATAACATGAAGAAGAAAAAAAAAAAGAAAAAAACTCAAATCAGGTCATTCTTGAGGATTTGAGTGAATTAGAGCAATGCACAGAGAAAGAGAGATAAAAACATGCAGTTGCATTACAGTACACATTCATTTATAACATGTATGTTTATTTTAGAAGAGGCCATGAAATTTGAATTCATCTCAGAGGTTTTGTTCAAGAGGTTGTTGATCAGTCATATCCGATGAAGTATTAAAAAAACCCCAAGAGGATGAGGAGTCCTTTCCCACAGGCATGTGGGCCTGGAACATAAAATCATTTTTAATCCAGATAACACATTCTTGTCACATCTCTGGTTTGCATTTTGTTTCTGAAGCATTAATCTTTCCACCTTTCAGATATGTATCAAGATAATGTCCTCAGATTAGGCAGGATTAGCGTCAAGCACACATGACAACATTGTACTTAACCTGATTAACCCCACTGGGAAAGATAAACCTCCTGCGTCCACCTCCTCAGTCAATTATGTACTTGACATCCATAATCATTAATGTTATTTACAGACAGCCTACCCCACTGCAGGAGAGTTTGTTTACTTAAAATCCTTTAAGACCAGGTTATTGACAACGTTTTACTTTACTATTGAGAAAGCGAGCAACAACTCTCGGATGCCTGAAACCAGTAAGTGCAGTCTTTATTGCTATAAAAAGTTATTATGCTAAAGGTAATTGCGCGAGAAATTGAAGTTGTCGTGTATTTTATAATAATTAGTTTTAATATAGCCCATCATATCTAAATTAACTATGAACCAGATACGAAGTTGATTATAGGTTATAGTTACCGCAGATGCTGTTTTGAACATGCTGATGATTTTCTAGGATATGGAAAAAGCAGCACTGCTTCCCTCATTTCCATGTTGCACACAGAAAAGTAAAAACAAAAATGTAAGAATAAATACAAAAAAAAAAAGTTAATAAATAAATAAATACGTGTGAGAATAAAAATAAATGAAAGCATAAATAAATGTATATATATAAAAAAAAGTAAAAAATAAATACAGAATATAATGGAAAAAAGTACTACATTTGTTTTTGTTTTATCAAGTCTTTTATTCCTTTATTTTCCTATTGTTACATTATTTATTAATTTATATGTTTATTTTTAATTTCTGCAGAACTGGTTCTCCATACATTTCAGGTCCATTGTGAAACATTGAGCAACAGGTTACAGTTTCCCCAGGAGGCCACTTGATGGCAGCAGTAAGTCACCCTCTCTGGTTTGGCGCCCTAAAGCGTAATGACGGGCATTGTGTGTGGTGTTTGCATTGACAGGCTGTGGGTTGTCGGAGTGGGAGATGTCCAAAAAAACAAATATGACGATTCCTTTTGCCCTCCGTTACGTGCCAATTGGAGATAAGATGTTAGTTTCCGAAGAATGCGAATAAACTCTTGCGGGGGTTCGAATGTCATCCAGAGGGGGAGGAACGGCGAAAGAAAAGGTGTTTAAGAGAGACAAGACAGCTTGTGGTTCATTCAGCCCACCAGCATACAGTGGCACGGCCCCTAATATACATGGCGAGGAGGCGCAAGCGAAGAAAATCAATGACAGGACATGTAGGTGCTTCATTATGTCACAGTGTCCCAAACAAAGTAGGAGATAGCGCAAATCCTTAAAAAGCAGAGAAATGGATCTGTGCTAGTGCAAGAAAAACATAAAATTGAGAAGAAGGGCTAGAGCGGCAAGAGGAGGAGGGGGTGTGGGAGACCGAAATAGGGAGAGGCAGAGAAATCGAAAGAATGGAGTGAATCAACCCTATTTTCCCAGAGTCTTTGTGTTTTACATTCAGCGCAGGTCGCTTCCTGGCACTTCATGGTTTCGACCCAGCCGTATGACGCACCGCTCCCAGATGAAGGGGACCTGCTGCTGCTCGGGCTGATAATGATAATAGTTATGATGATAACAGTAATAACCAACTTCCCATGTCGCTCTCGTCCTGCCAGCTGCTTACGTGTTAGGATTATCAGCCGTTCTGACACACTGCAGTGGAGATGCTGCGGTACCCTGGGGCGTGAGCGCGTGTGCGTTTTTGTGTGTTCGTGCATAAGTGCGTGCATGTGTATGTGTTTACGTGGTGATGCCCTCAAATCTGTCCCCCTTGCCTCTATTTTCTGTTGATTACACTCTTGCCTGAGGTTGGTGGCCCATTCATCTGTAAGTCTTGTTCTGATGGTGCTCAGGAGTGGGCAGTTACCCACTCGCCCTCTCCACCTTTAGAACCCCTCTCAGTTGGACCTGTACATCTAAAGGACAGATAGGATAGGCGGTTTGGTTGTTACTATGTTCTCATTGGCTCTTTGATGTTTTATATAGCTAAATTACATTTATGATAAGAAAGGAAATGTTTTACCAAAGCAACATGCAACACTTAAAAATAAAGGTTCTTTATTGGCATCGGTGGCTACATAAAGACCCATAGAACCTTTCCATTTCACAAAAGGTTCTTTATAGTGGAAAAAGGTTATTCTGATTATTAAAATGTTCTTTACACTAAGAAAAATGGTTCTTTTAAGAACTGTTGACCGAAAGGTTCGTCTGTGGCAGTGGAACCTTTATTTTTGACAGTGCAGACAATCTCTACTTGACCACCTTACTAAGTATAATACTAAACAAATTTTTACTAGAAAATACTAGTCTTTCTACTTCAAAATTTCTCATTTAATTCAGTGTGTTACTTGAAGTTTCTTTGTAGTTATTTGTGAAATCTACTAGTAATCTGTGAAAATTGTTTCAAAGTAAATCCTACAACAGTTTTTTTTTCTTTCTTTTTTTTCTTTTTGTTCAGCGTAACTGAACATAAGCTCAGTACATGTATTTTCTTCCGAGATACTTTGGTAAAACAATTGCAACCTTATTGCAAATGTAATTTAATAATTCAACACAAGTTGTTAAAAAGCATTGTTGGTGTTGTGGCTGCTTGTATGCTTTGTGTTTTGTTTTTAGAGTCTGACTCATGGATACTCTTTTGCTTCATTACACATTCACAGGTGTTTTTGGTCATGTCTCATATGCTCTGACTATGACTATGACGCTCTGACTCAGTAACTAAAAATGACATCCTTGATTTGTACTCGCACAAATGCGCAGAAAGGACTTCTGGTCTGAGATCATACTAATTTTGAGGTACGAGGATAAGCAATTAAGTCAATTAGCTGGAAGTTAAGCTTCTATTGATTTCCAAGAATAGAGTCTAAAAATGCTGCCGGTGAAATGACATGTGAACGCACGTTGCTCGATGGCATTTCGTGGCAAGAATGGCTCTTGCTTTCGTAATTAGCTTTCTTTGAATATGTAAATAAGCAGATGTTACTTTTAGTGAGTAGTTAGCTGCCAAGATTCCCAAACAGGTGTAATCCAGAAATTGGAGTGTTAATTTGATCTCAATACAGGTTTTAGGATTTGTTTAGGTTATGTTTCATTGGGAGTTCATATAAAAAATTGAAAACAATATTGAATTATTATATTATACTCTTATATTATGTCTTATATACATCAATTAATCTTGGGAAAGACAGATACAAGTCCTTAACAGTGGCCAGAGGGATTTTGAGCCATTCCTCTTCCAGAACAGTGGCCAGGTCACTATGTGATGCTTGTGGAGGAAAACGTTTTCTGAATTGCTGCTCAAAAATACCCCAAAGTGTCTAGAAAATATTTAGATCTGGTGACTCTGTAGGCCATGGAAGATGTTCAACTTCACTTTCATGTTCATCAAACTACTCTGTCACAAGTCTTGCTGTGTGTATTGGTGCATTATCATGCTGATACATGGCACCCCCTTCAGGGTTCAATGTTTGAACCATTAGGTGCAAATGATCCTCCAGAATGGTTCGGTAGTCCTTGGCAGTGATGCATCCATCAAGCACAGTAGGGAATGCCATGATATGGCAGCCCAAACCATCACTGATCCACCCCCATGCTTTACTCTGGGCAGCAACAGTCCAGGTGTTAAGCCTCTTTGAGTCTTCTCCTCCACACCATAACTCACACTGATGTGGGAAAGACAGTGAAGGTGTTTCACATTGTCCACAGCCCAAGTTTTGCACCATTGGCACCATTGAAACTGACATTTGGCATTGGCACGAGTGACCCAAGATTTGGCTATAGCAGCCACCCCATGAATATTGACTCCCGACGAACAGTTTTGGTGGAAGTAGGAGAGTCGAGGTGCGCATTTAATTCTGCAATGAGTTGAGCAGTTGTAGTTTTAAGTTTTTTGAATATATTCCGGGTTAGTACCTAGACATCCCTTTCAGACAGATTCCTCTTGTGTCGACAGTTACTTCTGTTGGATGTGGTGCGTCCTTCATGGTGGTATGCCGACATTACCCTGGATACAATAACTTTCGATATACCACAATGGCTTGCTGTCCTGGTCACAGATGATCCAACGAGATGTGCCACCAACATTTTTTTTCCCTATTTTGTTGTGCTATTGCTCTGCTAATGCGACCTTCACACTCTTAATGATGGAATGTAAAATCAGTGAGGATAGGCCATCAGGCCTTGCATATATAGGCATGAAACCTCCAACACTATATTGGCCACTATACTGTGTGTGTGTGTGTGTATATATATATATATATATATATATATATATATATATATATATAGAACAAAATTATAAACGCAACACTTTTGTTTTTGCCCCTATTTTTCATGAGCTGAACTCAAAGATCTAAGACTTTTTCTATGTACACAAAAGGCCTATTTCTCTCAAATTTTGTTCACAAATCTGTCTAAATCTGTGTTAGTGAGCACTTCTCCTTTGCCGAGATAATCCATCCACCTCACAGAAGTGGCATATCAAGATGCTGATTAGACAGCATGATTATTGCACAGGTGTGCCTTAGGCTGGCCACAATAAAAGGCCACTCTAAAATGTGCAGTTTTATCACACAGCACAATGCCACAGATGTCGCAAGTTTTGAGGGAGCGTAAAATTGGCCACCAGAGCTGTTGCCTGTGAATTAAATATTCATTTCTCTACCATAAGCCGTCTCCAAAGGCATTTCAGAGAATTTGGCAGTACATCCAACCGGCCTCACAACCGCAGACCACGTGTAACTACACCAGCCCAGGACCTCCACATTCAGCATCTTCACCTCCAAGATCATCTGAGACCAGCCAACCGGACAGCTGCTCCAACAATCTATTTGCATAACCAAAGAATTTCTGCACAAACTGTCATAAATCGTCTCAGGGAAGCTCATCTGTATGCTCGTCGTCCTCATCGGAGTCTCAACCTGACTGCAGTTTGTCGTCGTAACTGACTTAAGTGGGCAAATGCTCACATTCGATGGCGTCTGGCACTTTGGAGAGGTGTTCTCTTCACGGATGAATCCCGGTTTTCACTGTACAGGGCAGATGGCAGACATCTGCCATCTGCAGATGGTTTGCTGATGTCAACGTTGTGGATCGAGTGGCCCATGGTGGCGGTGGGGTTATGGTATGGGCAGGCGTATGTTATGGACAACGAACACAGGTGCATTTTATTGATGCCATTTTGAATGCACAGAGATAACATGACGAGATCCTGAGGCCTATTGTTGTGCCATTCATCCACGATCATCACCTCATGTTGCAGCATGATAATGCACGGCCCCATGTTGCAAGGATCTGTACACAATTCCTGGAAGCTGAAAACATCCCAGTTCTTGCATGGCCAGTATACTCACTGGACATGTCACCCATTGAGCATGTTTGGGATGCTCTGGATCGGCGTACGACAGCGACAGCGTGTTCCAGTTCCTGCCAATATCCAGCAACTTCGCACAGCCATTGAAGAGGAGTGGACCAACATTCCACAGGCTACAATTAACAACCTGATCAACTCTATGTGAAGGAGATGTGTTGCACTGCGTGAGGCAAATGGTGGCCACACCAGATACTGACTGGTTTTCTGACCCCCCCAACACAGTAAAACTGCACATTTTAGAGTGGCCTTTTATTGTGGCCAGCCTAAGGCACACCTGTGCAATAATCATGCTGTCTATAATCAGCATCTTGATATTGTAGCGAATTAACTCAAAGGGGAAATATTAATAATTATTCATAACTAATTTTGATTATTATGATTAATTATGAAGATGTGAATCAGTTAATCAGATTAACTTGATGTAGCTACATTAAAATTAATATTACAATCAATTAACCAATTCATCCAGTGAACACTCAAGTGTTAAATTGTTTATTAAGTCTAAAAAGAATGTTCATTTCCAGGTTATGGAAAAACAACATTCTTATTGTACAGTACTACTCAGAGCCTGTAGTCAAGATCTAAATCATTTAAGAGGCAATTTATTAGCAGATGGAGTCAGAACCAAACATCAATTGTGCACAATCTTTATTTTACTAACTCACAAACACATAACTAAACTAACAAACAAATAACATACACGCAGGTCACACACATACATAGGTTAAAATGAGCAATGATAGAGTTGAACCGGAAGTGGGACCAGAAATAGAGCTATGGGAATGAGTCATAGACAGTCTGGAATAGAATAATCAGATTTCTCAGTAATAAAATACCTTTGCTGACAGATGGTTTACACATTAATACTAAATCGCTGTTTAGTGTACAAATGTACGATACTTGCAAGGTGCCTTTAGGCTGAGGAGCATCAGATCTGCAGGCTGAGGAGAAATCTTGATGATTCGGTCTGAAGTTGTTGCCAGTATCTTCTGCATTGGATGAAGTACTATGAAACAACTTAAGGTGTTAATTTGACTCTTAGTGGGGAGCAAAGTTCTTTCTCTCTGTCATAGATGAGCACATGGCTGGGTTGTAGGCTGAGGCCTTGGCCTGGAGAGGCCTGCAGCAACAAGGGGTCTCTTCAGTCGTCCAAGAAGCAAGAAAAAGAGAGGGTGTGGTCTTGTGATCAGTGATTTTAAAGGGTGAACATGTCGCACCCACTTGAGGTGTCTGAGCCTATAAGGAGTTTTCCCTTCAGAGGGAAACTTTTACGAGTCTTTCTCCTGTAGCAAGATATTAGCATAAGACATTGGATTGGATGTTTGAGAGAAGAACCTTCTAGATTCTTATAATACTAATGTGTCACAGAGTTAGTAACATGTAACATAAATTACCAAATAGGAAACAAAAGTTGGAGTCCGTAGATACCAAATATGCTACCCATGTGATTTTAGGTAATTATAACTTTGCAACTCTGAAACATTAATACAAAAATAGTTCAAAAGAGAGAATTAATACATATAATAAACCTTATAAAAGGGAAATCATGAGGGGGGAAAATTGGATACACGTTTATACATTTCTCATGTGGTTATATATAAAATATATAGGATTAAACGGGTTTATTTGTCCTTCTCAGAAAGAATGAAGTCAGAGTCTTCTCTGCACATTCCTGACAGCAGTAAAATAGAAATAGGACACCTATTCTGTCTCTGTATTGCAGTTGTAGGGGATGGAATTAACAGGACTTGTGATAGAGTGAGTTTCTGGGTAATTCATTAGATATAATGAATAACTGTGTGTCTGATTGGTCCAGACGCTACAATATGCCATACCTGTGAGGTGGATGGATTATCTCGGCAAAGGAGAAGTGCTCACTAACACAGATTTAGATAGATTTGTGAACAATATTTGAGAGAAATAGGCCTTTTGTGTACATAGAAAAAGTCTTAGTTCTTTGAGTTCAGCTCATGAAAAATGGGGGCAAAAACAAAAGTGTTGTGTGTGTTGTGTTCGGTGTATATATAATATAATAAAAACTGTAAACTGTATTTGACTGTTGTCCCAAGCAACTGGTTTCCTGCATATTCCTTTCATTCATATTTTACTCATATTACTCTGTTCCTTTTTTCTTACATAATTTTAATTAAAATTATTTCATTTACATGTTCATTTGTTCATGTGTTTGTTAAATAGTTGTATAATAAGTGGGATAATGTACAGTCAGCTGATCATTATTATAATATAATATAATATAACACTGTGACAAGAATAGTCTCGGAGACTACAACAAAAATGTCCACTATAGTGGACAGAAAAATGAATTGCTGGGTCTCAAGAGGATAATTGTATCATTTAAGCATTTAACCTCGGGTTCCTCCTGGGGGACTGCATGCTGTCACAACACTAAATCACTTCAAATAAAATGATCTACACTATAACAAATAATAATTCCTAAGGTTAATATTACAATATAAGATGTATGGTTACGTTTTTCATTAAGTATCAGAAATGCATATTTAAAAATGTCACATAGAAAATCCAACTGAATCCAGATAAAAAGATGCAAGTACATTGTAAAATATTTCTGAATCTGCCTCCACATCATCATGAATCACTCAGGAGGCTGCAGTCCCAGGTGCTTGCTTTTTTTATACAGTAATTAAAAGCCACGTTGTATGAGCACAACGAAATTAATTGTTAAAAATTGGGGCTCTTAGTGTGCAAATTTGCCTTGAAACAACAGACACTTAATTACTGGTCATAAATGAAGGAAAAGACCCAGTGCCATTAGTTGTAGGGCGACGGGCACCAGGGCCATTAGTGATGGGCTAAATTGGGCTAATTTTCAGTGAGGGCCATGTATGCGATGGAGTGATGGAGAGGGAAAAAGGAAGACTGAGAGGGGGAGGAGGAGAGAAAGATGGGCTTTAGATGGGGGGCGGGGGCTCCATCAGTTTGGAAATGGTGAGTAATGAATCCGCAGCCAAATTAAGTGTATGAGTCAAACATTTAGGAATTAGATGTTCTGTAAATTAAAGATGTTTATCATGACTGCTCTGCTTTCAGCTGCCTTTAAGCATCTTTTAAACATGTGCCAGTGTTTCATTACAGGCCTGTCTTGACGGAGTCACATCGCCCGTCTAATGATAAACATCTGCTCAGTGGGACAATTCTAATTTATGCACCTTTGTTCTGAAGGATTACTGCTTTCCTGTGCTATTTTTGAAAATGCTGAAGGATTATGTACACCCTACTCAGGCAGTAATAAAACCACAGACGATTTTATCAGAACATTACAGTAAAAATTAATTGTAATAGTTAGACACCTAAAACCACTCATTTATATTATTATATAATATTTTATGGCCCTTTAAAAAAAACAACAACTTTATATTATATTATAAATTATATTATATACTTAAAAAATATAATAATAAAAAAAATAGTGATTATAATAAAAACAACAACTCCCATGGCCCTTTTTAAATACCTCTAAATAGGATATATTATCTTCAGAGGTATTTAAAAAGGGCCATTACACTTACTTATTTTTTATTATTATTTAAGTACAAATAATATATTATTATTTAAATATTAATTATTAATAACAATAGTAATGAATAAAATAAAAACAATAATAATAACAATAAGTCTCATGACCCTGTTAAATACCTCTAAATTAATATATTAATGCTTAAAAAATAAGAATGAAAATAAACAACAGTAATAAAATAATTATTAAAACAGTATATTAAAATATAAATTGAGAAATCCAAGATTAATAGAAAAGAAAAAAAGCCTCATACTCAAATTCTAAGCCGCACACTTTCACATATGAACACACATGCTTCTTACATGGTCTTGTCGCAGACGGGCACCTGTGCAGCCAAACGCATGTGACAGCACTTGCTCGTCATCTCGGCTTCCCAGATAAAGACTGTGCGCGCTGTGATAACGGCCATCGTCTCGGCTCTAGTGCCCTTAGGGTTTTAGACAGAATGGGAGAGGCTAATCTCAGACACAATAACCAGCAGAGATGACAGACCAGCACACTGCAGCTGTGTCACGCCACCATGCACACCACACATTAGCCATTCACCGAGGGGGAGAGGAGAGAATAAAACCTCTGTGAATACCAGGATTTGCCAAATGGCTGACTGCTTACGTGTGTACGTCTTACTTTATACTTTAACATAAACTATAATATAAATTGCTCTCTTTTTTTTCATGTTTGTGTCCATTTATGTTATCTTTCAGCCCATGACGGTTAGATTGGCGTGTACAAGCAGCACGTACGATTATTGCTTTATTGTGGTCCTTTCTGATAGACAATTTTCTCCCATCACACTCCTTTTACATCGGTCCTTTTATGTGCTCTGCCTGATAGGGGACTGTGTGTGTGTGCTGCTCACAGAGGCCTCTGTGTGTATGTGTGTTTGTGCTATAGTAATGGTTTTGTGTGCTTTAATCCTGGTTCTGATGCTATACCTCAAAGCTTAGGATGATAGACCAACTATATAAACAGTTTATCTGTTTATATATGTATGTGGGGTGGGGTGTGGGGGACTAAGATGCTTCTCTTTTTCATCTCCTTTCATTCGTTAAACCTGTTTAACCTCCACATTTTTGATCCCTTATATCAAAAAGGCTCAGATGAAAGTGAAAATGTTTGTGTATATTTATTTATAAATGTGTGTAATTATATGTTCTGTGTTTGTTTATTAACTCAGCAAGAAAGATTAATATGTTAGATCTGTTAACCTCCACTTCAAAGTGTCTAAGTACTGTTGTACGACAACCGAAATGATGACAATGAATGTTTGTCATCAAAAAACAAAGTCCCACTTTGTTGTTTTTGACCGTTGTTTGCTGGTGACTCACCTGCTTCATGCATATTTCTTTGTCTCTTTGTGTCCCCGTCTCTCTTTTTCTGTATCTGTTTTGTCTGTCTCTTTCTCTCTCGCTCTCTCTAAATGTAAAATGAGAGTCCGCCCCCGATAGGTCACTTTACTAATGTGAAAAGACACAATTTCACATGCGTGTTTAGCATCGGAATAACCCGCCATCCAATCACCGGACAATATACATCACCCCTCGCTCTGTCATAATGATGTCACAGGGTGTGTAGAGCGTGTAAGCGTGTTGCGTAGCGAGTGGGCACGCGGCAGTGCGGATCATCGTCTCAAATCTGAGATTTATTGTGAGTGTCGCCCAGTTCTCTTTTTTTACTTTCTTTCCCACTCCGCCCTTTTTTCATTTAACGTCACATTGGCATCAATCATCACTTTTCTCTTGCCCCCCTCATCCATCTCCCTGTCTTCTCCATTGCGATTTCTTCTCGCCGTATCGGTCTGTTCATCTTTCCTTTTCCATTTATCACGTCTACGTAATTGTTATTGCTCATTTGCGCTCTGACAGTATTAAAACACCTCAGGCTTACAGAAGCTTGCTGTGCCATTTCATTTTTTATTTTTCATGAAAACACTGGTGCCTGAAACAACGTGGAAGGGGGAGTGCGCAAAAATGAACACACATCATAAATGCCACGCGTTACACAGGAATTAAACTGTCAGACGAGTAAGGACTGTATGCCAGAGCTGCTGCGTGCGGGTCTGTAATCAGCTTCATTATACTTTTGTGCTACTCGTCCTTTTGGTGGTCTATCAAAAATTATTTTAAAAGGACACAAAATGCCTTTATTACACAGCCAGGGGTGATTGCTGAAGCGTTTCAAAGCCATTTGACTGAAAATGAGTGCAGCTCAAGCGTGGAAATGGCAAGCTGTTTATGATGTCACCTAAACCCTGACTCATTCTGTAGGTTCCTATTCTGTATTTTCTGAAATTGCATGTCGGCCTGCTAGAGCAGATCTCTTTTGAGATAGCGGCTTGTTTTCGCAATTAAAAAGTCATTTTCTCCCCCCTCCCCCCCCCCCACCACACACAATTCATAGCAAAATCTGCCTGACATTTGTGTGCCATGTTTTCAGCGGCGGGGCCAATGGCTTCGCCCTTAGCTCACTCACTTCTGATTGAACAATGACCAGAGTCTCGCTGTCTGAGGTCACTCCATTGGGGTATTTATACTAAAGCACGACAATCCCTTCAGTCCAATCAGCAGCTGCCATATTAGAGCTGAAATGAAATGGTGGTGTGTTATGTTTTGCTCTCGTGTTCTTTGAGAGAGCGCTGCCGCATTGGCCAATCATTGGCGCAGCGTGCAGTCTCTTCCGTCTTTGTGATTTCTTTGGAATGCTGTTGTTTGCTTAAATTGCTCTCTTCTTGCACAAGAAAGCCGGAACAGAGCGCACGGCTCGAGAAAGGGCGGCTGATTGCGGCTATTGTCTAGCGAGTGTGGCTCATGGGCACTCACGGGGTAATTGCCGCTCAAGGAGGCTGAGGCGTGCACCAAAGGGAGAGACCGTATGTGTGCGAGAGCAAGTGTGTTATGTGTATGGGAGGAGGATGAGGACAGAACCAGCGATGGTTTCGCTTTATAATTTATGATAATTTTCCCCAACAATGCTCTCTAGTTAGTACCCCCTTAAACTAGCTGTACTAACACACACTTCCATTGTTTCATGAAAGACACACAGTACTCGGTCAAGGGCGAGTGGGAAATGGTGAAAACAATCTAATGGATTTTATACTAGTTTATTGTGTGGCAAGACAACTCTGCCGCTTACAACCTGAGGTCCCATCTTTCACCGTGATGTGTGTCTTTGCCTTGCTTGAAGGCAATGTCAGCGAGATGGAAATGTTCAGAGAATAGTCTGCTCCATCAGAGCCCCCGAGCCATCATGATTTTTAAAAGACATTATCTGTTAATGCAATGATGATGATCTTTGAGGTTTCATTCCACTTGAAGTACGACTTTTGTCAGATGTTGTTTTGTACTATCTCACAAGATACATTTTCTTTTAAAGCCAGAGCTGGGATGTGTATTTCTGGCTTTTTCCATCCATTTCGTTTAATTTATAGTGTGACACCTGGAAACATCCTTGTAAACACTCTCTGTCTGCATCTGCATCTCTTTTGATAAAATGCCAAACTGCCGGAAATCTACATTTGCATTGATGAGTGGTTTTGTGTGCACATCAGTGTGAATGTAGAGATTTTATGGCCTGGATTGCTGTCATCTGTATAGATGTGGGGGTCTTTGAACGTTCATGTTATCATATGTTGGCATTATAGGGGGACAGCGAGAGGAGAAAGAGAAAGAGAGAGAGAGAATGTGTGTGTACACTGTATATAAATTGGCAGGTTGTAATTAAATGTGCAGACCTCTCTACTATCTCCTCCTCCAGCCCTGCGCCAGTGACGCACAAACGGCTGCAGCAAAGTGAGTCATCCAGCCCTGAGGATCACCAGCCCTCCCTCTATCTCTATATCCCCCTCTTCCCCAGTCCCCCCTTGTACCTCTTTCTCTTACCCTCCTCCATTCAGTCCCTGCCACTCTATCCCTCGTCTCTTTTCCCCACTGTCCCTCCTGATTTTTCAAGTCACGTTTTTTTCATTTATTGACCGATTTTCCCCCCCCATATGAGAGTCTCTCTGCATTTGTCTTTCTGTCTTTCTTACACAAATTTTACTACTTTTTCACTATTCTCATCTTCCGTCCTTTTCAGTCACTTTATCATTCTCGCAGTCTCTATTATACTTTGCCATCTTTTTTTCATTCTCATCAAATCGATAAAAAATAAAATGGATGCATTAGATGAAAGTCTGATGGTGGTAAGTTTAAGAAAGAAAGTAACATAAATATGAAAAAAAAAAGTGGAAGGAAGAAAAGAAATGAAGTCAAAAGTGGATGTTTGTCTTGTATGTCCTGCGTCAAAGATGCGTCACAACAAGAGACTATATACAGGTGTGAATGTATACTGGCAAGTTACCTTATATGAGGTGATCTGCCAAGAGTGTAATTGTATGTAACAGAGATAAACATTAGTTAACATAAAAGCGAAACAAATTCCTGACTCAATATATGACTCATTTTTAATCACTACGTTATCCAAAGTTGACAGCTGCAACCAAAACAAGCAAAGAGCGGTATAGAAAAGTGTACGAGTAATTGCGCAAACAGAAACAGGTCACATGGTGACTTTAAATCGATCACAAGTGCTACATACATGCTTGGCGTTTTGCTGCTGCTCAAATTACAGTATTGTGTAGATTTTGAGGTCATATGCTGCTATTCTGTCCTTTAGGAATTTTTGGAAGAAGTGGGAAGAAGGCCGATCACATCCATGAGTCATGTAATTGTGAGCACTGCCCTGGTTGGCTTTGACTATAAAAAGAAGTTCATTGCCTAGAAAAAAAAAAGAAGAAGCAATTTAGCACCTAACTTGCCGTGGTTATCCAATTAGCTTCATCTAAAATGCGGATATGCATGGGGAGCAAATGTAGCCATTTAAACACTCTCAAAGACTTCTGCTGAAACACAATCAAATGAAATCTATTCTTTTATTAAAATGAAAGTGGCTGTAGAATAATGGCTGAGTGGGTAGCTGGCTACCCATGTAAATAAAGAAAAAACGGAAATTTAACTTTTCATATTCTCAAAGTGGTTACAGTTGTGACTCATTCAGCTTGCTCAGCCATTGCAGCTGTGCCATGACTACCTAAAGAGTCACACTAAAAACTTTTGACTTCTCAGATTGTCTCTATTCACAATAATGCACATTAATTTGTTTCAGACATCAAGTGGGTACATCAACTGTTACATTTGTGACAGAGTAGGGTTGGTTGTAAATGACATTATACTGTATAATCAACATTTTCAGCTTTTCGGTGATGCTCAGTATGTTTTGTTTTTGCTCTAAAATGTTTTGATTATTCTTTAATCGTTGCAAAGTAAATTCAAAATGTTCATTGTGAGTAGTATAGAATACAGTAAGAATCGTATTTCCACTGTTTCTCTAAGTAAAGACAAAAAATAATAATATTAATTTCATTTGTATGAACCAAACATATTGTCTTAAAAAGTGATTACTTAAACATTTTAATACATGTAAAATGCCTCGCATAAGCCAAATGAGAGTTTTGCTGCAAATAATTGAAATTCAGAATAAAAATTATGAATTTGTTTATTGATATGTACATTGTGGATCTAATAATATAAGCAAATTTAACTTTCCAACTCATTTTGCCAAAAAATTGTTAAAATTTAATTAGCAGAAGCTACTCAAAATCTACAAGGAGGGATGCAACATTTTTTCTAATTACATGCTCTTTAGGAAATTTAAAAAATGTCTCAATGTTGCTAGATTTTATATCGCCAGCAAAATCATAGTGAATACATTGAGAATTTTTGATATATTGCCTACATCTGTTCATTTAAATATTGCGTGGTTTTGAAATCTGGTCTCCTCATCCTCAAGAGAGGTTCAGAATGGAGAGGTAGTGTGGGCGAGTTAGTGGAGGCGATGGTGTGATGTAGGGGAGCAGGTATGTCCTTATCAAAACATTATCTGGGACAGCAAGGTCGTTGCTTGCCAGAGGACACCTTTCTGTACTTAGAAAACACTGTTTAAAAACCACCCACCAAGATGCAGCTTAAAGAGATAATCCGACAGGCAGCCTAGTTGATTCAGACTGTAAGAGAACACAAATACATTACATGTCATCTATGTGTGTGTCCGTGTGTGTGTGCACATACACTACCGTTCAAAAGTTTGAAAGAAGTCTCTTATGCTTACCAAGGCTGCATTTATTTTATCAAAAATACTGTAAAAACAGTAATATTGTGATATATTATTATATATTATTCCTATTTTAATATATTTTCAATGTAATTTATTCCTGTTATGGCAAAGCTGCATTTTCAGCAGCCATTACTTCAATCTACAGTGTCACATGGGGAGATATATACATATACGTGTGTGTATTTTTATATATATATATATATATATATATATATATATATATATATATATATATATATAATTATACACACACATAGATACATACATACATACCTACATGTATATGTATGTATGTGTGTGCACGTTTTTGTGATTTATGAGGACATTTCATTAGTCCCTATATTTAAAATAGCTTTAAAAACATACTAAACAATGTTTTATTAAAAATGTAAAAACGCAGAATGTTTTCTGTGATGGGTAGGTTTAGGGGTAGTGTAGGGGGATAGAATGTACAGTTTGTACAGTATAAAAACCATTACGCTTATGGAATGTCCTCACTAAGATAGCAAAACAAACCTGTGTGTGTGTGTGTGTGTGTGTGTGTGTGGAGACCATTTTGAATATAACAGAGCCTTTTTAATGGCCCTTATTCAGAAATGAACTTTCACTGTTGTTAGTTTCACTTAAACCATTCTTGTTCACATTGCTTAAAAACTAATGTAACTTAATTTAACTGAGTTGTTTCTACTAAAATGAGTATTGTCAGCTTTACTTAATAAGTGTTTGTTTAGTCATCTTAACATTGCTGAGTGAAATGCACAAATTAATGTTGACATAAATAACTTGGCAGTGGATCTGTAGTTCCCAGCATGCTTTGCAAGGGACTGCATTAGGAAAGTAAATTTAGGGATTAAAGTGTTATTTTATGTGTTTTTCAGTAAAGGGAAAGATGTTGTTAATTTATGTTAGTGTTTAATGTTCAGTTATGTTAGACATTTAGAGGAATTTCTGTTTTTGAATTTTGTGGTTAGCATTATGCAGAAGAGTGGCATCTGTGTTTAGGCTGTGAGCCTCATATATGCATGTTTATAGGATAGAATTCCTGCTCTCAGTTAAATTGAGTTTTTACTGCATTTTGTAGCAATTGGATTTTTAAGTATTTTTTTTTTGTGTGTGTATAGACGGCATATTTAAATGAAATGAAAATGAAGCTGTAGGGGACAGATTTTATATAATATATATATATATACAGTCAAACTAAAAATTATTCAGACATTTTTTTATATATTTTTACTAGTGGGTGCAGTTCATTTATGTAAGTTAGGATAGCAAAATAAAGTAAACTGTGACATATTATACCAAAAAATTCTTTATACAGTGGACTACCAGTAAAATTGATAAAAATTTGGAACCAAAAATGTATAGACACTTTATAGACTATATATATATATTCACAACCCGTGCTTTGAAATTTTCTGGCAATGAGTATTTTTCCATTGGCTGAATGATCTAAACCAAGTTACAAAAGTCCAACTCACTGAATGTCTCTCCTCGCTTTGTTTGCATCATATATAACTTCCACAATATGGTTGATTGATATGCACCTGTTAAATTAATTATATGAGCCTATAGCCACAGATATGCTATCTGCAATTTCTTATTACTTGCTTATATAAGGCCTACTTTCTATGATGGCATTTTCATAAACAAATGAATCACAGTGAACCTGCAAGGAAAGTTGAGGAGTCAGTGATCTGAACATCACTTGTGGAGAAGCAAGTAGCCTAAGCGAAGCAAAGAGAGTATTATTCTGGACATATGTTTACGAATCCTAAGAGCGACCACTCTCCTATTCACATAAAGTAATAAAAGACATTATAATACCTTTGGATTGTGGAGAGGAAAGCCATTATAAACTGAGAGGCAATATTACTGCAATGAATGCAGATGGAATATCATGTTTTGTAATGCGGCTCTTGCACAGTGATGGGTGATATTCAGTCAACAGATGAGACACAAAGGCAACAACAACTACATTCTTTCATCCTCGCAGACACTGGCCACCGTCTGTTTCATCTAAATATCCTCAATGAATCTTCCATCCTTGTGCCGAGGCTTATGCGCTAATCTCCAGTTATAATAGGCCTCATTATTAAACATATTGCTGTAAACCAACACAGCCATCTGGCTCACTGAGTGGAGCACTGAGTAGGACAAGAGCTACTGTTTCTTTCATGTCACCTAGTTGTAGCACTGTAAAAACACAATCTGGTACGATGGCTGGTTGGGGGTTGGGGGTGGTGTGATTTGATTGACGAGGGCATGAATGACCTCATAATGGATGAATTTGTATGAGGCGATGCAGAGAGGGCTTTGATGGACTGAATCAGCCAGTGGTAATTAAACGATTAATAGTACTTAGCTCAACTCAGATCATCTCCTGCGCTGGCTCCCGTGGGGCCCGTCATCATGTTGAAATTACACAGATGTTATCTCTCTCCTCGCCTGTAGACAGACACGCAATCAGCGTTTGGTGCGGAGGCTCACTCAGGTACGTCCGTACGTACGCCAAACCAATGTCAAATGACACAAAAACAGATAATGGTGATGTTAATGTGGTGCCGTCCTCATTATCTGATCAAGTCAACTCTGTATGTGCTGTTTCGCAAAGTCTAAAGGCGACAAACATTTTCCTCACACTCTTTCTCCACTGAGGCATAGTAACCATTATAACTGGGGGGCATTAGGAAATATCCATGTTGTTTTCCCCCCCACACAATTTTGGTAGATAATCAATGTCCATGCCTTTAATGCATCCCTTCACTTTTCAAATCCCCCCTGCTTCCTTTACAAATGAATGTGAAATCATAATGGAGTCTATTTTGGCTACACCTTCTTTTGTCTTATTGTGAATGATTGATCAGTGAATGTAATCATCTTTTCTATTATTTTAAAAAAGAATTCCATTGCCATTTTTCATCAATATGCAATAACTTGCTCTGCCTCTAAAAATGAGTTTTTCATTTTCATTTAATTTTCATTTCATTAGTTTTTCTTTACGGTCATGGAAGTAAAATGGGTTGCGAAAGCTATTTCATCTAGACTTTTAGCCACTGTTATCACTGGTACTTTTAATCTATATGGTTACATTTATTCATTTGGCATTTTTTTTTAGTAGTACAACACAAGTGATTCATCATAAAGAGCAACTTAAATTAAAAGATTACTATACGATTATTTATGCACTGTCTGTTTGCATTTGGCCAAATGTGTTTACACAAAATAAATCTGATGTAGTCCTGCACTATTTGCAGATATAATGGAGGGCACATACACTTGGAGCCATTTGATCAATAACACATTAAGTGACTAAGTGTAAATACAAAGTGCTGCAATAATTCCATAATTGTAAGCTATAAGTAGCCTACAGAAATGCATGACATATTTCATATTTGCGGTGGCCATGTTCACATGTTCATGTCACAACAGGGTCTTTAAACATCTGGATTATCAGACATTTAGGGTGTAGAGGGTGTCCAGAGAGGGGAAACATCTGTCTAGAGCTCCTCTCAGGGAATTTTAAGAAAACGTGACTCTACTTTTCGCTCAGTTATAAACATTTGTTTTTCTCTCTCTCTTTTTTGGCTCAAGGAATGTATCGCATACTGATGGTGTGCTTCCATTCATCTTTTTGCGTTTTCTATCTGCCTCTCCCACCCTCCCTGTCTCCCTCTCTCTCTCTCTCTCTCTCTCTCTCTCTCTCTCTCACACACACACACACAGACACACAAATTCGTTTCCCTCCCTCCCATTCGATTGATCAGAGGCTTGTGGGTGTCTTGGATGAGTCATATCAGCAATTTGCCCAGTTTAAAGCATCTTTCAAATTACTTTCCTTCCAGTTCGGTACCGTGCTGATAACCGATAACAGTTTTCATTTCTACAAGGAGATTTGGAGGACACTAGTGCGCTCGTGTTGTCGGGCGCGCGTATTTATGGCGCGTTGTATGTGTTGTGCTGAGCTGAGCTGCGCATGCGCGCGTCGCGTGGTCTGTAAACACCGAAAGTCATGGAACATGTGGCAGAAAACAGTGACGAAGATGTTACCCTGACCTACAGGTTTATAAACGGATTATACTCCACTCAGTTTGACACTGTCGGGTCTAAATTAATTGAAGGTGGCTTAATTTGTGCGGAAAAAATGTTATAGCGTATTGAATCATTCGTTTTTACTCGTACAAGGCTGTAAATGTTGAATGGCCCTAACATTTTCTTGTTGACGTTTTAGACCGCAGTTTATCTTTTGTTTTATCTTTATTTTTATGATACTTAACTCGCTCGTTTGTGTATTCCATCGACTTTAATCTTCAAAGGGCTTTTTCAAAAGACGCAAATCCTACCATATCTTTTTGAAATATCTGGAACGATGAAAACAGTTTGATAGGCGCGCGCGCTCTCTATCTCTCTTAATATTTGCCTTGATGCCAACTTTAAATGTGAAATGGGCAGAAGCATCACAGAGGAACCATAACGCTTGGTATCACGTAATGATAGCGCCCTCTACTGGAATTATTTCCAGGAGATGTACATTCAAACAAAGCTGTTTAATAAGCACTCTTTACTATACATTAAATTGACTATTTATTAGAGTCCTTAAAATAGTCTTTAAAGCTGCCTACATGGAATTAGAAGTAAAATTTAGAATTATGTCTATATAATTCAATATGTAACTTCCCTTGTAACCTCCCATTAAAATCAGCATTCCGTAGTGTGTCCTTTGTCCTGCAAAAATAAAGAGAAACGAAGAAAATAAAAAATAAATAAATTGGGTTGTAGGCCCATATGACGAAGCTACAAATATGTCTATACGCGTATTTTATATTAAAACACAAAAGCATTGTCACTATTGTCTGTCCGACTCCGTGCCACTGTTTCTCGCCCTCTTATTTATAAATATCATTTATAAAACATATATTTAAGATTTTAGCTAATACATGTTTAGAAATAATTAACATTTTATTTTCGCATTCATTTAAAATCTGATATTTTCCTTTGTAACATTTTGTGAACTCATTGGTGATTTGTAAAGGGATCCATAATTCTCTTAATAAGCATGCTAATGGATAATATTCAGTGAATTAAATGAAGATGCAAAAAAATATATTAACTTAACGTATCACAACAACATACAGGCTTTTTACCCTGTCATTTCTGTCGACATTTAAGTAGGTACTAATATTCACAACATTGATAATATAGACTGAAGACCAGCTAACATAGGTAGGCTATTTATTTAATGTTTTGTAATGGTGACCACACAAAATAAATGATTTAAATGCGTTGACTTTTGTCTCTTAAAATGTCAAGACATCATTTTTTAATCGTATTAACTGAACAAACGTAAATGCTTTTTTATTTGAACATCGCTTGTACCAAGTCCAAATGTTATGGGCGAGCTGATCCATCCTCTCCCCGTGAAAGAAGGAGAGATTGATGGCAGGGAACCGATGACTCTCGCTGATATCAATCGGCTCATTAACTCCAAATACGAAGCCAACCTCCGACGTAATATGTCACTGACCAAAGGGTTTTTATCGCATAATTCGGCGAAAAACAAAAACGCACGAGATGCTGAGCGTCAATATATTAGGAAACAACAAAATTTAGTTTAGAATGAATAGCTTATTAAGCTATTTATCTTTTCAACAACTGCCTTTCCAATCGACTGTATATTTATTACAACGCAAAATGTCGTTTTCTACGACAGGAAAAAAATGAACATGTTGGTGTTATCATCTGACCATTTATCTATAAAATATTTTAAATGACAAAAGGCATCAATTAAAAACGCGACAATACAGGTAAACACTTTTGGTTAACGAGAAGCGCGCGGAACAGCTGTATGAATGACTACGCACGCGAGGACGGAGTATACTCTTCATTCGCAGTGTTACGAACTGTTCAAACTGTAAATATTGAGATATTCCGAGGTCAAACACTCTCCTGGGTCGACATTTTTGAAACTGTGACGCTATACACAATAAATAAAACGAACAGATCATTGCTACCCGCAAGTTAGTGCAGTGGCAATGGTCAAAGAGCGCGTGCTGACACACAATGAACTGCCTCGATGGGGACGGTTCTTCATTGTCAGTATTTAGCCTACGTGTAATATTAGCCCACATTATTCGGTTTGACTCGTCATCCTCAAGTGATTAAATGTATCATGGGGCTCACGGACTGAGGCACCTTTCAGTCAGACATTTTCGACAAACCCGAGCCTATAGCCTCAAGAGAGCAGTCGCTTACGAGAATTTGCCATCAAAACAGATGCGATGCTCGTGTGTGGGCGCAAGGCTTTGGCTACACACCATTAAGCTCAAGCTGCAGCTGAGTAAAATGTGAAATGGGAGAATTAATCGATCCCAGGACGATGCTTTTTTTCAGTCTCGTGGGAGTAGAATTCTTTTATTCATGAGCGTGTTATGTCACTTCCATTAGGCGGTGGACATTTTTGAGTATTTCTGAACATACATTTTCATAATTGCAGCCAATATGTCTACAGAACCCTCAAAATCTTGACGAATCTTTTCCTTGTGCAGGTGTAAACAATAATTCCTTTCATCCCATATACCCAAGAAAAACTTCAAAAGCGCTTTTATCCACTATTTTGGCCATTTCTCTTTGTTTTACCTCAGTTTTTAACATGTAATGTATTCATTCTCTTCTTGAGTGGGCATTTTGGGTCCTACATGAAGTGCATGGGCAGTTAGGACGAGGTGAGTCAGCGCGGGGGATGGAGAGCGCTGGTTAAGGGTCGCAACTGCGCTAATGCTGAGTGGCAGTCGATAATGCCAAGCCGTATCAAAATCTGACCCTTGGCCCTTCGGAGCTCTTAAATTATTCGCCACCAAGGTAGAAAAAGGACACGCATTCACACTCATAGCCATTCGCGCTGTTCTTTCAACCCCTTTGTTGGATGCTGCTTTTTTCTTTAAAGAATAAAAGGTCATTTTCCCTGTCAACTTAAATAACATAAGTTATTTCTTGGCACTGTATAGCTGTTGAAAAATATTTATAGTATCAGGTCATGCTCGTATAGCTACCTCTCTGGAGCGTAAAATGCACCATTTGTTTTATTTTTAAGTGCCACCCTTAAAATTATAGTGGTTCTGCAGTGATTCTTTGCATCATTTTAGTTTCTGCAAAGTTGACTGTATGGTTCTTGGTTTGGTTGGTTCTTTGGAAATTTAAAGTGTTCTTTTTGTATGTTTCATTATAGATTCTTTAGATCAGTGTATTAGTTAATGCGTTCTTTAAAGCACAAGTACATAAAAAGGTACTTACAATTTTAATAAGGTTCTGCATTGACAATATGGCTTTTGGTTCTAATTTGAAGCCTTTTTTCACCGACCTGATTAAGTTGGTTACTTGGAAATAACAGTAGGCTAATAAAAATAAAAAGCAAACATACACAATAATGGGGTTAGAAAGGGTCTTAACGTTTCATGGCAATTCAAGAACATGAGTCTATTGGATGCAACCTTTGAAAATATTGAAATAAGGTTCCCACTCTATAATGAGACAGCTTTGATGCTGCCATTTCGAGTGTGGCTCGTGGGACTTCAATATCCGCACTGCAACTAATCCAATTACACGAATCATAAACTGTGATTGGCGGGATTGCTGTTGGCTCCAATGCCACGCGAGCTTTTTCCAATTAGGCCTATTCCTAAAACCTACAGTATTCATGTAAAGGTTCTAAACCACGTCATACGAAATTCTTATCTCGAAAAGCATAATTGCAAGAGAGAGAACGTCAAAGTGTAGGTTGCACTCTTTATGCAACGTATTGACTGTTTCTGGATTGTCTGTAGGTCAAGGTAGTAACTGAGGCTTACCTGTACATTAAAAAAACAAAAAACAAACAAAAAAAAACATGTTAATGTGAAAACATGAGAATGACGTTAGAGACAGATGGATGAAAGTCAGGGGCGGCAGGAGACAAAGAGCGGAAAATTGAACGAGCTCGGGAAATTGAGCGGAAGTAGAGCAGTGAAGCTGAACCGCCTGCGTCACGGTGGGTGCAGCCGTTCAGTGTCTCTCCAGCTCTGATTAAGGACACTCACAAACAATCAACAGGCCAAAAGGGTCTGCTAAGTAACTGACAGTGTCAATTTATAGCCTACTGGATGCATGGTATACCCTGTAATTCATTCTATGTATTGTAAATAAACGGATATTAAAACTTAGATATATAATATTCAAAACAGCAAATCGACAGTGTTCAGTGAACTCCTACAATTAGATTTAGTTTCTGTATGAGTTAATTTAGCAGTGCTGCTTTCACTGTGTACCACAGTGCTCCGTTTTAATGGAGAGACTGTTTCATTCATGCAATCTCTGTTCATTCATCAGAGCACCGTAGCGTACCCTCTGAGTTCAAACGAGACACGAAATTCTTATCAATGGAGAGTCTGACGTCAACAGCGGCGTTATGACACGTGGATCACGTGTCCAGACGCGTCTATACAAATGGGAGTTGCGCTGTCCGTGGTCCTGAAAAAAAAACCACGCTCCGCATTCATCTCTCAACAGTGCAAGACAGACCGAAGAGTGTTTCAAATAATTGTTTTGGGAAGCAAACTTACTTTGACTCAAGTTTTAAATGAACTCAAGGATAGCGGTTGTTTCCAAACCTCATCCAAGAAGCACAAGGTTTTGAGTTCCAGCTAATTTGTTCGGGAAATCAGGTGAGTTCGTGTACTGTCATTCCTATATTCACTCGATAAATAGTTGATAGTTCCCTCTAAAAACAAAGAGAGGCTGTAAAGGACTAGAAATAAGTTTTCCGCTGATATTTACCTTGAGATTGCAAGCTGTTGAATCTCAGTCATTCACAGATATACAGGTCGACGGATCAACAAGCGTTTCATTCATAAATTTTTTTGTTGTTGTTGTTGCAAGAATACACGATCCGTATCTATCTTTTCGACAGTGTAAACTTGATATGTCATGTCTATGATTTTCTTTGTTAAACAATAAAAATATTGTGTTATTGTGTTGGTAAATTTTAAAGAAATCTTACGATTAGTTCGCTCAGAGTTCATTCTTTGAAAATCGAAAAAAAAAAAACAAAAAAAAACGGGAGTAGCTATTCGTCATATTCAATCATATTGTGTTTATGTGGAGGAATAAAAAGAAAATAATTATTGCTTAGATTGACCGACATAGTAGGTTTTTCTCTTGCAGCTTACATTTTTTTGAACACAGCTTACACAGGTAAATTTATAATGTTTCATTTATACGATTCTCTTGCATGTCAAGAAAGGCAGTTTCCACTGACAGTGTAGTTTTCATTTAGTCATAAACCAAATGCAGGCTTGTTGTGGTGTTTCGCTAATCCGAATCAAAAAGTGATCGGTGAAGAGGCATCCAGGGAATCGTCTCGATCTTGCCTTTATACGTAGTTTCTCTGTGGACTTAATACAAGCGTCAAATTTAATTTAAAAAGTGAGAATGTATTTTGTTTGCCACGTACTGCTGTAAAACAAGTGCAAGATTTAATATCTGATTATACTAATTAAGTTAGGCAGATTTCCGCGCACGCACGTTGTGCTGCTATAGCGACTAAATGTTAAAATATAAGCACCATAAAGGGTAGACGGAAAAAGGAAAAACAGAGATTAATGACCATTTTTTTCTTTTTATCTTTGTAAGGTGCTCCCCTCTCCCCCATCCTGTCCTCTCTGCATGGTCATGTTCTGCTGTTGCTACCCCTCCAGCACCTCAGCTCTCCTGTTAGTCCTTTTCAGCCTCACCCCCCTGCTGGCCCTGGCTGCCCCTGCACTTCAGCAGAGATCTTCAGTCAGCAGCAGCATCAATGAGGCTCTCCACTTGGCAAAAGAGGACCCGGGGGCAGCAGAAGGAGCTTCTTGGACACATAGGAAAGTGGACAGCCTGCTCCAGAAACCCTTGGGACAGGAACATATCTCAAATATGGACTCTGCCAGTGCTCTAGCTTCAGTTCTGCTTGAGGCTCTCGACCACCCAGTTAGAGAGAAGATGACCCAGGGGGATTCTGAAGAAGAACTCGCAATGGAGGCAATGAGGAATCAGGCAGACCTTGAGCAGGACACAGAGAAATCATTAGAGGCATTACAGCCAGGTGAGGAAAACAGGGGACAAGAAAAGCCAAAGGATGAAAGTGAGATTGAGAAGGAGGACGAGGTGAATGCAGCTAAAGATGGGCAACTGGAGAGTCAATCTAATATGGCCACCCCCCTCCAGCGCAAAGCCAGAGGCTATTTCCAAAACATTGACCTCGGACTGCAAGACAATGAGATCCTCCCACCTCTAAAAGGCTACAAAGCCTATAACCAGCAGTTAGCCCAGGCGACCAAGAAGCTTAAGTGGCAGGAAGAGCGAACGAGAAACCCATCCCAGCTTGACAGAAACTTCATGGATGATTTCGATTTTGTGGAAGAAGAGGAGGAGGAGATTCTGACCCGCAAGGAAGAGGAGGCACAGGCGCGAGCAGAGCAGGAGGAGGTGAGTCGGCAGGAGGCTGAGGCGCAAGAGGCACGTGAGGAGGAGCAGAGATTGGCTGACATTGCCTCTGACATGCTTCTGGAGTACATGGGCAGGAAGCAGAAAGCATCGTCCTACATGAGAGACATGAAGGCGGCGGCTCTTCTGAACAATGTGGCCGAGGACAAGCGCTCAAACGAGGTGGAGGATAGTGATGATGACGATGAAATGGATCCCCAGACCATCGACAAGCTGATCGAGATCTCCAGCAAGCTGCACTTGCCTGCTGATGATGTGGTTGAAATAATCAGTGATGTTCAGGAAAAGAAGAAAAAGAGAAAGGATTTACCCCTGAGCAACACCCCTCGTTTCCGCCCTCTAGTTCCTCTTAAAGCCAAGCCAAGGCCTCAGGCGTATCAATATCCTAAGTCACCCAAGAAATCCTCTTATACAGTCGATCCATATAAGAAATGGTACAAGGAGAAAAACAAAGGCAAGCTCAGCAAGCAGGACTACTGGTTTAAGCCGCAGAAGCAGTTTCTGGCCTATCCCTCATTCCCCTATTATCAGAAGCCATATCGAGCTTATTACCCAGTCTTCTTCCCACCCCCCAAGCCGCGGTTCTATACAAATCCTGCTCTGTCATTTGACTACAACTTTGGGGGCTCCATGGGGTACGGTCTGAAGCCTCCAAACCGTAGGTATAGAGACAAGCCAAAGGCGAGAGACTGGAAATGGGCACAAGCCCCACAACGCTCCCAGAGCCCCTACCCACAACCTGGCACTGTCATATCTAATTACATTCTACCCCATCCCCGAACTTACCAGGCTCTCCCCATGCCGAAACCACGTTCTCCTCCAAGTGGGAGAGTACCTTCTTACATCTACCCACCAGACTATGTATACGATGAGCCGGAGTCTCCGCAGGAAAGTGATGAAGAACTGGAGAACTTCATTGAGAAGATTTATTACAACCGTAGGTTATTTTAGTCAGTCGTGAGATCAGGATATTCTCAAGCGATGAAACAAGCGATGAAAGAGTGAGGAGAAAAAGCTGACAGGGAATTTGAGCGACAGGGCTGCGAAAAGACAGTTAGGTGTTTCTTCTCCACTCTTGTGTTTTGATACATTCCAAATCAGGAACGGAAGAGACGGTGCTGCTATATCAGAACCTCTCTGCGTGCACTTATTTGGTTTCTCTCGCAGTTTACATTTTAATTTGGTGAGAGAATACACAGGTGAATTTGTAAGGTTTCATTCAGGTATGTTTTTGATTCTCTTGCATGTGAAAAAAAGAAAAAAAAAAAATACAAAAGAGAAAACAAAAGAAAACAAAAACATGCAGACAAAAGTCAAATAAAAACATTTTCGGTGCCAAATGCAAGAGACCCATGTTTATACAAAGATTTATTTTCTTTAGGAAACACTTGATTAATTGAAAAGCAAAGCTTGTGGTTGAGTTCTTGACACTGCAGGGCACAGTAATAATTGCTATGGCACTAATTAAATGAACAAGTAACTGTCAAATTATTACAGGCTTTTCCTGAAGGTCTGTTGGATTGTTTTGATCAATGTTCCTATTGCCTTAATACTGATCACTGTTTTAGCTCATCCATGTGCATGCAGGTCTTGCACCTCTAAAAAAAACAAAAAAACAACAACAAAAAAAAAAAACCAGAAAAGAAAAAAAATCTTTCATGCAGGCTGTAAACAATGCTTGAAACGAAATCTTCCATTTTTTTGACAGAAATGCAAAAGGGTAAATATCTTTGCTAGGTCGGTGCCCTGTCAATCTACTTGGTGGAATACCTGTACACATGTGATTTAATGTAAACTTCACATCTTGCCAAAATTTTAAACAAATTTTAAAAATGCCCCTGTTACTATGGGTTGCCTCCAATGTTTAACCACTGAGTACAGGATCTTTGTATTGAGAGCCAACAGAACGCTGTATAGTATGTTTGTTCCTAAAAATAAGTTTTAAAATGTCTGAAGTTTGTGAGGAATACTCTGAGGGTGAACAGTTTGCACGTCTATCTGTATTTGCATCTTTAAAAAAAAAACAAAAAAAATCTGCCAAATTTGGGGAAAAGTTCCTTGATCAAACTGTGATTATTTTAAAAATTAATAATAAAAAAAGAAAACAAAGAAAGACAACTCTAATTACTATAGCAAGTGTTTTCATCAGTGAACTGTCTTGTGAAAGGAATTTGTTGTTGTCAACTTTCAGATTGTAAGTTGTACAGTGTCAAATAAACAAATGTGTGTGCAATGTGTAAATAACAGCATGTTGATTACTAGTTTTGCTATATGACGAAAATAAAAGCAATTATTTTATTAAAGTCAGTTTTTTTTAACAAATGTCTTATTGGAACGTCTTTGATCAGATCCTGAGCAGAAATTAATTAATTTCTGTACCACAGAGGGTGCTCACTAGGACAACATATGCCATTTCTTATCTCACCTGTAGCAGAAATTGCATTTGATATCACAGAGAGTTTGAACCAGCATGCCCAGTACTTTTTTGCATTTTATCTGTATTCTCCACAAGCATTTTCTCATGCTGTATTACAACAGAACACTGAAAACACAAACTGATTTGACCATAGAGACACATTTTATTCAGTTACTCACATACCTGTATGTGCTTGAGAAGATCTCTAATGAGATGGATAGATATGCAGCTCTATGATTCTTAAAAGCCCTTACGAGTCACGACTGCATTACTCATGGCGCCCTGTTCCGCAACAAACATGTTCATCTGAACAAGTTTTGATTATTAAGATAAAATATATAGAACGTATTTACCAAACATAAGAGCAAAACACGTATAGAATTACGTGAAAGAAGATGTGAGTGCATCTGAATGCATGCGTCTTTAACTAGCAAGAAACAAATCCGTGTTTTCAACCTCCTGAGAATGATGCTGTTCAATGAGACGCTGCTAGATGAAAGTCATTCGCTAATAAAAAGAACTTAGAATAATAAAAGGAGAGTAATGTGAAGGGAATAGACATGGAGACACACTGAGACCAAATGAAAGAGAGGGGTGGGGAGAGAGAAAGCTGCAGTGATTAATGAGTCACATGATTGACGGGTGAGTCATCTACTGCCATGCACCACTGCAGAACCTCGAGCACTTATACCCTCTCCCTCTCTTCCCCACACACACACACAGAGGCACAAACACCAGCCCACTCCCCCACACCCTGACTTTGGACACAATGCAGAACTCAATTATGCTCAAAAAACACCTGCATTAGGCAATATGCAAACACACCTATTGCCAGGAGGCCTTGTTCTCTAATTCAAACTACACTTGCATTTGGTTAAGACACCACTCAGACCTTACGCCGGCCAATAATAGTAGGATTTAACCCCAAACAGACGTTCGTTATCGTACTGATGCACTCTAAATGTCTGTGGCTTTCGCGCTGGCTGCCCTTAGTGGTCAATCCCACAGCAAATTAACCATTGCGACGGTAGACGACCGCTTGAAAATTTTCCATTAGTGACCAGAGTGCAGCGGCTATAGGGGACAGTCATTTATGAGCCTCTGATGTGTTTCTCTCATTTCTTTCTTTCAGCTTTTGTGTCGAAAACGCAAAGGGCCGTGAATGAGTATAAGTGCGGAGAAGTCTCACGGCGCTGCTGTCGGAGGCTGGTGAGTCATGGCCACTTACATTCTGCCTCAACCTCCATTTTGAAACAGTTTCATTGAAATATGCAAAGAGTCTGTTAAGTTACGCCAGTAATTACTGTAAATGGACGCCTGACTGTTCAAAACCTTCACACACAAAATGTTCCGAGTCATTAATGTACACTGCGGCCCTCATGTTCTCCATCTGTTGCTCATGCTCGTGATCGCACGCATGCAAAAATCAGGCATAAACACAGCCTGATGCACTGATGACAGTGGCGCCAGTACTTCAGAGGTAAAAAGTGCCTGATAATGACTGTGACTCAGACAGCAGCTCTAATGATGCATTCTGCCAAGCCGACCGACCAACACAGCACGGGGAAAAACACTTTCGGATGAAACTTTCTCCGTGACACACACGCTTTAAGGTGCTTCAAAGTGCCTTGAAGCTCTCTGCTGCCTTTGTAGATAGACAACCCCCATTTATGCCCTTCCTGGATTTCAGTGATTAGCCATAATTGAACAGAATCATTTAAATCTCGGAGAGGTTGTTAAAAAAAATGATAAAATAAAAAATTCCTCTTCCCCCCGATCCTTTTCTGTATGCCAAACCTTTATGCATGATGATAATTACCATGTAATTACCATTCAATTATACCCTCTGCTCTCGCCGTAAGAGCTGTCAGTGTGTCCGTTAAGAGCTGATTGCCAGTGTCTGCCGTTGTGTCTCACGGGATGTTTTTGCATTTACGCCAGTTTCTGGCATCAAACAGCATTCGTCGATTTCAGATATAGCTGTTCTGTCATGTTGTAATGTATGGCGGCGGATGTGTGGGCATACAGCTTTAATGTGTCACATACTAGAGGTTTCATATTAAAGACTGTGTGAAATGATTTTCTTTCGGAATCAATTCAAAATGTTCCATTTCACCCGCCGGGGGGAGAATGCTCTTTGACAGCACTGGCAGGGGCGCACAGGCGTTGAGCTCTCAGCTCCCAGCATGCACCAGCAGTCATGTTTCCATTAAAGAGCTTTGAATTCTCTGACAGTAAAACAAGAGGAACGCCATAACTATCAAATGTAGGCACTTATAACGTCTGATTAATGTGGCTAGCTATCTTTTCTGAAGTGTATTGATGTGTAAATAGAAGTACAGAAACTGTGTATTATGACACTAGCTGGGTTTCCATCCAAGCATGAAGCGGATCTTTTCACAGTTCAAACAAAAAAACAAATGCGAATTAGGTGCGTTTCCATCAAGTTCTTCGAGCGGATGAGGGTGGTATTGGTGACCTAGTAACCAACAGTAAATAAAACACCATCAGCAGAAACAGCGATTAGTCACGTGGGTTTAATTTTTGCTAAGTCATAATTTATTCGGCAAATGCGTTTCCATCTCCCATTATTTGCATTAACTCTTTTTCGCACAAGTCAAAAACCAACCCAAGCGAGCGTAAAAACGTTTTTGTGAATTAAGGGATCTGTCCCCCCGAAATTTGGCATTTCCATAACTCGTTTCTGATGCGATACTTCAAAATGCGCATAAAAACAGGGTGATTGAAACATAGCTTATGTTTGCTCCACGCAAGCTAATAGTACCCTTATTCTAGCTGAAAAGTGTTGATCACGATTGGCTCTGCAGAAACACCTGCAGAAGGTTAACAGTGAGTGGAAAAACAACATCAACATTTCATTCATCTGCCAGTTGGGTTGGTGCCGCATTTAAAAAAGAAATGGGGGAGGTGAAGAGGGTTGGGGAGCTGATAAAGTCAGAGAGGATGGAGGGAGCGAGTGAAACTGAGAGAATAAAGGTGAAGGTCTGAGTGACTCACCCTCTATAAGTACTTATCCAGCAGCTCTGTAAAGTGGTGGACCACCTTCAGAGTAACAAGCTCATTGCCTGCCTCCTCTAGCACTGAATGCTCTCATATAGAGGGGTATTTCTTCAGCTGTGGGCACTTTTTTGTCCCAGGGGTTAAAAGTAATATATTTCAATGTTTTCTTTTTCTCATATGAATGTTTTTTTATACCATTCTAGCATCATGTGTTTGCTACTTTTCAAATGAACTTACAAGATCTTGATCAAAAATTGATGCACCTCTTGATATTCTTTCACAGTTTTAACCCTGGTGAATCTTGACATTGTCATTCTGGAATATGGCCATGATGTGCCTTCCTACATGGTTGTATAAGAAATGAAAAGCTACAAACTCTATCAATTAGGGTTAGAAGAACTGTTGCCAAACATATATCAGAACAAAATGGCTTCTTTAAGCAAAAATCTGTATTTAGTGTGACCTCCTGGACTTCTTCCAGTTTCTCAAAGAAGAAAATATGAGAAACTTCTCATCAGATTTTGAAAGTTTTCTTGGCCTTCCAGTCCATTTCCATTTCATTTAGGTTAAAGGAGCCAGGTTCCTGCTATTGCTCAAGTGTAAGGGGAGGTCACTAAAAACTTGCCACGTTATCCAATAAAAGTGTTTTTTTTTTCTTCTGTTTTTTAATACTGCATACAAATTTCCTGTATTTTCTGGTTATATATGAGAAATAATTATATACGGTCATTATACCATTGCTAAAACAACATCTAATGGTGACATAAGACTTTTGCACATCAGTACTGTGTATATATATATATATATATATATATATATATATATATATATACACACACACACACACATACACATACACATACATACATACATACACACGTGATTACTAAATTATGTAAAAAATTATGATATTATTATTCAACTAACCGTATTTAGGATTTAGTTATTAAATAAAATGTCATAAAATGCCATTTCGACCAAAATGTTATTAAACACAATACATAATATATATGATGTGATGGAAATGAAAATGAAAATGCAGAACAAATGACAATTCTTTTGTAAGTTATGCATATTTACTGTCTGACATTGTTAGGAGACAAATGAAATGAGTGTATTAATGTGTACTTTAAGAGAGCCTGTTTTCTAAAAGCCCACAGGGACAACACTTGAACACACACTCATATATATTGCTCCACATGCACTCACTCTTACTCTTTGGTACTATATTAGGTCCACACTGTGTGTGCAAACAACCCTCTTGTCTCTAGGGCGTAATCCATTTGATGTTTACATCAAGTGCTATTGTGGCAGATGGGGTAAAATATCCCTTAGGGATGTTTATCCTCAGCTGGGGAGTCCAGACTGCTGACTGAGTGAGGCAGACGAGGCCTGACACCTGAGCTCCACTGCTGTCACTCTTTACAGCAAATCTGCTTGTGAGCCATTGAGATTCATCAAATATTGAATGGCCACAGTTTCCGTTTCGTGAGCAGAAGGGGTTAGAGAGAAAGAGAGAGGGAGTACTAGAGAGCAGATACAACAAAAAGAGGTTGTCCCACGGAAACGGGAGGTCAGTGAGATGGCGGGGATGGTTAATGACGACCAAGCGGCCCAAGTGGGGTAAGTGAGCTCTCCATGAATACAACACTTAATTGCTGATGTTTTGACTAGTGTCAGAGTGAGTTAAAAGGTCTCAGCTGGGGATACTCAAGCCTCTGAGTGTAATTCAAAGACAGATGGATTAATTGATAACCTCCTAGTGAGGGGTAAACAGCAGGAATTGGCACTGTGTAAAGAGAAGCACAGCCATGTGTCAAGGATTCTATTCAAATGTAAAAAAAAAACAAAAAGAAATGTACGTGTCTTTAATCTGTACACTTTCTTACACAACTACAGAACAAGTCCGAGTGATCACAGCAACAAGGAACAAAACTCTCCACTGGACCAACAGGAGCAGGTCAGAGTTGTTCTTTATCAATGGACCGATCAGTACAGAGATTAATAATGATGACACTAAGGGATTTTCATGTAGCACAGTTATTCTTTATATAGGGGAGAGCAGTGCACAACCTAATGCTTTTTGACTTTCTCCGTTTGTGTAAATCTACTTAGGGTTCAGATCATTTATTTTGTTCCACATTAATTTCACACATGTTTGATACAAATATGTGGCTTTGTTTCATTGATACAGTGTATACTTTTTTTTCTTTATTTAGAAGAAGAATGGAAGTGAAATGTGACGACATGTAACATGGACATATGACAGCATAAAATGTTATGTGATTTAATGAAAAAAATATACATGACAAATTAAAATATTTTGTCAATAAAAGACAATTATTATTTTTTTCATATAAAATAATAGCATTTTTTTTTTTTTTTTTGGAAATTCAAATTTAAATAATTTTGTAGTTTGACAATGAACTCTGCAAAACACACCTATACAGCACTGGTCAAAACAATACAGGCAAACAGATGAAGAAACACCGCTCTCACAGAACAAGAGATAAAAGAAGAGCATGTACAAATGCTGTAAATGACTTGAAATAATATTTTTTAAATGTTCAGGTTGTTCAGGTTCTTCTGTCTTTATTCATCTTTTTTCCCATGGTTTCTCAACAGATATTCATAAAAGTTAATAATGCCAATTATATTGTAACTGTATAGAATAGCATAGTTCTAATAGTGGGGGACATTGTAACGCAGTGTTACAACGAACCCTATCTACGCAGTTGGAATTTAAACCTGGTTAGTATCTTCTGAAAGAACTAGCTAAACTCATAAATAACAGATTGGAGATTAATATCAGATTTGTCTAATTTTAAATAAACAAAAAATATAGATGAAAAAAAAAAACGAAATTTAGTTTTGCTATTGTTAAATAAATGTTCAGTGATGTCTCCCAAGGATTTCTAAATTTTTTGCACATTTTTTCTCTATTTCTCTGATATGGCACCTAGTAAATACGCAAAGATTCATCATCCTAGCATATGTGGAAGTATTTAAACCATGTGTGTTACAAATAACCCTGCGTTAGGTTGTGTCCCACGCTCCCCTAATATTAGTCGTCCAGTGTGTGTGAAATATATGTTTCAGTGATTATAATTTTATACAGTTCAATTAAAGGAATAGTTCACCCCAAAATTAAAATGATCCCAAAAATGAATCACCATCAAGCCATCCTAGGTGTATATGACTTTCTTCTTCCAGCTGAACACAATCAGAATTATATTTTAAAAATCTTGGCTCTTCCCAGCTTTGTAATGGCATTGAATGTGTCAGAGTTTTTGAAGCTCCAAAAAGCGCATCCATCCATCATAAAACTAATCCATACGACTCCAGAGGGTTAATAAATGCCTTCTGAAGCAAAGCGATGGGTTTTTGTAAGAAAAATATCCATATTTATAAACTAGAATCACTGGCTTCTGGCAAAGGCCATATGTGCGTCAAGAGTCAAGTTCCGGCAGAATAGTGACCTCTGACCTGACGTTTGACTTAGGATGTCTTCTCTTATACTGAAATTCTCTAACATTTTTCTTTAAAATTTCTCGTTTAAGACTTCTAATGAGTGGCCAGCTTTTTGTTTTGCTCTATCCTCCACTCTTCCGCGTTCGTCAATTCTCACCTAAGCTTATACAATGCCTAAATCATATGTCCTACATCAGGTCAGAGCTCACTCTTCCACTGGAACTTGACTCTCTCGTGAACACATGTATAGCCATTGCCGGAAGCCAGTGACTGTAGTTTATGAAGTTTTAAATATATTAAATATATTAAAAAAAAATATTTTACAAAAACCCATTGCTTTGTTTCAAAAGACATTTATTAACCCACTGGAGTTGTATGGATTACATTTAAGATGGATGGATGCACTTTATGGAGCGTAAAAATCTCAGGCACTATTCAATTCCATTACAAATCTGGGAAGAGCCAGGATATTGTTTTAAAAAATATTTTAACTCTGATTGTGTTTGGCTGAAAGAAGAAAGTCATATACACCTAGGATGGCTTGAGGGTGAGTAAATTTTCATTTTTGGGTGAACTATTCCTTAAAGATTAACAACACATTATTGTCTATTAAGATTTTACATTGTTGCTTATTACATGATGCTCTAAAATTCTTGATTCTGATTATTTAGAAAGAGCAGATCACACAGAATGCGTTCTTGCATTTAAAAACGTGAAATGCAGCGCAGTGAAATAGAAAAAAACTCAAAGTCTGAAGACGTGTTCTTTTAAACTTTAATGTTAACGCTGAACTTTTATTTCTTTATTTTAACTTATGTTTACATAAAACAATTAAACACGAGACAGCGCAGTGAAATGGTAGAGAACACAAGATTTCGAGACACTTTTTAAAAGTTGAACTTCTTTTATTTTTTCTTGTAGGGGAGACCGGGTATGAACCGGGTCACACTTTTTGCTTCAGAATCTTTAGCTCACTGAATTTTATAGGTAGAGTGCTCAAACTTATACAAAGTACCTACTTTTTTTTTTTTTTTTATTACAAAAGGCATCAATTTAAACATCTGCAAGAATATCACAGCCCTTTTGAGTTGATGTCAAATACAACCATTGTTACAACCTGCCCCACACATGCTGGGGTAAGTTGAAATAATTAAACGCAACACAAAAGTTTTCATTGTTTGAGGACTGTCTCATAATCCTCACCACTGGCTTTCAGCATTGTCTTTACAACTGACTGACCTGCCCTTTTCTTGAAACCTCATTATTTTCTTTCAAACAAACAAACAAAAAATTGGCAGGCACCCTTCTATCTGTCTTTGCTTTTCATTTTCTAGTAATTTAGTAAAATTATTAAAAAGAAAATGTTCTTAGTTGTATGCAAGGGGATGGTTGTAACACTTTTTAATGATGTCACAACCCTCCCCACCAGTCAGCCAGTGTTTAGCAAGCCAAATTAGCATAATGGTTTTAAATTAGCAGGTTAAAAATGCATCACATTTTAACTGAGAATCTACAATAAAATGTAATATAAGTTTAATGCAAAAGTTTATGTAATAAACAAAATCTGGTTTCAAAAAAAAAAAAAAAAAACACATTTTCAGCTTTGACAGTCATTATGGGATCTAGGAGAAAGTGGGTTAACACTGAAATGATCACAGGACTCGTCCTAGCTTATCCCTGATTGGTGGAATCTGTGGTGTTACAACTCGCTCCATGTTACAACCATACCTGGGCTGCGTTTAGCCCTGACAAAATGTTGGAAAACATTTTTTAAATGGAAACGGTGGTGCGTTGTACACCCTGTTCTGATGGCACAAGAGTTGCAACTATGGATAAACTTACTATAAACTCTTACGACAAACATGTCTTCTAATATCTTCAATTGTTGCGTATACCGAGCTGCAGTGGACACATTTTAAATGACTTTACTTGGACCCATTGTGCGAGCTGTCTCTTTAATACCGCGTGGTTTATATACATGTTGCTGCTGATTGGGCTGACATTTTTGACACACCCACCAAATACGAGAAAACGTATCTCAAACCTCATTACACACTGTTTCCAGGAAACATGTCGTTCAACTCGGAAACCGTAGCAAAACGTTGCGCACCGGTTTGAGCTTGAACGTGCCCTAGGTCTCCCTTATTCATTTTAACTTGGCGTCTTAAAACGCAAAGCGCAGTGCACGTTTACAGAAAAAATAAATAAATAAAAATTAAAAACTGGCTACACAAATGCAAAAAACGTATTCTGTGTGAACTGTCCCTAAACTATGCTAATCCTTCTCTTCTATTCTATTCCATTATGTGCTGCTTGACAGACCCTTTCATGCGAGGAAGGGGGCTGTTGTATTAGTGAGAGTGTTACACAGGAGAAATCTGAATCCGGTCAGACCCCAAACATTACACAGGCCTTGGCAGCGACTCCTGTACACACACAGAGTATGTCTAAACCAGTCACTGTTACATAGCTGATAAATGCTTACACTGATAATACGGCTAAGGAACATTTAAAAATGCTGAACAGTTTGTCCTTGTGCAAATATTCAGCCCTGTAATGCAAATGATATTTACTCAGGTGGATAATGGGAAACAATGGCCAGTACACAGGCTATTTTGGCCTGTTTGTTCTGTAAAAAACAAACCTTTACAGAAACAACATTGTAGGCTATAGAGTGAAATATGACTAAGTGCTCACAGATCTTGTTAGTATGTCTGAAGTAGTCTATGTTAAGTAAGTTGATGAGTGTGCACTTCACTATAGAAGTCGCCCTTGAACTCTGTTGGTACTGCTTGAAATCTCAACCCACGGAAGACCTCAACATACATCAGGTACAGTGACAAGCTCATGTTTTTAATATGTGTAATATAAAATATAGGGCATGCTGTAAATAGATTAATGATGTAGTTTGTCTGCCTTTTTGACACTAGATAAGACTCTGGGGTTGGATTTCATTTGACCCTGCATGCATTCAGTGTCTTGTTGCAACCATCTCAACTGGTTGTAAATTATGTAGCTGAGTTAGCTTTGCAAAATATGACGTGTCATTCCCGTGTCTGTCCACTAGATGGAGCAGGAGAAGTTCAGTAACTGTTTTGTTTCAGCTGCAGGTGGACAGTGAGGATCTAACACTGCCCCCCAGTGGTGAGCGCTTGAATTACCAGCGAGACCCTAGGCCTCATTTTGGAGTAGCCCACTCCTCTCGCTCTGTATCGTTTCCCCTGTGGGATAGTGATAGGCCGAGAGAGATGAAGAGGGGGGAGGAGAAGGAGGAGACCATGGATTCTGTCAGCTGTTGTCCTCACTGCCATCTTGGGCTGCCACGTGATACACTGCGCTGGCATGAGGTAAGTAGACACACAGTTGTGTTTAAAATGGAATACTAGGGTACTGCTTACTGCATATACATTGTATACCACAGACTATAAATAATACAAAATAAATAAATGAACACATTTTATGTATATGGAAGCCCATTTCTGCAACATAAGAAAAAATAATCATGCTTTGGTAAAATGAATGTTTTGGCAAATTAATTGTCATTATGACGTAGTAAGTCATATTTACAAGATGAAAAGTCAAAATTCTGACTTAAATATTCATAATTATGGCATGAAAATTATATATACTCACCAGCCACTTTATTAGGTACACCTTGATAGTGCCGGGTTGGACCCTCTTTTGCCTTCAGAACTGCCTTAATTCTTCGTGGCAGATTCAACAAGGTGCTGGAAACATTCCTCAGAGATTTTGGTCCGTATTGACAGGATAGCATCACACATTTGCTGCAGATTTGTCGGTTGCACATCCATGATGTGAATCTCCAGTTCCACCACATCCTAAAGGTGCTCTATTTGATTGAGATCTGGTGACTATGGAGGCCATTAAAGTATTTGAACTCATTGTCATGTTCAAGAAACCAGTTTGAGATGATCTGAGCTTTGTGATGGCACATTATCCTGCTGGAAATAGCCATCAGAAGATGGGTACACTGTGGTCATAAAGAGATGGACATGGTCAGCAACAATAGAGAGTATGCATTGACGTCAATTTCCTGTCAGAACACGCCCCCTCAGCCAGACTAAGAGGCAAAAGAGCCTGCTGCATGATTGGATTTAATAGGGGACCTGAAAATGCAAGTAAAACACAAGTAAAACAAACAATTAAACTAAAGACTAGACTCAATAGTGTTTCAGTTACAACTTACCAAAGTTCCAGTAATCCATGGATATTGACATGTAGCCAGGAATCATGTTCCCAGACGCTTTATATAAATACAAGGTAGGTCTAAATCCGGGTGATCACTTATATCAATGTTATATATATAACATCCAGTCCTAAAACTTGTATAGTTTTTGTCAGTGTTTATTTAAAAACACCAAATTATGCAGAATATAAGATGGTAAATATTTAATTGATGAGTTGTCAATACAATATATAACAATACAATATATAGGATATGATTTTACCCCAAAAAATCAACATATTGACAAAATGATAACTGCAAATCCACATTTCGCTTCCTGGAGTCCAGTTGTTTCTGTGAATTGCAGCAATCCATTTGCTTCTCTTTTCTTTAGATTTCTTGTCAAATCTATTTGTACAGTCAATCGCAAAGCTCTTTTTAGTTTTGAATGTGTTTTTCGGGGCATTTACACTGAAAACCAGTGCTGCCACCCAGTCTTCTCAGTGGGAGTAACCGCAGTTGCTCTGGCCGACAGTGACGTCACGTGCATACCCTCTATATTTAGGAAGGCTGTGGCATTTAAACAATGCTCAGTTGGTACTAAGTGGCCCAAAGTGTGGCAAGAACATATCTCCCACACCACTACAGCTGCATCCTGAACCATTGATACAAGGAAGGATGGATCCATGCTTTCATGTTGTTCATGCCAAACTCTGAGCTTACCATCTGAATGTTGCAGCAGAAATCGAGATTCATCAGACCAAGCAATCTTCTGTTGTCCAATTTTGTTGAGCTCGTGTGAGTTGTAGCCTCAGTTTCCTGTTCTGAGTGGCACTCTGTGTGATCTTCTGCTGCTGTAGCCCGTCTGCTTCAAGGTTCAGCGTGTTTACATTCAGTGATGCTCTTCTGCAGACCTCGGTTGTAACGAGTGGCTATTTGAGTTAGTGTTGCCTTTCTATCAGCTTGAACCAGTCTGGCCGTTCTCCTCTGACTTCTGGCATCAACATGGCATTTTCGTCCACAGAACTGCTGCTCACTGGATATTTTCTCTTTTTTGGACCATTCTCTGTAAACCCTTTAGATAGTTTTGTGTGAAAATCCCAGTCAATCAGCAGTTTCTGAAATACTCAGACCAGCCCATCTGGCTTCAACAACCATGCAACGTTCAAAGTCACTTAAATCACCTTTCTTCTTCATTCTGATGCTCATTTTGAACTTCAGCAGATCGTCAGACTTCTGAGGCAGCGTAACAGTTTAATGATCTACAGCAAAATAGAGCAAGCTTTGGTGAGAACTAAACAAATATTTCTCGCTAGAAATGACATACATGTACACGCAAAGAAATCGCAACTTTCAAGTGCCATCTTTGTTTTTCTAGCTAAACTGTCACCGGATGGAACTCATAGGATTGTGGAATATCAAAGGTAGTGAAGGATCTATGCTGCCTTCCAAAATCTATCAGATGAAGGTAGCTCAGGAGACAGGAAGGGAAGCTAACATTGGATTCGAACGTGCCTTGATTCCTTCATACCTTGGAATGCATCCTCCGAAGTTGATTGGCTGATTAGATATTCGCATTAACAAGCAGTTGAACAGGTGTACCCAATAAAGTGGCTGGTGAGTGTATATATTATACCCACAAACACTTTCTGTGCTTTTGAGTTTTTGAGTTTGCTTCATCAAGTTATTTTTTATTTTGTTTTTTATGATGTGCATTGATTATTGGACACAGCACAAATAATAGAGTGATCTGCAAAATAAATGTTCAGTACTGAATATATCAATATATTAGTACATTTAACCGACTTTGCTTGCACTGTTGTTTGATTTCTGTCTTTTTAGGTAAAGTGTCTGATGTTTGATGGACAGAGAAACAGTTCGTCTTAATAAATCTTCAATAACCATCCCTCTGTCTGTTGACGGCTACCTGAAATAAGCTATGAAATTGTTGATATTTTTGTTCAATCCTCTTTTACCTAAATCCTATTTCTTATTTATAGATTTTAGTTTAATTTTTACACACACACACACACACACACACACATTTATATATATATATATATATACATATAAAACAATTTAAGGACTGGACTGTGTGAAATAATAGAATTTTATTTCAATAATACAGCATTACTGTTCTTTGAGGTCAAAAACAGCGGTCAACTGCTTTACTGCTGCAAGCGAAATCCATTTTTTAAATTTCAGCATTAGATTACATGCTTTTTTGTTTTGTCACCTGTGAGGAAATTGAATCTTTCATGGAGTCATGGATTTCTTGTCTTTACTCTTCACTGCAGTGCTTATTTTATTCATACTATTATAAGCTTGAAATTATGCTAATGCATTATGTGCAATGTTGTCAAATAGTATTTACTAAGGATGAATCAGGAATGTCAGAAAATGTAATGACTTGCCCAAAGTTTGCTAGTAATATGAAAAATATCATTACAAATACATTGTTAAAAATATATGCACTGTATGTACTGTGTCACCAATGTTGACAGTCTAATTTTTATTTAATACCATTTACTTATTAATACCTAAAAACAGGTCTTGAGGAGGACTAACTGGACCAGAAGCCATATGTATAAAGCCGCTCAGAGTAAAATTTTAGTCTTAAGTGTGTCAAAATTCTAAGAATGATGTCATTTTACTCTTATTCCTAGACTTAAAGGCACAGATTTTTTTTTTTTTTTTTTTTTTTTTTTTGCTGCTAGGGGTCGCTAACTCTTCAAAACAATAACAAAGGCGTAGATTGATGACGCTGTGAATGAGTGTAGACTCATGGAACTCATCATTCCGATTAATCTAATAATGTTTATATCGAAATAATGTTTATGGACAAGTGAATGCATTCACGTTTTTAACATGACTGTGGTATAGAGCAGGCCGTGGCCGAGAATCGCGGGCGCGATTGCTAATGAGAGACAGGGATCAGTGCCACACGCGAGTCCCAGAGGATATAAAGGAATGAGGACATTTACTCGCAAAGCTGAAATACTACTAATACAGGTCAGTTTATTTGACGAATTAAAATTGTAAGGTAACGCAGCACTGTTTCACTTGGTTTAATGTTACACTATCATACTAAACTGCATTTGAGTTTGTTGAAAGTTGCATTGTTATTCTATGTATTAGTTTGTTGGCTGTATGAGACTAACAGTAAGCTAGATCAACATTAGAATATCATACTGATGATATTTCAACATTTCATCGTGTTAAGCTATATAACATTGATCTTAATCTTATGTCTTATGTAGCCTACATTTGCTTACCTTGTCTAACAACGTGCAAGAGCGGGGTCGAGCTCTGTCTATGGAGGACAAAACCTGCAGAAATAAAAAATTAATAAATGAATTAATAAATATATAAATTAATAAATAGGTAAATAAATGTGATAACAGGAAAATAAATAAATTAATAAATGACTTGATAAAATGAATTATTCGTTTTATTTCCCCCCCCTTAATTTATTATTTTCTGCGTTTATACATTTTTAAACATTTTATTAAACTTATTTTTAGTTAATTATTTTTATTTTTACATTTATTTTTAGATTTATGTATGTATGTATGCATTAATTTATTTTTAGATTTATTTATTCCCACATGTATTTATTTTTAGATTTATTTATTTATTGATTCTGTAGCTTCAGTGCATCATTGGTTAAGAGTGATGAGAGTTTTTAAAGAAAATGGCGGCAAGTAGTAATTCGTTGTTTAGTTTGCTACGGGATGTGGCAGATCAGCTGGAGAGTTGCAAGTTATTTTCACCTGTTATTCGCATTATGCCGAAATATTTAAACTATTTTCCAGAAATAAAAACACGAAGCTGAAGCTACTTATGTGATCCCCCACAGCATCATCGTCATCGAGTCTGGAACCGTCGACGTCAGACGCTAGAGTGATGACGCTAAGAGTCAGACACCCAGTGGATGGTTGATTAGAAGATTGTTGATAGCTAGCTATAACTTTAGCAAAATGACAGATAACGTTAATGCCGTAAATTTTTTAAATGGGTAGACGATATGAAGAAGTGAAGAAGTAGAGGTAATCTATGGGGACTGTCAGTTGATGGAGCAGCATGTAGAGGGTGTAGATGAAGTCGACTGGAATTATTTTAAATCAGTTTTGTTAAGGGATAACTTTGTGATTTGTTTTAGAAAATGTATAATTTAATACAAGTTTTATAAAATCAGTTGTAAGAGTGTTTGTTGTTATCAGGAAGCTAGAGACACCTTTTACTGACCTTCATGTAGAGGTAATATTTTTTACCATTTAATTTTAATATGTAATAAACAAAGATTGAATTCATTTGCAAACTTGACATGACTTATTCCATTTAAATCTGAGGACTTAATTCCTTTAAATTGTAAGGGGAATCTACAGAGCTCACATTATATGGTTTTATAAAAATTACTGACAGCTAACATCTGGCCACATTGTAAAGATTAAAGAAAAAAAAAAAAAACTTCACAAAAGATAACATCTGATCATACTGTAAAGGTTTACAGAAATAACTATTTACAGATAGGTAACATCTGGTCACATTGTAAAGGTTTATAAAAATAACTATACACTATTTACACTGATTAGTTCAAGCAAAACCACAGCACAGACAGACGCGGAACGCACCTACAAATCAACACTTATTCATCCTCTACATCAGAAATTATGTTGCTTAGAAGGTTAGACAGGGCAAATTCTCGATTTTATCAGTTTTAGGGGTGAAGTTTATTGGAACTGTTGTAAGAAAGGATTTTGAAGTTTTTCAGTCATATGACCGCTTGGCGATGCGCCTGGTGTTGGTGGTGTTTTCTTCGGAGAGTTGCATGCCACTCTTGGTCAATGCTGGTTTCACCTTCCTTTCATAGAAGAGATCGGTAATGGTGAAGCCTCTGTCTGCAATTACTTCATCCCCTGGACGAAGGTATTCCAGAAATCCTGAATTTGCAATTATGAATTTATCACAACCCCAGGTTTTGAAACACCAAACCTTTCAGCGAGTTCACCCTGCAATAAATTAAGACGCATCTTCATCAGAGTCATCAGGAGCCGATCCCAAGTGTGTAGCTGGAAGCTGTTGGATTATGTATTGGTAAGGTGCTCAGCAACTGAATGAAATGCATCCAGTGTCAACCCTGTGAGCTGACAGAGGTGGTTGTTCCTCAGCAGAGTTGTGTATAATGGCGCCCGCTCAACGCACTGTGTTCTCGTATCAGATGTAGGTGGCTTCAGGTTGAGGTGTGATTTTGAAGCGTAGTCGTGGTCAGAGACAGATGGATTTTCCTATTGTGTTTCTGCATCACAGTTCAGAGGCATGTGGATGTGATAATCCTCACAGTTGATCACTGCATCACTGACGCTCATCGACTCATCTGTGGAAATAATATAAACATATTTTTACATTAGTACTATAAATACATCATGAGAGTTAATATATGATAGCACTCATACTTCAACAGAACAGTGTGTGTGAGAAAGATGCATTAATAACGAGACAGTCTACACACAATCTCTAACTCTAGTGTTAATACTTAGGTCAATATCAATATCTGAATGAGAGATGTAGCTAGCTGGCCTGTTATCATCTCTGTAACTTACAGGAATAACAAGCTACTGTAAGACTGTAATGCACCGTAATACTATAGTAAATATGTACTATTGTAAATATGAAATATATAGGTGGCAGTGATAATAATGCAAGATTCGTTGTATTTTGTTAACTGCTCGTTATTGATCTCACATTCATAGAACGGACTAGGCTAACAAGCACATAGCTAGCTAAGTTAGTTTACCTGAATCTGACAACCTGTTCAGCATCTGCCGTGACTTTTTTACCGCAACAATAAGGTGATATCAAACGCAAGAGCTACAAAGTCAGAGTAATCGAGCAAACGCTTCAATCAATGATGAACCAATGGTAAGCAAGCCCTATGAGCAAGACCAACCCACCCAATTATCATACAAGACAAATGTCAAATGTCAGAATAAATATGAAAATAAATTTGAATAATTTATTATGTCGTTTATTCATTTATTTTCCTATTATCACATTTATTTATCTATTTATTCATTTATATATTTTTTCATTCATTTATTTATTTATTCATTTTTAGTTTCTGCAGGTTTGGTCCTCCATATGCAGTACAAGGAAACCAGGGATAACGCAGATATTATGTCATTGAAAGGTGACAAGTGACAAGGGAGGGACGGGCACTATTTAAAATAGCGAATTTGTCTGAATTTACAAATTATTGGAAACATTTAGGATAATGTAAGTGCACAGCTACACAATATATTTAACACTGTGCAAGTGGTTTTTGGATATTTAAATATAAAAATATTACATATTGTGCCTTTAAGAATAAGTGTGATTTCATAAAGGTTCCTAAGTGTCAAGACTAGGTCTCAGCTCCTAAATTATTTAAGAGTGCTGGAGAGGTATCCTAACCTAGTTAGGAGTGACAAGATGGCAGCAGAGAGGAAGAGAGACCACATACTTTTCAACGAAAATATAATGTATCGGAGTTAAATGATGACGGAGTTCATAAAACGATAAAAGCTTGATTGTTAAGGTATTCTTTTTTGTAGCTGACCTAGTAAGAAATTTATTAACTTCTCACACTCTACAAATCAATGCTCTAACTGCAGAAATTAAAGTAATAATTACATTTTTTTGTGACTAAAAATGCAGCACCGGTGATGACTTGGGCCCATCAGTTTATAGTAAGCAGGCAGCACTACTGTGGCACTGACCACACCAAACATACAGTAGTGGTCAAAAGTGATGTGCGGAAGTTGTCATTGTGTTATCACTAATAAAACAACTGACTCTGAAAACTTTAACACATTTTTAATAATATTTGAATAAAGGGTGAATATGTCAATCTTCCTATTTTGGCCACTACTGTATGGCAGTTCATTGACTTTCCAACTGATCTTCAAACCATACGGCAAAAGCAAGACACTTTTATGAGGATTTCAAGCTTCCCTGGAGTTGTTGGAGCCATTGATGATGGAACTCATGTTTGCATCATCGCTCCAACTGTAAATGAGAGACATATATCAATAGAAAAAGATTCTACAGCATCAATACTGTTATATTGTGATAATTTTGCACAATGCAAAGAAATCATTATAAATAAATTTAAATATTAAAGTTCCATGCTGCCATTGGTATTCTCCAGTAGTCCCTGACATTCTACTGAATTAATAGGAAATAATCTGATTTTAATGAGAAAAAAATTACCTAACGAGTCAGCACTCTTTTATCTGAAGACTCCCTGTACATTCTTACAATGCAAACATCCTAAACATTTAAATGGTTATTTGTTTAACGTCAGGAATTTCATTTACATAGATCAGTGTTCATTTTTCAAGCTCAAACTTCATGTTGCAGGTGTTATCTGAGGTAGCCAAAACCTGGGTGACTCAAAACTGCCTCAAGCTAAGAATTCACACATGGAGAGAATTGTCTAGCAACATTCTGAAGCCAGAGGTGTCCATACACCACTGGCTTATGAGGCAAGACAGGAGAGACAAAATAAATTTAATTCAAAAGAGGACACAACTCCATTTTGCATAAAACAGGCATACAATGTATTATGTTACTAATATGAACATTTTAAAACCAAGAAACATCAATTGATTTGGAAAGCCATATACAAACAGGGGTTGGACAAAATAATGTGAACACCTGGGAAATAGGCAATATTTTTTTATTAAGGTGTTTACCAAAATGTGCCTTTAATACAGCTTCAAACCTTATAAGAATAGATTAATACAACTTTTAAATAGTCTCCAGTTGAATGTCATCTATCAGAACTTCTGCCAGATATTGAAGAAGGGAAATCTGCTTCTCACACTTCTCTACAAAACTGCCCAAAGTATAGTAGTCAACATTTAACAAGTGGTTAAAAAAGTTCATCAAAGTTGTCTGAAGAAGAAGGTTTTCGGACAACTTTGAAAGGTTTTGATCCACTTCAAATGTTGACTACTGTAGTTCAATAATATTCAGGTGTCAGGTGATTAATCTGACCAGGACAGATGATAAAGTTAATCTTGGTGCTTTCTAGGTTTTATGATCATAGCACCATCCATATGTAAAGAGATTTGAGTGCCAAAAAAAGCACTATATACATGTAACAAATTATTATTATTTTTCACATTTTAGCAGTGGTGTCTGAGATAACATTTTTAGCAATTGCATTTCTTTCATTGATGTTGGCAGTTCACATTCTTGTTTCTCCAAAAAAACAATTACTGCCAGTTATTCTACTTCGAAATTAACATTCAGTGACAGTACATCTGTTTTTGTTTTGGTCTGTGTGATCCCACCCACTGCCAGTTTACCCAATAGTATTTACTACAGAGGATGGTCCGAAAAAGAAAATATCCAGTTAACGGGAATTCTGTGGGTGAAAATGTCTTGTTGATGTCAGAGGAGAATGGCCAGACTGGATGGAGCTGATAGAAAGGCAACAGTAACTCTAATAACCACTCGTTACAACCGAGGTCTGCAAAAGAGCATCTGTGAATGCACAACATATTGAACCTTGAAGCAGATGGGCTACAGCAGCAGAAGACCCCACTGGGTGCCTCTCCTGTCAGCTAAGAACAGGAAACGAGCTACAACTCGCACGGGCTCAACGAAATTGGACAATAGAAGATTGCTTGGTATGATGAGTCTTGATTTCTGCTGCGACATTCAGATAGGGTCAGAATTTGGCATAAACAACATAAACCATCGATCCATCCTGCCTTGTATCCTATCCCTATCCCACACCCTAAACCTACCCATAACGTATCCCTAAAATCAGAGGGAATGATAGGTGAATAACACTGAAGCCTCTAACCCTTGTTGTAAACCAAAACTCGACATAAACTGTAAACTTGTCCCTCAAATCTGATAGATAGCTAGATCGATAGATCAATCATCAAAATGAATAATACCTAGAGGTATATTGTTTGAACATTTAGGTGCAAGTTAGATAAACATGAAAATGAAGAGCATAGGAAGTTCTCAACAAGTACCATCAAATTATTTGATACTGAGCTCTAAAGGTCCAGCGAGGGTGCAACAGTAAAGTCTCACTGCGTGCACCAATAGGTTAGGTTGTCACATGGAATAGGTTACAAAGGATTCCAAAATCAAGGAAATCTGTGTGTGAAACATTTTAGGATAACTGAAATTGTTTGGGAGCATGTGTTATTTAAAGTGTTTTAAATAATTACCGACATGCAATCATTTTGAAGAAAATCACCAAAAATTTGGAGCTTTAAATTGCTTGACTTTTCCTGGCAATTTAAGCTCCCCTTCAGTTGCTAAAATATAGTAAAAAGATGTCCTTTCACTTGGAGTGATGGAGCAAAACCCTCCATCATTGTCACCCTGGAGCTCTTATCTCCAGCCCTGGTCCAGTCTCTCAGTAGGAATGTGTGGCTAAGAGGTGGGGTGCAAAATTGGGAAATTATTGGCAGCAGGTGAGGGGCACATCTGTGCTTCATCACCGCAACCACATTCATGTACAAAGTATCCTTTGGTGCATGGAGCAACTAATGCAGTACTTTTAAAAACATTGTCAGTTGAATACTAAACTGTGAGTTAGTTTTGCATGTGTGTGTGTAACAACCACTGAAAATAAAGCTTGCACTTGACTCAGCATTCAAAATCATTTCACACCAATTATACCCAGCTGTCACTCAACACAAACACTCACAACATTCACACCCTAACACAAGACCATGTCAAGAAATATAAGAACCATATATATGTGGGAAATGTCTACAAATGTACAAGATACCAAAAGTGGCTTTATAGTTATTAATAAACTAATAAAGATATTAATAAACAGATTTGTTTAATCATTTGTCTTACATATAACTTGGATAACAGAATTGAATGGTCGAGCTTGATGAATGCTGATACCATTTTAGTAATTAAAATGAGTTATTCGTTTAAAAATATTTTATACATTGAATTAATGTAAATTCAACATATTCCATTATTGCTGCATGGTTTTAATTGTTAGATATAGTTCAAAACCTCTCAGATACATATGTATATCTGTGCATATCTATATTGGATGTCCTGCTTGCTACAGTAAACTCAAACATTTTCTGATCAAACATCCATTATTATATAAAGTAAAACCGCTAGAATGTGGGTGTGATTGTAAGGAAATACAATTGGACCAATTGTATCAGCTAATACACCTAATTAATATTACATAAGATGAGTAGCGTAATAAATTAACCAAATGTTTAAAACCGACCAATGATTGAGCTCGCTGATGACCTCTATATTAATATTCATGAGCTCCTCGCCGCCACGCCTCGGAGTGGTCTTCCTGTGATTGTGTTGTCTTCGTCCTATTGGGCAGACGCCTCCTGCGCTTGTCAACAGTACAGATTTTCACTTTGCGCATAAAACATCATTAAATCATGTCGTCTTTGTATAAACCGTTTTCTGTTTCGGAGGGACCGTGCAAAGATGCGATACTGAGACGAGGATGCACACCGCAACAGCATCCTGCAACGCTGACCCGGATTCCCTCCGCTGGCGGGGGCTCGACGCGCACTTTTACCCCAATTCCCAACATTTATCCAGGCCAGAGAAATCTAGCGGCCGCTGCAATCGGAGGGAGAAAAATCACCCATCCGTGGAAGGCTATTCTTGCAGGTACATGCGTATTTGTGTTTGTGTTAGAAGCACACAAGCGCTAATGTTTTGGTGATTCACGCGATACCCTATTATGCGCGAGCCCACAACAACAGTCATGCGTGACGACGCGTGCACGTCCCCTTTCATAACCCTTACAGCCATTACTCTGAAACTCACTGTCAGTCCATGACCTGCATGTCTTTGCTGGGTCAACCAAATGGTAGCTTCCAGAAATTTCATTTGTTGACTCAGCTAATAGCAGTTTATACACGGTTGGACACTTAAAACATTGTTTTATTAATATAAATGTCAATTTAACTACTTAACCATATTCCAACATTTCAACAAAACTGTTTTGGTTGCCGTGGTGTACACAATTGTGTTTTAAACAGCCAAGTACAACTAAAACAAAATGACCTTGTATGAAACTGACTTGTCCTTGATAGAAGTTAAACAGCTGTAAGGTTAAACACATCACATAGGTTGCCGCTGATGTCACTGAATGCAATTTAGGCACTCCTTATTTACTGATGATATTATTTTTATCCAGGTGGCATTGCAGGAGGCATTGAGATCTGCATCACATTCCCAACGGAGTATGTGAAGACCCAACTACAGTTAGATGAAAGAGCAAACCCTCCTCGGTACCGAGGCATAGGTGAGGGCAACATTTGTTAAAATCAATTAATTAATAACTAATTTCTAAATGCATGCAATATACAATTTATCTGTGTATACACTGATCAGCCAAAACATTATGACCATTCACAGGTGAAGCGAATATCGTTCATCATCTCCTAACAAGGCCACATATTAAGGTCTGGGTAGATTAGATGATAAGCAATCAGTTCTCGTAATCAACATATTGGATGCAAGAAAAATGGGCAGTAATAAAGATCTGAGTGACTTTGGGCCAAATTGTTATGGCTAGGCGACTGGGTCAGAGTATCTCTGAAACAGCAAGGCTTGTGGGTTGCTCCCGTCAGCAGTGGTGAGAATTTACCAACAGTAGTCCAAGGAGGGACAGACTACAAATGGGCAACAGGGTGTTGGGCATCCAAGGATCATTAATGCACAAGGGCAATAAAGGCTGTCCCGTCTGGTCCGAGCCAACAGGAGGTCTACTGTGGCACAAGTCATACAAAACGTCAATGATGGTTATGGGAGGAATGTGTCACAACACACAGTGCATCTCACTCTGCTGCGTATGGGGCTGCGTAACTGCAGACCAATCAGAGTCACTGTGGTGACCCCTGTCCATTGTCAAAAGTGCCAACAATGGGTACATGAGCTCTGGAACTGGACCTTTAAGCAGTGAAAGAAGGACGCCTGGTCCGATGAGTCTCATATTTAAAAAAAAAATATTATTTTATACATCACTTGGACAGCCGTGTATGTGTGTGCTGTTTTCCTAGGGAAGTGACGGCACCAGGATGCACTGTGGGGTGACGACAAGTCAGTGGAGGAAGTGTGATACTCTGGGCAATGTTCTGCCAGGAAACCCTGGGTCCTGCCATTCATGTGGATGTAAATTTGACACATGCCACCTACCCAAACATTGTTGCAGATCAGGTTCACCCCTTCATGACAAAGCAGTGCTGTTTGGCAGCGCGTGGTGGACCAACAGCATATTAGGCAGGTGGTCATAATGTTTTGGCTCATTGGTGTGTTTCTTTTTGTTCTCCTAATGTTTAATCAAAATGTCATAACTGGACTTTTTGGTTAAAATGCCAGACTTGTGACTTGTGCAGAACTTCTCCAATAATTAACCCTGCAAGCTCATGTTCATCTGCCTCTACTTTTGAGTGCAACACCCATCTCAACATCCAATCAGCTGATGCACTGAACCAAGTCCCCACCCTACATTTTTTGTTTTTGGTAATCCGTTTCAGAAAAGATCTGTTGCTACTTTTGTTTATCACGACCGGTCGACCGATAGTGGATTTTACCTATAACGATAACAAGGTTGGCCCATGCTGGTCTATAACCGATTAATCAACTGATAGTTTTTAAAATGGATACTAAACGAAAACAAACATAACACATAAAATAGTGCTGAACTTTTACAAAATTGAAGAACAGTACTGTACTTTTTAAATATATTATTTTACCTTGATCATTCATGTTAGTTTATAGTGCATTAACTAATCAAGAGAAATAACTTTAAAATGTAAAAATATATTAGTAAATGTTGAAATTTACAATGAACAATACTTTTATTAACCTTATTAATGTTACAAATGGACTTAATGATTTAAGATGGCCATCTTTAAATATCTACACAAAGGCCATAGTAATGAAATTAGACACAAGTATACCCTATGAATACTCTCACACTTTTTGCTTCTGTTTAGAACACTTGATTATCTAATCAAAATAACAAAATATGTATTACAGTGATGATAAAGAACTGAAACTGAATGCTTTTCTGATTTATGTTTGTTTCTCCAGCTGCATGACAATGCAGTTTGCTTTCTCATGTCACTAGCTTTAAATATGCAACTTCACTGTGTAACAAATGAATATAAGCGACTAGCTTTATATAAACTAATGCAGATAGATGGTAACAATTGTGACATTAAACATTTGGGTCAGACTTGCTTGTATTTTTGTTGTTTTAACTGCTTGAGGTAGGCTAATGTTAGCGTCCTCTCAGCCTCAATGACAAACATACTGCTGCTTTCCACTAATGCAGCATTTAGTCAGCAAATTAATTTCTTTATAATGAAATCAAAACACATACTGTAGTGTTCTGTATAACATACCATTTTAAATCTGCATCTGAAGTGTCCTGCTCCATGCAGTGCGCAGCCTCACGTGTCAAAACAAACACAATGAGGTGTCAGTGATGGTTTTCATTTTTAGCGCACCCTTCTCAGCCGCTCCAGCCACAGACACAGCCTGGAAAAACTATCGGTATGAATTGGCAAAACCAATCAACTGGTCGACCTCTACTCTAAAGGGCCTCGATATTCTCATGGCGAAGTGTGAAATACCTTTGCAACGTTATACTGTTTGCGAACATCCCAATGACACCACACAAAGCGATATTTAAACGAGTATGCAAATTTGCTGCGTGATTTTCTTTTAGTAATAAAATAAACACTACAAAAATGACAACGGTGAGAAAGCATCTGACCATAGGGATGTGTTGTTTTTGAGCTCTGCAATTCGGCACTCCAGTCAAGTCACGTCACGTTTATTTATATAGCACTTTATGCAATAGATTAATTTAAAGCAACTAGCTTTACATGGATAAACAATGTCAGTGTCTTTTAGAATTAAAACTTTAATATCTGCTATAAAGGTGTGTTGTTTTTATTCATGTCTGACCTTGACAGACTAAACAGAGAAATTAACTGGAAAAGATTTTTACATCAAAGAAGGCGGAGGCCCAGAGCCACACCTACCTATTATGTAATCGTCGTGGAGCAATAGTAGTTTGAAGATGTTTACCAGCTGGAGCAAACCTTTCCAGAAATTTCACATTGGCAAACTGAACTCAAAAAATGAACTTCGTCTTGGCTTGATTTTGTTCGAAATGACATTTCGCTTGACGTATATCAGGGCCTTAACTGAATGTGTAAATGAAATTGTTTAACCTGGATTTTTGTACAGGTGACTGTGTTAAGCTGACAGTGCAAGATCATGGGTTGAGAGGTCTATATAGAGGGCTTAGTTCACTGCTTTACGGATCCATCCCAAAATCTGCAGTACGGTAAGAAACATTGGTCTTTACATGTCATTGGTCTTTACATGTAATGTGTCTTTTGCTTACGCTGTTGTTTTTGACATGGCAGGTTTGGAACATTCGAGGTTCTTAGTAACCCGATGAGGGATGCCACAGGTCGGCTTGACAATAAAGGAAGTTTACTGTGTGGGCTTGGAGCGGGAATTGCAGAGGCGGTGTTGGTGGTCTGTCCAATGGAGACAGTCAAGGTGGGACTGTAACCGGTTATTTTGTTTATACATGATGATAAACATGATTATACATGATGAGATATTATTTTATACAAATTATCTCCTGTCTGTATTTTCAGGTGAAGTTCATTCATGACCAGTGCTCTCTGAGGCCACGTTACCGAGGGTTCTTCCATGGCGTACGGGAAATCATCAGAGATCAAGGTAATAATATGAGACCCGTACAATCGCATGTATTAATAGAGACAGTAGGAGGAGATGGACCACTCAGAAAATGTATGGGGGATTTATCTGAATAAATAAGCTTTCCATTGATGTATGGTTTGTTAGGATAGGACAATATTTGGTCAGGTGCAGCTATTTGAGAATCTGGAATCTGCAAAAAAATCGAAATATTGAGAAAATCGCCTTTAAAGTTGTCCAAATGAAGTTTAAAGAATTTGAAAAATGTGTCCAATAACATTTATTCTGTTTGTAGGTGTTCGAGGGACATATCAAGGACTGACTGCTACACTTCTGAAGCAGGGTAGCAACCAGGCGATACGCTTTTATGTTATGAACTTGTTGCGCAACTGGTACAAAGGTGAGGATGAGATTCAACACCTGAAATACTCTGAAATTAATTTCAGTATGGGCGTTTAACAAAACTGATTCTCTTGGCTTGATCTTCAGGTGATGACCCCAGTCGTGACATGCACCCGCTGGTTACAGCGATGTTTGGAGCGACAGCCGGGGCGGCGAGTGTTTTTGGGAACACACCCCTTGATGTGGTGAAGACTCGAATGCAGGTTAGCAGAGGCTGATGCTTATCAAATAATACATTAAAATGAATATATTTGTTATTTTTAAATACCACTTGTTGATATATTTTATAATTCATTTTTTTAGGGTTTGGAGGCTCATCGCTACAAGAGCACCATGGATTGCGCATTCCAGATTTTGAAGAATGAAGGCCCTCAAGCGTATGCCTTTTCTCGTATTCATTTCCTTTTTAACATTTTCTTTTCTTTTTTTCCTTACACTTTCATGCTTTGAATTGCAGGTTCTACAAAGGCACAGTCCCACGATTGGGCCGAGTGTGTCTGGACGTGGCCATTGTCTTTGTTCTCTACGAGGAAGTCGTGAAGCTACTGAACAATGTCTGGAGAACGGACTGAAGATGGACCAGGGTGCAGAACTGATCGAGACAGACTGAACTATCCAGACACAGTTGGCCACATCAGTCAAGTTTAAAATCTAGACTTGAACTGTGACCTCTGGCCCAGAGGATTTAAACCATGTATCTGTGTCTGTATAGTTGAAGCCAGGACCTTGAGCCATGAGAAGGAACCTGTAGCTTACAGTATATTTATTGATGCACAAAAATATTGATGAATGAAAAGCTTATCATCAATTTGCACTCTTCGGTAAAATCGTGCAAGTGTTTTCTCACCACCACCATGCTTTATAGAGGTTGTCCTGAGACAATCTATTCCTGTGGCATGAAAACAAAATAGCACAACCAAGTACGCAGAAACATCAATGTAATGCACATGTTCTTTTGCCCTAGTTTACGTGTACAGTTACACTGGAAATGGTTTAAATGTGCTTTCGTAAGAACTTGTATCTTGATGCTCTCATACATCTAAAAACTGGTAGAGGCCAAGACGTTCCTGTTGATATTAAAATTGCATGTGTGAATGGCATCAAGACCAGGATGTTCAAGCTTGACTACCCAGTCAATCCAACTCTCATGTTTTGTGTTTTTTTTTTATAAAATGTAAATGGCAGCTTTTTTTAGTTGCACAACTTGTTTATAAGCTTTTTTGGTCATTAACAAGGTTGCCTGTTCTGCACTAGTTGCGCTACTTTTGTGTCCGCTATATAAGCAGTGCTTCTTCGAAACAGATTCTGAATACGTCACATATTCAATAAACCAAATAGGCTCAGTTTCCTGTCCCTGTGACCTTATTGAGTAGCTAATATTGATCAATTGATCCAAACTCTTTGAATTCCATCTTAAGGCTCTTAACGTCATATATGTGTTGTGCGATAACAACAAACTGCTTTTGATGCTCTACAGTTGTTAATTCAAGATAAGAAAGCCACACACACACAACACAGACCCCATAAAAATCCTTTTACTGCTTGTTTAATGAGAAAATGTCTCTGCTGACGTAGTGCGGTCCACTGTGACGACGCTGGTTATCTCTCGGCGCTGGAACAGACCCAGTTAATGCTGCCTGTATCACAGCATTAGGGATTAAGTTAATTACAAAGAATGTGTGTGAGAAAGATTACACAGATTGGACTGGGTCAGATCGCCTGCACTTCCACAGGGCAGTTGCTCATTTGAGTGGGGTATCGGGTGTTTTATCTTCCTGCTATCTGGTCTGACAACATCAGAGAGCATTATATGTCAGCTATTGTGAGGCTGTTGAAGCGGTTTCGTTGGACAAATAGGCTAAGGCTTAATGCTCCGACACTGCTGTTCACTGTCCTGTGGGGTGATGCTTCGAGACGCCTGATTGGCTGTTGCATGCAGAGCGAGGGGCCACTGGTTTCTCCGGGTTACTTCCTCCATCTAAAGGAGAAAAGAAGATAAGACATGCCAGGTGTTCCTACCAGGTGGTGTCGCGCACTGAATTGTGCGGGCATGGAAATAAATAATCTGTGCAGGATATAGGGGTCACTTACATCCTTAAACACTTGTCTTTCCCACCGCTGGCTACTCTCTGTCCATCGGGACTCCAATCAACTGCAAAAACCTGAGCAATAAACGAAAACTAGATTAGTTGTGTTTGTCCATGCAAAACATGCTGCTATAACACAAGAGTGGTTTCCAGGGTGTTGTTATGCTGTTAAGGTATTGAGAGTTTTTGGCATGTTATGTGGTTGCTAGGTGACTGCTTAGAGGCTCAAGATAAAGTCATCTCTACATGTGGGAAATTACTGAAAACTACTTTGTTAATATATGGTTTATAAAAAAAAGTAATTATACACTTTATAGATAACGACAAAATGTAGGCCTATTTACTATAAAAAATGATTTACTTTTCCATACATTTTATAAAAATAAATAAATAAATAAATAAATAAAACAATTCACCCAATATTGTGTAAATCACATTTGTAAAATTCCCTAGTGTTTTCAGGTTTGAACTGTGAGAATCCTAATATTTCATTTTAAAACTAGTTTTAGAAAAACATTAAAAACATGTAGGTCAGTTTTGTTATTTTAACTAAAACTATTAAAAATAATTTTCAGTAATTTAAATAAAGCTGATATAAATTTTAGATTAAAAACCTAAATGAAAATTTGAAATTTTTGCCTTGTGAACTGAAATAATTTAGTTTAAGTTGAAGTACTAAAATTCCTAAAACTAAAATAAAAATAAATTAGAGCTATATAGAAATACTAGAAAAACTAATAAAAATGACAAAAGCATAACCTACTAAAATTAAAAAACAAAAACAAATGAAAAAAACTGATATATAAAATACTGAAATAAAATATAAAAATAAAAGCCAATTCAAAATACTTTACAAATACTATGATAGTATAATAAATAAATAAATAATACTAAAACAACACTGATGTGGGTATACTGAATAAAAGTCTTTCTAAATCCCTGGTCCTCGTGTAAGACTTTAACCTCTGAACTAAATCCATTCACTGTCTTACCTCATCAGCGTGGCCAGGCAGATCAGCGTTCAGTTTGCCTGTCTTGACATCCCACACCTTCAGAGTGCTGTCACTGCTGCCACTGACCAACAGACGGCTGTCTGCAGACCACGCCACCTGGTACACTGGCCCGACGTGACCGCGAAGGGAAGTCAGGTACCTGGAAACATTAAAAAAGACAGCAAAGTCATTAAATACACTTTCACATGGTCAGAGATAACATATTGGCTGTGCATGTCATATTTTAAGAAACTAGCTGTGTTGTTGCCATGTGCAAACAAGCAAAATATGCTGTAATTTGCTGACGTGATTTGAGTGCCTCCAAGTGTACACTACTGGAAGTACACTATGGGTCTGTGTCACCGTGAATCCATTTACATGAGACAAAAAATCATCCAAAATCACATACTTCCGCACTATATAGTAGGAGAAAAACAGTATGTGAAGAGTAGCATGTCAGAATCCACAGTATTCATAAAACAGTAGGCAGAAAGTATCTGAATGATTTACTATTTCTGGCAAGATTCTGAAGTTCGTATCCAATAGACACCATACTTTCCCATGAGGCCACGGGAGAGGAGTTTTAAATAGCAGTGAATCAATGCAACTGACGCTAATATGTCACATGACAAGTGTAGTACGTCCAGATTAAATTCATACTACACACATATTCACAAATACTTTTTTTTTTTTTTTTTTAAATGTCACAAAGTAATTAAAGGGAGGGATAGTTCACCCAAAAATTTAAATGTGGTCATTACTTATGCACCCTCAAGTTGTTCCAAACCTGTATGAACTTCTTTCTTCTGTTGAACACAAAGTAAGATTTTTTAAAGAATGTTGGTAATCAAACAGTTGACGGCATCCATTGACTTTCATAGTAGGAAAAAACTAAATACTATGGAAGTCAATGGGTGCCATTAACGGTCTGGTTACCAACATTCTTTAAAATATCTTACTTTGTGTTCAACAGAAGAATGAAACTCATACAGGTTTGGAACCACATGAGGCTAAGTAAATGATGACAGAATTTTCACTTTTGGGTCCTTTTAATTATTCAAAAGTACCTACTCAGAAAGAATGCGATTTCAGATGCAGCCACAGACTGTTTGGAATGGAATACAAGCTTACTGCATACTATAATGTAAAAAAAAAAACTTGAAACAATAGTTGATATGCCACAATAAGCATTTCAAACAGTAGCAAGCATTTTTGTTGCATGTGTAATTTAACAGCTTTCATCGCAGGAAATAAATACTATTTAAGTTTACTATTATTTGAAAATGTCTTTCCCTTCGAAAGTGCATTGCACTGTGGGATACCCAGTGAAGTGTTCTCTGCTATATACAGGACATTTCTGTCTAATTTAGTACGTCATCTTGGTATTCTTGGCATATAGACTACTTGCATTCTATGCACATACTTTACATACTACTGTATATACTAATATTAGTATTCTTACAAAATATAATAATATAGTATAATATAGTAATTTGGTAGTATGCTAATCTAAACATAGCCAAAGTCTTAAATCAATCAGGGATCTGTAACCATCCTACTTACTTCCCTGTCTTTCCATCCCAGATCTTTATAGACTTATCGAAGGAAGCGCTGGCGATCAGTCGTGTGTCCGGGGAGAATAGCACCTCGTTGACCAGCGCTTGGTGACCCGTCAAACGGGCCACTGGCTTCTTCTCCTCTGCTGGGTTCCATAAGAACATTGTGAAGTCATCTGATCCTGACACCAGCCTCTCTTGACCTTCACCCTTTAGAAGACCAAATGTTCAGTTTTTTTATACATAAATCCCATCTTTCACAAGTTGACACTGTATAGACTGGTCTCACTCACTCTGATGTTGTTGTAGCGCTTCAGAGCCTTTTCCTTGATTTCGTCCACTGTGGAAAATGTATTTATATTTTACTAAATGATCCTTATTACATACACTAACACTTCCATTCAAAAGTTTAGGGTCAGTAAGATTTTTTATTTTTTTTTAAATAAATTAATACTTTTTCAGCAAGGAATTTTTTTTTTTTTTAATCAAAAGTGACAGTAAAGACATTTATAATGTTACAAGAGCTTTCTATTTTAAATAAATTCTATTCTTTTAAAGTTTGTTTATTAAACAATTCTGAAAAAAGTAACAGTTTCCACAAAATATTAAGCAGCACCACTGATAATAAGAAATGTTTCTTGAGCAGCAAATCAGCATATTAGAATGATTTCTGAAGGATCATGTGACACTGAATAAATCAAATTACATTTTAATAAACTACATTTTAAAATTTAGTAGAATAGAAAACAATTATTTTAAATTGTAATACTATTTCATAATATTACTGTTTTACTATATATTTGATCAAATAAATGCAGCCTTGGTGCACATCTTTCAGAAATCATACCAACCCCAAACTTTTGAACAGTAGTGTACAATAATAAATCCATTGCAGGTTTGTGCTGAAACATACATGATCCAGTGAGATCCTGAGGGTTTATGGTTGCGGTAGCTGGTTCGAACGCTCCTGTGCGCAGAACGTAGTCGGTGCTGAGGGCCAATGTGTTGACCCAGTGAGCGTGACCTTGCAATGTACGACACTGAACCCCCTACGGCAGAGATGAGAGCAGATATTCACACCATAATTCAGTCAAACATGGTTTCAAGTTATATTCGATCCATTATGAGTGGACACATCTCACATCTTTTGCTCTCCAGACTTTAATGGTTCTGTCCTGAGATGAGGTGTACAGGAGACCATCACCTCCCCATTTTACACACGTCACAGACTGTGTGTGGCCAGTCAGGATCTTATCACAGCGGCCCAAAACCGTATCCCATATCCGAATCGAACAGTCTTTACTGGTGCTTGCCAAATACCGACACTCTGGGTTTCTGTGATGGAGTAAAATTTGCTGATAAATTATAATGTTATTTTATTATAAGATTTTCTGAATTATAATTGAATTAAACAATTTTTAAATAATAAACAATAATTTATACACATTATTAAATTATAATAAAATTAAATACAAAAAGAGCTAAAATAAAGTGAACACATACAAATTAACAAATATAAAACATAAACATGTATTAATACTTTGATTAGTAAGTAGTCAAAGTATAAGTAATGCTTGAGCGATAGTGATTTTTTGATGGCCGATATATTATATCACACTATTTAATTTGAAGATACTAAAATTATATGCATAACAATTGCTGAAATTAAATGAATATGTATTTTAAATAATGTTACTAAATTGGAAATAAATAATTTGAAAATTAATATGAAAACAAAATGTACACTTCTTCACAAGATCTCACAGCTGGATTTGCCAAAGTTTGCAAGGTCTGTCAAATTAATTGTTTATTAGATATTCAAAGACTTGTTTAAATTATATAAATGCGCATTTGCTGAAAGCTGATGGTAGATGAGAATGTATTAAGTGTTTTTCTTTCTCTTACGCATACCATTTACTGTCTTCGTTTTTACAGCCCGGTCTAATAATTCATTACTAGACAGAACTGTTAAACAGAGACAGTAAATTAATGAAGACAGAAAATGGGAGCTTGGACATACTGGCGTTCTCAGCACTTTTAAAATAAAAGTGTCGCATACTGTCAAAATAAAAGTTCTGCTTCAGGCACATTGGCCAAACAAAAAAATCTTATCGGCCGATGCGGATATATCGGTCTTGGTGATATATATCAGTCCTAAATTATTTTTCAAAACTCACAGATGGAGAGGTTCCCAGCACAGCCAGGTTATCCACTTTGTATGTCCCGTTAAGGTCTTTGCAATCTGACTTCCTGTAATTGGATCCCACAAGAAGATCTGCAAAGAACACAGCACATACAAAATAATTATTTAGACCCAAAGAACTTATTGTACACTGAAATTTCAGTGACTTATAATGAACATGACATGCTCACCTGACTGTTTTTGCACCCTGATGCTAATTTCTTGCCATCCGGAGACCAGGCAATGGATAAAACCCAGTGTGTGTGGCCTTATAAAACATGATGGACAGAATGTCAGATGATTAGTTTAACTTACAGATGTACTCTATTTAATAACACTTAAAGGCTATGTGATAAACTGACCCCTAGCAGTGTGGTGTGGTGTTTCTGTGTTCAGATCCCAGAACCTCACTGTTGTGTCCCCAGATCCACTGGCCAGATATCTGAGTAATATCAAAATAATAATAATTAAAAAAAGCTTTAACTGGATGCATACAGTCTGATATGTTATATATTTATATAAATTAGCATGTAATGTTACCGTTTAATCCACTTACTTTCCTGTAGGGCTAAATGCCACAGAGATGACTGCCTCTGTGTGGCCCTCCAAAGAGCTAGTGCATCGAGCCACGGCCCGCACACGGAATACGGCCTGCGGCTGGTACACAACTGGCAGCACCTGCTCAGTCTCCAGGCCCAACGTCTGCACACAAGTGCCCAGGGACGACACCACCTCTGCATCTTTAACAAAAAACAGGAATGGCACAGGCTCCTCCTGTAGACAGACAAAAAGATTACAGACAAAAAGGGGTTATGAAATGATAAAACCTGCAGTTCATCATTCAGAACCAGCTCCTAGTCATCCAATGTAATGCAACAAATTATGTTATGTTTTCAAGCAAAAGCTATTCACAACTCCATTTTATTGTACAGAATACACTGTGGAACAGCATGGTTATTAAACAATGCTTTGTTGATTTAAATCGGTAGCTGATGATTTTTTTTATTGCAGTACTTATTGTAAATGATTAATCCATGAACATCAATATTTTTTAAAATTCATGTTCCCTCATAATCTTAAATCAAAATAACTTCCCCTCCTTCTTACAGCGACATCTCTTCTCTTCTCTAATGACGTGTTTACTGGCGTGAGGGTGGGACAACCTGTCACTCACATGACATCACAGCAATAGCAAACCAAAACCATCCAATGAACTCCCGATAGACAAGTCCCGCTCAACATTTTTCTTGTTCGAGAAGCCTTTTCACTCGGATATACATCACAATAGGGAAGAAAAGACTATCGCAACTTCCATTTCAACTTTAAAATGTAGGAAAAAGTCAAAGTGTACATTTTAGGAGTTGGTCACGGTTTCTTTTACATTTTTTAATTTTTATATTTTTACCATGACATTACATTTTTTACATTACCTTTTAGTTTTTTGCAATTCACTCAAATAGTTTAAAGAGACTCCAAGTAACCAATTAATATATATTAAAACAAACTATTATGTACTCAAACATAATTATAAGTATTATGTTATTTTATACAAAAATCAGAAAAAGACATTTAAAATAGTTTTAGATGTAGTATATCACACTGCTATCACATGCCATATCAAATACAAAAATACAAAATGAACATACACTACTGTATAACCGGATATAAGCATATTTATTTTTTATACTTTATAGCCTAGATTGCACTAAACTAAACTAAAAAAGTATTATGGTTTCCACAAATATATCAAGCAGGGCAACTGTTCTTAATAATTGATAATAATAATAATAATAATAATATAAAGTTACTTGAGCATCAAATCAGCATATTATAATGATTTCTGAAGGACCCTGAAGACTGGAGAAATTATGCTGAAATTCAGCTTTGGCACCACAGAAATAAATTTTAAAATATAAAATTAGGATATAAAAGTTATTTTAAATTGTAATTTAATTGTTTTTACTGTATTTTTGATCAACTAAATGCAGCCTTGGGGAGAATAAGAGACTTCTTTCAAAAACATAAACATTCTTTTCTCATATTTCTAATAAAATGTTTCAGATTTTGATATAAAAGTATGTGAAAAGAGTTTTAGAAAAAATAGATAGATACTAGGCACTACAGTTCAGTACATCATGTGCTCTGACAGCTGGATGAAGCACATACACCACTCCATCATAATATCATTTCTACCTTCTGTAACAGTGCGTTGCAGACCAGTTGCAGTTTTTCCGGGCTGATGTCCAGCGGCACATCGAAGGGGGATCCCAGCACCTCACCGCTCTCATCCTGGAGCTGGATCAACACGCGCTCCACGTCCACGCTCATCCTTCCCTTTAAACGATAAACACATTGAAATAAACTCTATCAGTTTTAAAGCACGTGAGGCACGAAAGTGTGGAACAAGTTTTTTTTTAAATCAAATATCTGCCAGTAAAATTATTAAAAAATTAAAGAAATAAACAGGAATTCCATATGTATACAGAACACAAGACTATCCATATAGTAAAAACAGAAATACCTATCTTTATTGATCACAGCTCACTTGACGCGTGCAGCCAACAGTATTTTGGACGCACGCAAATCACGTATGCGTGACATCATAACCGCGCGTCTAGTGTGACTGTACTGAAGTCGGAAAAGCAGACGCTCAGCCGACACAAGAATGGGTGGCAAAAATAAACAGAGAACGAAAGGAAATGTTCGAGTAAGACAAATGAAAATTATTCGATTACTAATCTTTTCTAGCTACAAGTCAAATATCTAAAGTCAGTGTAGTTCACTGAATAACAGGCCAGTGTTGTAAACTATGACAGCATGATATACTGTACGTTAGCTCGATACAACAAATCGCTATTATGTACTTGCTTTCCCTTATTGTATAAAATCAATGTTTATGAAACGTTTGATTTAGGAAGTGTTTTGTTGTTGTTGTGTCTGTTATGTAAACCTGTGTTCTTGTAGTCTTGACATCACGAGTTTGTTGTGTAATCAGACAGAACGTTTATTAGTTCCCCTGTTTGTAGTCTTATTGTACCAAATAGTTACCAAATATTTAAAAGCCCTGTCAAAACTAAAAAATAAAAAGCTGGGATTCTGCTGGGCTTAGTTAATGAGTTCAAGTTCTTCTAGTTCTTTATGCACATTTAAAACAGACCATAGACTGTCCAAAGTGCTGTACAGGAGCATGACAAACAGATACAAATACCACAATTAAAACATATACTGAAAGCCACATTAACGTGTTAAAATCTAAGGAGAACAGGTGAGTTTTCAAAAGGGATGTAAAAGGCGATAAAGAAGATAGGCAAGCTATATATATATTGTTAATATCCCTGTGCCCTGTTGTAATATTTTTGGTTTTCTTAATTAATAAACATAGGAAAGTGCATTAGTTGAGCAACCTAATATGATGGTGATAACCTGACTACCATAGGTCCATAATCATCCTGATTTGAAATGGTCATGAATGTACAATTACAGCCCTGTGTTTTCTCTCTTTCAGCCATCTAGCAGTGGCAGAGCTGCTGATCTGTTGGCCAGGGAGAGTGGTGTCGTACCTGGGTTTGTGGGATTCGGTGTCTCGACCTCCAATGATCCAGGATATGTACCTGCAGTACAGGGGGCTGAGGAGATAGACAATCTAGTTGATGCAGACTTCCGCATGGTTCTACGGAAATTGTCCAAGAGAGATACAGTCACAAAATTGAAGGTATCGTTTTTTTTGTGATTGACTGGAGCTCTGTTTCACAGTCCAGTGTTACAAATAAATATTGCCTAGATGGTCAGTGTTTGATCAGTGATGAATAACATAAAAAAAAAATGTGGATCATTAACCACTGTCAGTGTCAGGATCTCCACCCATTTATTTACCTCTCAGTGTCCTTGTAGTAGGACACTTAGCACCCTTATTTATCATTCAAGCTTAAACACTCAAAATTCATCCTGTGATAACCGTTTTGAAATTGAACATTGCAATACTATTGGAAAAGGTAATTTACAACCTTATAGCAGGCTCAGTTTTTGTGATATAAACTTCAAATTTGAAACAACTTGGTTAGATATATGGCTTTGATGTTCTAGCAATTGTTTTTTATATATTAGGGATCCAGTGATAGACATCTGCTTTCAAACGCTCCTGTGTGTATCTGTGTAAGAGCTCTGTTCTGTTTCTACTATGGCTAAAATTATAACAACAACACATCTTTGTTCTGTGAAACAAAGCAAAACCAATGTTATTCACGTATGGAGCAGAAACAACGCAACCTCGCCATCTGTTTTCAGGCCTTCCTGCTTAGGTCTCTCCAGCGCTGGAAAGCTTTTCTAATATTAACATGGGTTTTAAAGCTCTTGCTTGATCATAACACTTCTTTTTCCAGTGATATTCCTCTGACCTTTTTTTCTTTTGTAATGTCTCTCAGCCATCTCTCTTTCTACAGTCTTTTTTCAAATCTCCCTCTTGCTCACTGTCTCTCATCACCCATCATGAATGTATACACCCCCTACTGCTGATTGGCGTGTTTTGGTTCTCGGTCTGATGCGCTTTCAACAGCGTTTCTCAGAAATCGCTTTTACTGCTCCTTTAACAGGTTAAAGGGATAGTTCACCCAAAAAAACGAAAATTCTGTCATCATTTTCTTGCCCTCAGGTTGTTCCTAACCTATATAAATGTCTTTGTTTTGCTGAACACAAAGGAAGATATTTGGAAGAATGTCAGTAACCAAACATATCTCATCCCCCATTGACTACCATAGTAAACTATGGGGGATGTGATATGTTTGGTAAATGAAAGCCATTAAATAATAATAAAAAAAATAATAATTTTACTTATTTACTGGGCACAAGTCTAGAAAAAAACAAAAAACATATCATGTATATAATACATGAATGGCTTATAAATGCTTGTAAATGTGTATTTCAGGCAGTACAGGAGTTTGGAGCAATGTGTCAAGAACGACAGCCTGATGTTGTAAAAGGTGTCCTCCCATACTGGCCTCGGATATACTGCCGAATATCAGTAGTAAGAGAAGAATGACATTTTATATATGTATATATAATTTGTTTGATATATTTATAGATTTATTTATAGATTTATCATTTTATTTTGTTATTTTATTTTTTATTTGTGTAAATTGTAACATTAATTATATAATTCAATAAAAGCTTTTGTATTAAATAAAAATGTTTTATTTTGTCATCTGTTTGCTAAACACATGTATTTATTATTATATATTTTCATCAGGACCATGATCGCCGTGTACGAGAGGCCACACAGCAGGCATTTGAGCAGCTGGTTTTAAAAGTAAAGAGGAATCTGGCCCCCTACCTGAAGAGCATCATGGGTCACTGGCTCATCTGTCAGTGTGACACATACTCTCCTGCCGCCTCAGCTGCCAGCGCTGCTTTCCAGGCCGCATTTCCCCTGAATAAACAACCAGAGGCCATCAGCTTCTGTAAAGATGAAGTCCTAAATGTAAGATAAAGTTCATCTTAGGCTTATAGTGAGACAAAATGACAAACTGCAGAATTTTTGGTGCTTGTTATCATTGCTTAGCTACAGTTTTTACATATATCCTCTGTGACTCTCAGGTTCTCCAAGACAATTTGCTGAAAGAAACAGCTAACACTCTCAGTGACCCTCAGTAAGTGTATGATATGTACTGAAATAACCTGATGTGACATTGATTTTGCTTTTCTTGGTCATTTTATTATATTTTAATATACAGGTGCTGGCCATATAATTAGAATATCATCAAAAAGTTGATTTATTTCACTAATTCCATTCAAAAAGTGAAACTTGTATATTATATTTATTCATTACACACAGACTGATATATTTCAAATGTTTATTTCTTTTAATTTTGATGATTATAACTGACAACTAAGGAAAATCCCAAATTCAGTATCTCAGAAAATTAGAATATTACTTAAGACCAATACAAAGAAAGGATTTTTAGAAATCTTGGCCAACTGAAAAATATGAACATGAAAAGTATGAGCATGTACAGCACTCAATACTTAGTTGGGGCTCATTTTGCCTGAATTACTGCAGCAATGCGGCGTGGCATGGAGTCGATCAGTCTGTGGCACTGCTCAGGTGTTATAAGAGCCCAGGTTGCTCTGATAGTGGCCTTTAGCTCTTCTGCATTGTTGGGTCTGGCACATCACATCTTCCTCTTCACAATACCCCATAGATTTTCTGTGGGGTTAAGGTCAGGTGAGTTTGATGGCCAATTAAGAACAGGGATACCATGGTCCTTAAACCAGGTACTGGTAGCTTTGGTACTGTGTGCAGGTGCCAAGTCCTGTTGGAAAATGAAATCTGCATCTCCATAAAGTTGGTCAGCAGCAGCAAGCATGAAGTGCTCTAAAACTTCCTGGTATACGGCTGCGTTGACCTTGGACCTCAGAAAACACAGTGGACCAACACCAGCAGATGAAATGGCACCCCAAACCATCATTGACTTTAGCCCAGGCGAGACGCTTCTGACGCTGTCTGTTGTTCAAGAGTTCAAGGAATGCGACAGCTGAAACCCATGTCTTGCATACGTCTATTCGTAGTGGTTCTTGAAGCACTGATTCCAGCTGCAGTCCACTCTTTGTGAATCTCCCCCACATTTTTGAATGGGTTTTGTTTCACAATCCTCTCCAGGGTGCAGTTATCCCTATTGCTTGTACACTTTTTTCTACCACATATTTTCCTTCCCTTCGCCTCTCTATTAATGTGAGCCAAAATCATCACAATTAAAAGAACCAAAGACGTAAAGTACTTCAATCTGCGTGCATTGAATTCATTTAATACACGAGTTCCACAATTTGAGTTGAATTACTGAAATAAATGAACTTTTCCATGACATTCTAATTTATTGAGATGTACCTGTATATGTTAATTATGTTCAAATATGTGATTTTCGGTGATTATTTATTTTATTTTTATTTTTTTGTGCAGGAGTGTACCAGAGGAGGAGCGAGAGGCTAAGTACATCCGTCTGTTGACCAGCTCTCTGCTGGCCCTGAAGAGACTTTTGAGTGTTTTACCCGAACAGGACAGAGAGCTGCTGAACGAGCGGTTGACCCAACTCATCACACAGAGCAAATTCTGGAAGTACAGCAAACACAAGAGCCCACAAGTGAGCTGCATGTTCAGTTTGCGTAGAGTGTATCTTAAACAGCTGCGAATGTGATAAGCAACATTTGACAGTACATTTTGTTGGTTATTTAGTTTTTATTTATGATACTTTACACTCACATTAAAATCTCACTGGCCCAAAATCCCCCTCAACATAGCTGTATATTAAACAACAAATATGCTCTGAATGGTTATTAAAACAGATTTTATTCCTTTTGTTTTGTTTTTTTATTGAGGACCGAAAAAATGAAGAGTGCAATGTTATTAAAATATTGATAGATATACCAAAGAATTTCTGTGAATTTTTGCCAATACACTTGTACTATTTGTTAGCTGTTTTCTTTGATTCACATCAGGAGTTTTAATAGGATTTATAGTTGTCTTTTGTATGTTCTAGGTTCGAGGGGCGTACTTTGAGCTGATTACCTCCATGTGTGAACACACACCCCAGCTGATCCAGGCAGAAGCGGCCCGAGCGTGTTCTGCTGTGCTGTTGTCAATTGACGACACAGACCCGGTGGTTCTGCCCCCTCTGTGGGAGGCGGTCCTCCATATTCTGTCCTGCGTTGATGTGAGACTGATATAATAAAAAATATTATATACACTACCATTCAATAGTTTGGGGTTAATAAGATAAAAAAAAATAAAGAAATTAACTTTTATTCAGCTTTTATCCATTAATTTGATCAAAAGTGACAGTGAAGATCATAAAATGTTATTGTAGAAGATTATTTCAAATAAATCCCAAAATAAATCCCAAATACCTCAAAAATATTAAGCAGCACGACCATATTCAACATTGATAATAATAAGAAATGTTTCTTGAGCAGCAAATCAGCATATTAGAATTATTTCTGAAGGATCATGTGACACTAAAAACTGGAGTAATGATGCTGAAAATTCAACTTTGCCATCACAGGAATAAATGACATTTTAAAATATATTAAATATATTATATAGAAAAGTTATTTTAAATTGTAATAATTTTTCACAGTATTACTGTTTGTACTGATGTTTTGATAAAATAAATGCAAGAGACTTTCAAAAACATTAAAAAAATCTTACTGACCCCAACATTTTGAACGGTAGTGTAAATAAAATATATTTATATAAACATTTATTTTAAATTATAAATAACAAAAATAATGTGTAATATAAGAAAGACAAATCTCACATTTTACAGATCTGTCATAAACCCACATTCATTCTAAAATTACTGTGTTCATCTTTTGCATTCTAATAGGAATTTTATTGCACCTTTATCTGTTATCTATTGTCTATTGATTCAAATTCATCATTCAAAGTCATCATGTGAACTCTGTGCAGAACTGTTGGACGCATGTCAGTGCCAGGAAAGGCGTGATGCCGAAGCTCTGGGTGCTTCTTAAAGAAGGAGGTCGAGGTCTTGCAACATCTCTGCATCCAAACCTGCTGCCATTTATAAGCAAACTGCCAGCAGAGGTCACACAGCCCGACCTGGAGTTCTCCAGGACATTCCTCACATCCGTCATTCAGGGGTAAAGAATGTCATATTCTTGTTTGTATAGTCATTCATTCATGTACTTGCAGTTCAATAGCCTGCTTAAGTTATATATCCTCCTGTGACCCTTAGAATTAAACAGGATGGTGTAGTTTTATGAATTCAAAATGTTTTTATTTCATTATTCCTAGCATTTTAATTAATTATTGTGCTTTGTATTATCTTGACACTTAGTTTTTATTTATTCTGCTATGTTTGGTCCAGATTGTCGAGTGAGCGTGCCACCTCCAGTCCCTCAGAGAGTGCAGCCATCATTTTTGCCACGATGGAGTGTCTGCGATTCATCATGCTGCAGAACGCCGGAGACGAGCAAGAGCAGAGAAGCATCCAGACCATGCTCATCTCAGAACAGGTCTGTGGTTCAAAAGGAAAAGATCTCTCTAAACGTGCTGACGTCTTATGCATTGATCTTTCTCTCCACAGCTCCTGCCATTGATTGACAGAGCTCTGGGAAATCCATCGCTGCAGACGGGTCCTCTGTTCCCTCAAGTCTCAGATATGCTCCTTTCCTGGGAAAAGCGGACAGCTGGAAAAGAGGCTTCCACCTTTCAAAGACTGCTGTCAGACTTTTGGGAGGGTCTGAGTCGTTTGTGCACAACTTGCGTTGACTGCGAGGAGGCTGAGCGAACCGCCCTTGAGGGCATTGCATCGCTTCTGCAGATTATGCATAACCCGAACAGTGCCAGTAAACAGACCAAGAAGAAGAAAACTGTGAAAATTTGCTTCACAGACCAGGAAGAAAGAGGCCAAGGGGAGGAACCTCAGAGAGAAACTCCAGCGGTGGAGGAACAAGACTGTCCCTTGAGAAATGGACACCTGCTGGATTTGGTGTGCCAGCTGGCGGAGCTCAACATGGCGTACGTGAGCGAACAAGAGTCGGAAAGGCACCTGCGGTTTTTGTCTCAGCTGCTCGGGGCGTTCCCGAACCCTCAGGTGTTCCAGGTGCTGCTGAAGCCAGAGGAAATGAAGCCTGAAATAGGGTCAGAGCTCAGGCCGCTTGCTGAGAATGCAGCTGTCCACTTCCTCCTGCAGAGAGTGGCTGTATGGTTAAAACAGGACAGCAGAAAGGACACTGACTTCCTGGTGGACATGGTTTTCAGTTCCCTGCAGTGCTGCAGCTCAAGTGATGACAAGACACTGATCCTTAACCACATCAGTGTAAGACACCCACATGGTTGGGGGAATTGGGATGCTACAGGGATACATTAAAGTGATAGCCCACAAGAGGCCACATTTAAGGGGTGACATTTGGCATGACACAAAGTATTAGCACCTACATGATAAAACACACTGGTGTTCAGTAAAGAATTATATTTATTACTACTACTACTACTAATAATAATAATAATGTGAGTTATTAAAAAAAATAATATAAAATACTGTAATATATAATATAATATAGCAATAGACAATTGTACAAAGGGCTTAACAGTATGGCTTTTTTCTGCTTAACCAGACTTTACTAAAAATAAAAATTTATATATGTTTATATTCGCTAAAAATAACATTTACACTGCCGTTAAAAAGTTTGGGGTCAGTAAGATTTAAAAATAAATTAGTACTTTAATTCAGCTAGAATTCATTCAACTGACCAAAAGTGACAGTAAAGACATTTATAATGTTACAAAAGATTTTTATATTCAAAACATACTTTCTATTCATCAGTGAATTTAGACTGTTTTCTCTATATTCTAATATAAAATAGTTATTTTAGTAATATTTATAACAATATTTATAACAAGCATTAATACGTGCTTTATAAGTACTAATAAACAACCAATATATTAGTAATATAAAAGCTAATAAACAACTAGTTAAAATTGAAAATGTAACCCTAAAATAAAGTGTTACTGATATTTTCTCTTATTTACATACATGTAACGCATCAATAATCAATTATTTGTCTCTTCATAACAGATGGATTTGAATTGGAACGTGACTCTTCAACTTATTGAAAAGGTACTTTTCAATTAGGTTACATTTAGCTTTATATTTAACAGTGTCTTTTTTTTTTAAAAATTATAAAATATGAACTAAATATTCTCTTGACTTTCATGACACCAGTCATGTGCAGATCCTGTCCGTTTGGAGGTGTGTATTGGCTGGCTGAGGGGTTCCGTGTTAGGGGAGAGGTTGGTGGGTTTGGCTGGAGAACTGTGTGCGATGGGTCTGCATGGATCCCCTTCTTCATCATCCCAACATGCACATGGCTGGCCTCTCATCAGCCTCGCTCTGTCACAGCAGCACAATAATGGTAAGTCTCTATATCATTACTGCTCAATAATTGGAGTTAAAGACAAAATTGACCTTATTTACTAGAAATACTACCAAAAGTTTGGGGTTGGTAATATTTTTAGAAAGAAGTCTCTTAAGCTCACCAAGGCTGCATATATTTGATCAAAAATACAGCAAAGCAGTATTATTATGAAATATTATTACAATTTTTATATTTTAATATAAATGTAAATAATTTAAATGTAATTTATTCCTGCGATGACTGAATTTTCAGCATCATTACTCCAGATTCTTCAGAAATCATGCTAATATGATGATTTGCTGCTTAAGAAAGATTTCTTAATATTATCAATGTGGAAAACGGTTGTGCTGCTCAATATTTTTGTGGAAACTATGATACTTTTTTTCAGGATTCTCTGAATAGGATTCAGTCTTAATTGTTTGGATTATTTCTTGATAGAAAATACGAAAGGACAGAATTTTTTTACATTATAAATGTCTTTACTGTCATTTTTGATCAATTTAATGCATCCTTGCTGAATAAAAGTATTAAAAATACTTACTGACCCCAAAGTTTTGAACAGTTGTGTGTGTCTCATTATGGGAGTTAAATGTGTTAAAAATCAAATAAAGCAAATAATACTGTTTCACCCTTTTTCTCTCTCTGCAGAGCCACTTATTGGTAAGGTGTATGTCGAGCAGATCATTGACAAGCTTCACGCCACCCTGTCAGAAGCAAAGGGCATGTCTGACGCCGGAAACATGGAGCCGCTGGTCACTTTCATCTCTGATGTGGCTGCCACCTTCTTTTCTTCGGTTAAGGGCTGCCTGCTGCTGGCGTCTGCAGAGGAACTGCTTATGACTGTTTTCCAGCTTTGTGCACAAGACCAAACCATCACTCACCTCTCAGGTGAAGAGAACTCCACTGTTTTTAATTGTGTTTAATTCTAGTTTGTGTGAAAAACCAGCTTTAACAGTTTCTGAATATTTCAATGAATTCTGAATACCTTGAAATATTACACAATGTTGTGTGCATACTTCTTTTAAATGCATGTGTGGTATTTTCTGGCAGATGCTCTTCTCCTGAAGCTTCAGCACGCCTACACTGCTGGCATTCAATCACTCATCACTCACTTGGGTGCAGGGGTCACAAAGGGCACCCTCCTCTACAACATTGCTCTCTGGGTTAAAAGTCAGTTGCTCACCACTCCACTGACTGTCAAAAGGTTTGGCCTTCTCTAACCATCTTTAGATGAATGTGCTTTTGCCAAAAGCTGTTGCTTTTTTGGTTTTTAAAAAGTTTAGCTGAATGAATTGTGGCAGCTTGTCTAAATCTCTTCTCTTATTGATGTCAGTCTGCAGGTTCTGGTGCAGGCTGTAGAGAGTCTGGCTCAGACCATCGCCTCGGCCCAGAAGACCAGCTGTCTCCTGTCTCAGTTTATCTGCTGTCTTACTCCTACTGAAGAGGAGTGGAGCCGCATTAGACGGGCCCTTCCCCCTCAGGTCCTCAGCTAATCACAAATGGAATTCACACTTTTTAAGAGGAAATAATTGAAGTATAGAAATATAGGAAGTATAGACTTCCTCAACATACTATTTTGTCATTGTTTTTAAGTGACTTTCTTTGTGCATCTCTGCAGTGGGTGAGACACCCTCTGCTGTGTGGTCATCTCAGAGTCACAGGTGAAAACCTCAGCATGGATGTGTGGAAGCTCAGGGCGTCTAACCGGCTTCCCACACACCTGTGTGTAAGTGCATTACTGGGCAGAATCATCCTCACTGCAGCTTTACCTGATGACCAGCAGGTGGAGGCAGACTTCCCCGAAACTCCTGATCTCAAAAACATAGGTGAGACTCATTTTTTTATCTAGCTATTGGTAGCATTGATTTTGTAAAATAAAAATGCATGTGTGTGTGTGTGTGTGTATATAATATAATATAATATAATATAATATAATATAATATAATATAATATTATATATATATATATATATATATATATATATATTCAATACAGAAAAAAAACAATTAAATAAATATTATTGAAATTTAAAATAACTGTTTTCTATTTGAATGCAGTATATTCCTGCGATGACAAAGCTGAATTTTCAACTTCAGTTCTTCAGTTTTCAGTGTTACATCACCCTTCAGAAGTCATTCTAATATGCTGATTTGATGCGTCCCCCTTGCTAAATAAAAGCAAGAATAAAAGTCTTTCTTGCTTTCTTTCTTGTAAACAATTAATTTATAAAATATTAAAAACAAAAACATTTTTAGACAGAAGAATTCATGTTAGCAGTTAAGTTACTTTTTTTTTTTTATTGTTGTTGGTAATTTTTACAAATATTTGTTCTTATGTAGTTTCAGAGATTATTTATGGACTTCAGTGGTGTGAAAAAATGGAGCTCTCACCCCTCATGGTGTCTGAATATCATAAATTGCTGCAGTCCTGGAGTTTAGAGCAAAGAATCCACAGCAACAGCCTGATCAAAACCACTCTTATAGACACGCTTTTCACAAGGTTAACTCATTCATGTTTATTTTTTTTTTTTACAGAAATGTGAATTTTCATTAGTAATTGCCTAGATTTTGTATAAATATGTTTAATTTGTTTTTAATAAGCATAATTTATAGACCCTTTTATTCTTTTTAATCACAGGTCACAAGAAGAGGGCTCTCTCTGGTCACTATCGCTGGCAAAATATATGCAGAACAGCAAAATGGACCCAAGTGACATCAAGGGCTTATATGGCAATGTAGAAAGGTAGGATTTTTTTGAAAGAAGTCCTTATGGTCACCAAGGCTGCATTTATTTGATCAAAAATACAATAAAATAGTAGTAATATTGTGAAGTATTATTACAATATAAAATAACTGTTTTATATTTGAATATATTTTAAAACATAATTTATTCCTGTGATGCAAAACTTAATTTTCACCATACATTACTCTAGTCTTCAGTGTCACATGATCCTTTAGAAATCATTCTAATGTGCTGATTTTTGTGCTCAAGAAACATTTCTTATTATTATAAATGTTGAAAGTTGTGCTGATTAATATTTTTGTGCAAACCATGATACCTTTTTTCCAGGGTTCTTTGATGAATAGAAAGTTCAAAAGAACAGCATTTATTTGAAATAGAAATCTTTTTAACATTATAAATGTCTTTACTGTTACTTTTGGTCAATTTAATGTGTCCTTGCTGAATAAAACTAATTTCTTTTTAAAAAAAAAAAATCTTACTGACTCCAAACTTTTGAATGGTAGTGTATGTAACTGTAATAGCTGATTTAAAACTCATAGCACTGGCCTCTGAGATAATTCTAGTAGTTTCTCTAGGCTGCTGCAGCAGCATAAATGTGTTAAACAGCATATGCTGATGTGAGAAATGTGTGAATGTGACCTAGAGGAACCTCAGCCAGTCAGCTTATACAGATACACATGATTACAGCTGGCCATCAGCACAGTATTTTGGTGAGAAATGTCAGTCTAACCAGCGAGGTGGTTGTGACGTTCCTGCTAATTATGTGGCTTGTGTGTGTGTGTCAGTTTCTTTCCCCTCTCAGAACACAGTGTGAGTACGGTGCAGGCGCTGTGTCCATTTCTAGACAGTGAAGAAAGAGAATCCCTCATCGCCTTGTGTGTTGCAGAGCTGCTTAACTGGCAGGACAGAGAGCAGAACTGCATCGATAGTGAGATTCAAATCATATCCATACAGCACATGATGAGTCACATAGGCAGAGCAACACCAGTCTCACTCACTTAACTTATGTGAAAATAATGTTGTGTGTGTGTAGGTGTCCGAGGCTGTCTGGCCGTGCTGCTCTGCTGTCTACAGGCCGACACGGCTGTGGAGGATGAGATCTTGCTGGCTGTCATAGCTACGATTGCCGAATGGAGGAACAGTAGAGAGGAGTGGTTCCTCTTCAACAGGTGAATCCATGCTTCTGCTATGTGTATCTCTGTAATGAGGAAGACTGCAATGGCAGTCATATTTATTATGTCAGAGCTGTGGCCGTGATTCAAGACTCAGTCCCTTTCTGCTCTTCTTTCCACATCTTTTTATTTGCCCACTTTATTGAATCCTTCCAGTAGAAGAAAAAAATGCACAGTAGAGTAATAATAAAAATATATGAAACTTGCTGGAAGTTTTAATGGTTCAAAGATCTTTTACAGTCAAACCAAAAATTATTCAGATATTTTTTATATATTTTTACTAGTGGGTGCAGGACACTATAGTTCATGTAAGTGAGGATGGCAAAATAAACTGTGACACATTATACCCAAAAATTCTTCATACAGTGGACTACCAGTAAAACTGATAAAAATTTGGAACCAAAAATTAGCCACTTTGACCTGACCATGTTTTGCTTAAGTGTTATCTGACATAATTAAGATACAGTTTAACTCTGAGATCTTATGACTGCACACTCACTTGCAGAAACCTTGACAAAGGCTTTGTGCCGAAACGTTGGTGAATAAAACTTTCTGCAAGTGAGTGTGCAGTCATATCTTTCATATACATTCAGATTTATCTTTCTTGACCTGCACCTCGGACGGAGTGCGTTTGTTTTTGTTTTGATAACTCTGAGATCCTCATATTTTATTACCATTTTTTAAACTATAGTGAATAAACTGTATTAATGAATATAATGTTCAAGGTGTCTGAATACATTTTGGTTTGACTGTATATGTCAAAAGATCAAGGCAAGTTTCTCATGTCATGGCCCCTTTAAAAATGCATCATAAAATGTGAAATGTATAAAAAATTATATATTTTTTTTCTCAAAATGCCAAAAACAGAAAAACTATCCCTTCTTTACTTCTTTTAATTAAAAATATAAAATTATTAAGCAATAAAAAAACAGCTGTTATAACAATTTTAGATGCATCAAGAATATGATGCAACTTGAAATAATACATAACAATATATAAATATTTAGAAAAAATCAATGAAAACTATTTCCTATCCCCTATTTACTAATTCTTTCAAATAAAGAATAAACAATATAAAATTAATATGTAAATACTATATTAATAATGTTAATAATATGTAATAAAAAAGCTATCATAGTTTTAGAAGATCAAAAATGTGAAGCAACTTGAAAAAATATAAACATTTTGCTCAGAATGCTTTCAAAAGAATAACATTAATGCTGAAAAACAGAAAAATCAACAAAAACTTCTTTACTATATCTTTCAAATAAAGAATGCAAAATATAAAATTAATAATACATAATAATAAAAAATAATAGCTGTCATCAAAAATGTGAATCACCTTGAAATTATACAAAAGATACAAACATTTGGCTTAGAATGAAAAAACAAAAAAACAAAAACAAAAAACAGACAAATCAACAAAAGCTATTTCCTATCTGCTCTTTACTATATCTTTCAATATAAAATTAACAATAAAGTATAAGTATAAAATACAACAAAAATGATTTTTTTTTTTTTACAGTATTATTTTATATCCATTCACTTAAATAACGCAAGGCCTAATAATCTACTCTCCTTTCTTTGTGTCCATTTGCAGTGACCTTGGAAAGGTTCCTGCTGCAGGGTTGTCATTAGCAGTAGAAATGATGCGCTTTCTGTGCTGGATGGTGGATCATTCTCCCACAGTCTTGGGAAACACTCATTGGGATCTCCTGCTCTGCTCAATGCTGGCATGGCTTGAGGTGATATTTCTCTTTCCATCTTCATTCACTGTTTATATGCAGTAGACACACTCAGAGTGACACACTATCTGTCCCTTCCAGATATTTCTACCCCAGTGCACAATCAAATCTGCATTTTAAACAGATCTTGCTTTACACATATGGCTGATCTAATAAATAATCTTGCCTACTCTGAGAACCGTGCTGCATACAGACGACAGTCTAAGCAAATGTCGTTTGTGTCTTTTTTGCAGACTGCCAGTGAGAACAGCACTGTATTCTGGAATCCTTGGGTACAGCTGTTTGTGTGTGCAAACTGTGAGCTGATTGTGAGGCTGAGTGAGTTTTTCACATCGCCCCCTGCTGGTGTGGAGCAACTTCTTCCAGACCTGACCTCAGAGTGGAAGGAGTTCTTTTTGGAAGGAATTCACAACCTTCTGCTCCCACTGCTTATTAAGATCCCCAGTGAGTCACCTTAACAAGAACATTCATGTGTGGTTTGAGGTTTAATGACTTTTTAAAAATATTTAAAAAGTTTGTAAAAACAGTAATATAGTGAAATATTACTATCATTTAATTTGACTTATATAATTTAATTGAACTGTTTTCTATCTTGTCTTTAGTGTCACATGATGCTTAAAAAAAAAATCAGTCTAATATGCTGATTTGATGCTCCAAAAATATTTTATATTATTATTATCAATATTGATTTTTTTCAACATTGGTCTTAATATGAGAACATATTTTTGTGGAAACTAATATATTTAAAAAATAAAAAAAAAATCTTACAAAACTTTTGAATTGTAGTGTAAATTTAAGTGTTTGAAAAACCATGACTCTGAAAGAACAGAAAAAGATTTTTCAGAGTTTTCAGAGAACATTTGACAGCTAAAGCACAGCATGCTATCCCTATAAAAAAAAAAAAGTTTATGGTCCAATTCTCAGTATTAACTAGTTTCTTAATAGCATGCATATTACTAGGATATCGGACGTTTATTAGTACTCATAAAGCACATATTAATACCTTATTCTGCATGACCATATTCAACATCCCTTAATCCTACCCAATACCTAAACTTAACCACCTTTTACAGTAATTAGGAGTTTGAGGCAGAAGTCTTAATTAATAGTTAGTTAGTAGTGAGAATTAAAGTGTGACCAAAAATCCTGTTAAATTTACGGTAAGAAAAACTGTTATTGTTACCATATAAAAAATATGGTGAATATAGTATATGGTCTTTCCGGTATTACAGGTTGGCATATTGGTGCCTGTATATTTTACAGCCTATAACTGTATATTTCGTTAAATTATAAAATATTAACACGCCACTCTACTTGAACCATAATCTGGTTTTTACCTTAAAATGTACTGATAGCAATACAGGTGGAACAATAGAAAGCCACATGATGAATCACAAATGGCCTAAAATATGGTGGTAACACTTTACAATAAGATTTCATTTGTTAACATTAGTTAACTACCATGAATGATTAGTTACCATGAATTAACAATGAACAATATTTCTACAGCATTTATTAATCTTAGTTAATGTTAATCTCAACATACAGTTTTAGGATCAAAATTGGTATCTGTTATCTTTAGTTAATGCACTGTGAACAAACATAAACAACATTATTAGCATGCATATTACTAGAAATTTAGCTGTTCATTAGTAATTATACACACATGATTCTGCATGATCTTATTCTACATCCCCTAATCCTACCCATTACCTAATCTTAACCACTTTACTAACTGTTAATAAGCAATAATAAGGAGTTTATTGAGGCAAAAGTCATAGTTAATATTCAGTTTATAGAGAACTGGACCCTAATCTAAAGTGTGATTGACAAAACATCATCAAGGTAACACACAACACTAAAATAATGCAGTAAATATTACCTAAATAACACAAAACACCCTAATTCTGGGAATGTCCTTTTACCTTTTTTTTTTTTTTTTAACATAAATTGTATGGTTATTCATAGTTTTTACTTGCAAAAACTATAAACTTGACAGTATTTTACAGTAAATTACATATAATGTTATAATAAACCATTTACAGTTTTTCACCATACAGTATATGGTAAGGTAAACAATTAAGTATGTAGAATTTATTCAGTAAAATTTTTAGTTTATTCTTATATAAAAAAACATGCCTGTTTCAAGACTCCTTGAAATGTCACACTTTTGTTTCAGTGGACTTTACAGAGCCGGATGACCCTTTGTTCCCCCTGCCGGTGTTGAGGGCGGTGGGGGAGGCTCTTACCTACATCCCTGTGGAGCTGCTCACACAGAATAAACTCCCTCCTCGGTTTGTAGCTGACCAAAGGAGCAGTTTGCCGGAGCCCCTCCAGACCCTGCTGAATACCCTCTCGCCCCTGCTGCTCTTCAAAGCCCGCCCGTTACAGCTCGCTGTCTACCACATCCTGCACAAGTACAGACTGTATTACCTTCTTTAACTCTTACTTTACTCCAGCTCCACAATATAGACATTTAAATGTGACATATAATGGAAGACTTACTGTTTTAAGTTCAGCATAATAAGTAGATATACTCTGAAGGCCCTTTTACATGATCCGCTACCATGAGCACATTAGCATATGTCCGAAGTCTTGAAGGTACAGTAGCAAAAACAACCTGGGTCAGTGAGAGGGCATGTTAAACTAAATTACAACTGTTTGTGGTGTAAGAAAACTTGTTTAACATTGTAATTGGACTTTAGGGGTAAAAAAAATAAAATGCTAAGTGCAGAACACCGCATTAAGGAGTCAGCATGTGTCTTACCACCTAGACATAATCTTTGTTTTCTACCTGTTCTGCAGCGTCTGCAGAAACACTATAATGGACTTTCCTGTAAGTTGCTTTGGTGGGAAAGTGTCTGTCGAGAACATAATTGTAAATGTAATTGAAATGAATACTCCAAGGGACGGACAGTTTTTTTGCATCGCCTTAAGGTCATATTGTACGTAAGAAGTTTAATCCACAATGCGTTCCGCTTTGGCTTTAATTAAATATGCTTCATTGAGAGCACAAGCCTCTGGGAGAGAAACAGTTTTATATTCCATGGGGTTAGCTGAGATCTTCTCTGTGCTGTTGCTGTAATGCTATGTCCATTACAAGCCTTTGAATGAGCCTCAGCGATGACGTCAAGTCGTCTCAGGAGAAATATGAGTGATGTCTTTGTGTCTTACAGGGTGATGCCTTTGTTGCCAGAGAGTGACAGCGAGAATGCCAGCGCTAAATCTGAGGATGAAGATGGAGAGGAACCATGCTTGTAAGACACACGAAGACACTCTTATACACACACACACACACACACACACACACACACACACACACACACACACACACACACACAGGTTTGTTTTGCTATCTTAGGGAGGACATTCCATAGGCGTAATGGTTTTTATACTGTACAAACTGTGCATTCTATCCCCCTACACTACCCCTAAACCTACCCATCACAGAAAATATTCTCTATTTTTACATTTTTAATAAAACATTGTTTAGTATGTTTTTAAAACTATTTTAAATATGAGGACTCATGAAATGTCCTCATAAAACATGTTTACGTCGTAATACCAGTGTAATACCCATGTCATTATACAAATTTGTGTCCTCATAAATCATGAAAACAAGCGCACACACATACACGTTGGATTTTTATGTTTCATGGGGACTTTCCAGAGACATAATTTTAATATTGTACAAACTGTATATTCTGTCCCCTAACCCTAACCCCACCCATCATAGAAAACTCGGCATTTTTGCATTTTCAAAAAAATATCATTCTGTATGATTTATAAGCTGTTTTCCCTCATGGGGACCAAAAAAATGTCCTTATAATGTGTGTGTGTGTGTGTGTGTATATATATATATATATATATATAATATTAAAATATAAATATTTTGCATTATGTAATAATTTATTTATCCAATCCGTCCATCCGTCCTCTATCCTTTTACCGTTTTTCACTGTAAAAAGGTTTTTATATAATATTTTTTTTATTTATTGTCTTATGTAATTATTTATTTATCCAATCTGTCCCTCCGTCCCTCCATCCCCGAGTTTTATGGTTGGACGTGTCCAGCATCTAGGAGACTTACTGTGTGCACTTCCTGCAGGTCTCCTCCAGCAGCGTTGATGAGCATCCTTTCTGCCACAGAAGAGCTACTGGAGAATATTCTAGGTGGCGTGCAAGTGGGCGAGTTTGCAGTGGTGCAGGCCCTCAGTATGGAGCACTGCTGCATTCTGGGATATCTTCTGTCCTGGAAACTCCTATTTACTTTCTTCAAGGCTTCCTCATCTCATGTGAGTAAATTATCAGTCATAATGCTCTGGAAAGCTGTCAGTCATTGCCTCATCCTTTCTGATACACTTCCAACAGAGATATTCTTAAATGTGGTCTATCAGGCGTCCATTTCATTGTGACAGAAATATTGAATCATAATGTCACAGCTTTCATCTCCCCAGCCCTTTCTGATCCTGAGTAAATGTGAAAAAAGTACTTATTTGTAATGCACGCAAGATAACATGTCTTTTGCATAGCGAAAAACGTCTATCTTTGTGTTTCAGCTGCGAGCTCAGTACTCTCTGCACTTGAAAAAGACTCGTTCTCTTCATAAACTTCTGCTCCACCTGTTCCGTCTGATGCCAGAGAACCCATCAGTGCCCGGACAACTAGCTGAACCCTCAAGCAAAGAACCTAAAACCTTCTTCACTGAGAGTTTGTCTCTCTCCCCCCAGAGTATGTTGCAGATCATTAATAACTGTGGTTCTCACTACCAAACTACTCATCAGTTGACATCCAATGATTTATAACATGTATGTATTTATCTCATATCTGAGATCATCTCACTAATTGTGTGTGTTGTAGAAACTGAAGGTCTGCAGTTTGAGGTTCCCCATCTGGCGTGCTCAGTGTACTATGGTGCGCTGAAGGACTTGCCTGCAATGGTGCGTCTGTGGTGGAACAGCCAAGAGAAACGCGTCTTCAGCACGGTGGATAAATTCACCAGCAAGTACATCAGCGGCGTTTTGTCTGCGCAGGAGATTGCCTCTGTGCAGTCCAGCACCCAGACTTTTGAGAACATGATGGTGAGCCAGGGTGGAAAGTTTTGTTCAGGAGAAAAATGTGTTCTGTGCTTTTTTTGCATTGTGATTTGATGTGTTTTGACTCACAGGTGAAAGCGCGTTCTGCCACGCGGGAGGTGATCGCTACTTACTCTGTCGATGATATCTTCATAGAGCTGGTGATTCAGCTGCCTCAGAATTATCCCCTTGGGTCTATCTCAGTGGAGAGTGGGCGGAGAGTGGGTGTGTCCGTTCAGCAGTGGCGCAATTGGATGCTTCAGCTCAGCACGTACCTCACACACCAGGTACAGGAAGTATAAATGTTCTCTGGCTAAACCTTTTAAGAAAACTGTAATAACATTCAGTTTAATAAAAATAAACAATTAGACTACTGTTTAAAAGTGATCAAAAATGCAGTAAAAATAGTAATATTTTGAAATATTATTACAATTTAAAATAACTGTTTTCTCTTTTAATATATTTGTAAAATGTAATGTATTCCTGTGATGCAAAGCTGAATTTTCAGCATCATTACTCCAGTCTTCAGTGTCACATAGTCCTTCAGAAATCATTATAATATACTGATTTGCTGCTCAAGAAACATTTCTTATTATCAATGTTGAAAACAGTTATGCTGCTTAATATTTTTGTGGAGACTACATTTGTACATCTTGCAGATTTTCATTTTTCTTTGAATAGAAAGTTCAAAACCAGCATTTATTTGAAAGAAAAATGTAATTTAAATTTAAATACAATTTTTGATCAATTTAATGCATCGTTGCTGAATAAATATTATTAATTTCTTTAAAAAAAATCGTAATGACACCAAACATTTGAACATGGTATATAAAATAATTATGAAACATTTTGCAAAAATAATTATGCAAATAATTTTCATGCAAAATTTCATGCAAAATTACACTTTCAGTTTCCTAATTTTACAACTTGATTCTGAAAATCTTGTAAAAAACAAAACTGGCACTAAAACACTGTCATACTACAAAGCAGTGCTGTAACAGAGAAGCTAAAATAGTTAAAAGTATTTGGACAACTAAAAGTGTTTGGACAACTAAGCCACATATTTAAAAAAAAAAAAAAGAAAAAAAAGAAAAAAGTAGGCCACTGTAAATGTTGCCTCATCTTTTTAGGTTGTAATTGGCCCAGTTGGACTGGTTTATCAGAGTAACAGTAATACCCTGAGTGATTTTTGCTTAATATATGAAAAATAACTGAAAATGGCCAAACTAATTTAGATGATTTGTTATGTTTGGTAGAATGGCAGTATTTTGGAGGGTCTGTCGCTGTGGAAGAACAATGTTGACAAGCGTTTTGAGGGGGTGGAAGACTGTATGATCTGCTTCTCTGTCATTCACGGATCCAATTACTCGCTGCCAAAGAAAGCTTGCCGTACCTGCAAAAAGAAGTTCCACTCTGCCTGTCTGGTGAGTGCCACATACACCATCTCTTGCTCTTCAATTATAGTTATTTTTAGATTAATGTTTTTTTTTTAACACTGACCCCTGGTTTCACAGACAAGGCTTAAATCTAGTCCCAGACTAAAATGTATGTTTGAGCTGTTTTTAACTGAAAGCAACTTGTATGTTATGTCAGTGCCATTGTTTTGTCTCCAGAAGCACACCAGTAATGTTTTTTTCTAAGGCATGTTTATAAAAGCTACTTAAATGTCCTAATTGAACTAAAGCCTAATCCTGGTAATCCTTTACAAATATACAAATTTACATCATTATCTATAATATCTACAGGTTAAAGTCAACATTAAAACCCGCTTTACTTCTGTAATCTGATGTATTTCTGAGTCGAACAGGAATTTCAGAGAGTAAACGGTCTCAATTTTGTTCTTTAAAAATATTTTTAAAATTTTTCTTTTTTGGTAGTGTGACTGCATCTCTTTCATATCAGAGGTTTAAAACCCTAATAGGTCACCAGTGCACTTGAAATTGAATCATTTCTCCTTCATAGTGAAGTTTTCAATCTGTCTCCATTTATTACTCAATTTCTGCGGATATTTCAGAATCAGCAAAATGTGCAGCCTTGAATGTTCTCGAGCGCTTCTCGTTCCTCACTGACTGGTTGTTTTCATTTTCTTTCATTCCACAGTATAAATGGTTCACATCTAGCAACAAATCCACGTGTCCTCTGTGCAGGGAGACGTTCTTCTAAGCTCTGTCTCCATGGACACAAATAATAGGTGAATGACGTCCTTGGCGAACAGCTGACCCAGAAAGAAAATGTTCTTTTCGTTTGTTTGTACATATGATTTTTGCAGTGCTGCAAAATACTGTGGCCTTTTAGTTCTAGACTTTGAAGACGCACCCAACATCCATCACAAACAACGAAGTGAATGAACAAACAGTTGGAATTCCAGAAAACAAAGTGCCGGACTGAATTAAAGACAGTTGGACAATAAAGGATGAACAAACGCATTTATGGCCTTAAGGAAAAGTTCACTCAAAAATTGACTTTTTGTCATTATTTACTCATCCTCCTGTCATTCCAAACCTGTTCATGTTATTTTTTTCTGTGGAACACAGAATTTTGAAGGATCTTGACGCTCTTCTCCACAACACATCTGTCAAGCTCCAAAAAAGAACATCATAAAATAGTCAGTATTAAATTATGTGCTATATTTAATAGTCATATGATAGCTTTGTAAAAGGAATGGCCCAAAATTTAGGTTGTTATTCTCTGGGGAAAAAAATAAATAAATAAATAAAAATAAATAAATAAATAAATATATATATATATATATATATATATATATATATATATATATATATATATATATATATATATATATATAATCTTTTTTTTTTTTTTGTGAACTGTATCTTTAAATTCAAATTAAATGTCCTAGGTGACAAGATGGTTTTTCACAAATCTGGTTACATAGCTTTGTCATTCATTTGTAGATCATCTGGTAAAATCAAACTGTCCATAGCTTCTACTAATGTGGAAAACAATGTATTTTGCTCTGGTAAATGTGGGACCATATGGATGAGCTGTGTAGAAATAATGGACAGAGTTTTGGCTTTTAATCTTAGCTTAATGATATTTTGTGCAATGACACATAATGCTGTATGCAGCAGAAATTTCAGTTTTCTTTAGTTGACACAGATTGTGTAACATGACACACAATCTGTGGTCCTGAAATACAGATGTTTATCATACTTTCAGCCTTACCGTTTATCGTACGTCATTTTACGTAATCTGCTTCTGTCAGTCACTCTGTCACATTATCTGTGCGTGTGTCTGTTCCTCAGTCATGGTAAATTATCTATTGAAGCTCTTGGGATAGCTGCAGTTTGCATTTATGCAGGGAAGTCATGCATTGAAGAATAATTTCAGAGGCAAAAAAGGTTGATCAAAGCACATCTAAATCCATCTGTTGCTCGGCCATTAATATTTAATAGAGTTTCCCACTGAAGAGCCACATGTATTGCATGATGCAGAATACTGCCTGAAACAAATATGAACAAAACCATGTGTCTCCTCTAGCCATGTTTAAATTTTAACTCGTTCATGTTATTGAAGCTTCTGTAAGTATATGACAAGCAGGACAGGAAATGCCTTTGATCTTCAATCCCATATGGTTGTGGATTTCCTCAACACAACCAGTGTGACCAAGCGGTTTACGCATTATGTTGTCAAACCACCAAATGACTTTTTACTGGCATATTTTGCATTGCAGATTAGAAGTTTTGTTATAACAGTCTTATAACAGTGTAATTACCCTGTAATTGCATTGCAATAATCAATATGTGCATATATAGATTACTGCAATGTAATTACAGTGTTATATGTATATATGTGTGTGTATATATATCCATGTCCATAATAATAACACAAGTATGTATGTATGTCTCAAATGCAAAACCTGCACTATAGCTGCTATCAGTCACCCTCATTTTGTATTGTTGCCTGCATCTGTTGCCCTATAAGCCGTGACTGAGGCTTTTCTCCTGAGAGAGGATGGAGCAGAGGTCCCCCAAAACCAGAAAGAAAAGATCATTTTCTGTTGCATGAGGAGGAAGCTAATGCTTCTAGGTGCAGAGAGGAAGGATTTAGAGCTCTTGGGGAGATTTAGCTGCCTTATCTATGATAAAAATCAATAGCGGTAAAGACTACAATGAGCACTGGGGAGACAGGATTGTCGGGAGGCTCAGGATATATTACGCGAGGAAACGCATACGTTTTTGTCCCTCTTTTGTGGTAATAGGACTGCCTTAATGGTTAACGACGTGTCAGAGAGAAGTCAGTGGGGGGAAAAAAAGATTGAATGAGAGAAAGAAAAGAAAAGGTCAACATTCTAGAATTTGCGGAGAAAGTTGCACAAGTTCACACATATAATGAGCACTGTCACAACAACCTCTCCTGATTTCCTCTCGCAAAAGCCTTCTATTGGATTTCTTAGGCCCAGGTTGCCAGTAGCAATTTCAGTCTTACTGTAAAATGCTAACACTGTAGCTGCTAGTTCTTGGAAACTGGACCAATTAGACGGCAGCTGCTGGTGCCAAAATGGCAGTGGTTATCAGGTCTGTCTCATTGGCATTTGAGTAATGGAGTAATGGAGGCTTTGATTCCATTACACGCTTGTTTCGAAGTAGGGCTGGACGATTATGGCCTAAAATCAAAACCTCGATTAATTTAACATTTTACCTCGATTACGATTAATAAACGATTATTATTATTATTTGCCCTCATAGTTCACTGAAGGTTTGTACTGTAAATATGATTGACTATTAAAAGGTGGGATATTTTTTCCTATTGAAAGAGTGATCTGACATAGCTCACTATCAGCAGTTATTTTATCTATGTTTCATAACATTTCTTACAGATTTCTGCTCATTGTAAATCAGATAAAGATAAATTAGCACAGTACCAGTACGTAATGAGAGCGATTGCGTGTGTGAATTAGTCATACCCTCTCTCTGTTAATTGTGAAGCTGTGGGTTGTAAATAGTTCCTTCAAAAGTATAAAAATATATACTATAATGAGTTTTGAGTTTTTAAGCTTCTTTAGTGATAAATCACAGGACAGCGCTGACAACTAGTTTCTGCGTTCATCTCTGCGCGCGATCTTAACGTTTTGCGCAGCTACTGGTGAGTACTTGTATGAGTGTTCGTGCCACAATGCAGCTGCGCAAGCACGGTGGCTCGATATAATACACACCCGTCTACAATCGCTTGAATATCCAAACTGGCAAACCTTAAAAAAAAAAAAATAAATAAATACAACTGACAACGTTTAGTGAAGACGCAAGGGTCACTGCTCGCGATCCATCACTATGTGTTGAACCGGCGTTCACCTCCGTGTTTCTTTTATGCCACTGACTGGACGGGGCAGAGTCACGTGGCTACACACTCGCCTCGCTAGTCTGTTTTTAAGGGGAAAGTATTAACAGGATTAAAAAAACCGAAATAACATGGGAAAATTATGTCGGTTAGAGGTTCTGAATTTAGGTTTCGATTACTTTTCGATTAATCGTCCAGCCCTATTTGGAAGTCATTAGGTAATTAAACATGACAGATGTATTCACAGATGTGGTCTGAGACGATGTGGTGTTTTAGGCCCCTTGATGCTTTAAAAACTGACCCATCATGGTTTGTAAGCTTCAAGCGTTGAACTCACTGTTGATATTTCCACAAGGCAGCTATGGATTAATGTGAACCACTAGGTGGCAGCATTGGATGGTGTCAATGCAAGTTTGTTAGGGATTTGATGCTTTTTTTTTAAAATCCTTTTTCAGAGATGTTTTATTCAATTCGCTCAGTGTCAAGAGAGGGTTATTGCTCTAAAAATGTTCTAACCAAAGCCATCAGCGAAATGTAATTCATTATATCCCCAATGCCATAGATAGATAGATAGATAGATAGATAGATAGATGTGATTTTGATATGCTGACATTATATCTGAATGTGAATTGAACACACTCAGGTTCATATTGTTCCTTAGTGTTGCACTGTGGTGTTGCACTAAACTCACTTTGTTAAAGCACAAAGTCTCAGAAAATTCTCTTTCCTATACAGGATATTCTTATAATCCTAATGCAATCAGTGTTCTTCCTGCCTTTTCATATTGTGTGTGTATCTGAGTTACAGAAAGCGTAGGCAGGGCCAGAGCTGCATGTTCAATTTTCAGCATAATGCTGCTGCAAGAACTAGTGCGCAGGGCCTAGTTAATATTCAGTCCATCCTGACCCATTTGAGGACTGCTGGTACTTCCAGAGTTGTCACGCCTCAGTTCAGTGCTGTAGGCTTCTTTTCAGCTCTCTAAATAGCAGCATGTCACTGCTGCTCTGCCAGCACAATGAAACCAGGCCAGCTCTCCTCTGCCTTCTTTCAACTTTCATTATTGCCATTAAAGTAGCCAATTTGCATGGCCAGTGGTTTGGCTGACCCCTAGTGGAGACCGGCTCTGCTGTTCTGGCTTTCCTTTGTGTTGGTTTTTTTTTTTTTTTTTTGTCTAGTTCCACATTTGGCTATATTAGAAAATGCCCTTGTTTGACGAGGAGGTCATTTTTCCACTCACACATTTTTTCCCCCCTACCCACTGGCAGGGGAGGATTTATCCAGTATCATTTAGGAGTTTGGCTATTGACAAGAATTAGCCACTTGGGAAACTTTCACTTTGTACTAAACTGAGTAATTGATTTTTACTGCATAAAAAACAAAAAAAAACAAAAAAATAGAAAATCATATATATATATATATATATATATATATATATATATGACAAACAATACAATTAAGAAGACAATTATTAAACAAAAATATTTCGAAATGACAAACTACATTTTACTGCCGAATCCACTGCCATTTTCTCAATGATCAGACCAATTTGGCTTCTTGAAAGTGTTTTGCAACACTTTCAAACTGAAATGTTCGAGTGGTTTGTAAAAGAGTGTTCAGTTTTATCTGAAACAGATGAAAGTGAATCTTGCAGTGTTTAATTTGCTCTGGTTGTTGTACATAAATTTTGTGAAACTAAAAGGTTAAAGCTCTGTCATGTTTGAAAATTGAAATAGTACCACCTATACACTAAACCTGACCCTAGAGTATTAGCAAAATCAAACCAGAGCTAAAAAGCATTTTCGGAAGCAACCATGTAATTTCAGCTTGCTTATTAGTCTTTGAGCTCTTTTATTGTGTCTCACAGGATTCGAACCCAAGCGCTCTGCATCGCAAGTGCAACGTGGTTCCAGGTGAGAGGCTGAATAAATTTGTGTTAGTAGTGGTAAAAGTGTTCTGAAGTCATAACATAGTGTTGTACAATGAAAATAAATCCTTATTATATGATGATTTGCCTCTGAAATCATAAAAGAAGGATCATGAAAAAGGAATGAAAGTTGTCGATGTTTCACTAGTGTTCATTTCAGCTAGAAACTGCAGCGAATTGTATATGTGCAGTACATTTTGCCTATGTTGAGTCTTTTCTGCTGTATTTCCATAGTGTTTTCCAACCCCCTTTAACTATGATACTTCACTCCATGCCTTATTGCTTTATTACAGTTGTCTTTAAATTCTACATGCATTCTGCCAAACCCAGCCCTCATTGCAGACATCTTTTTCAGTACATGCAGCCCATCTCCTTTCTTCTGACTGGAGGGCAGGAGAAAACAGGGTGGAGAGGCTGCGATATGTACCCAGATGGCTTCTCACTGTGGCTGTAGGCCGACTCCCATGTGCCACACTCTTTAATCTCTCTCAGCTGTGAAGCCGGGATATCTAAATTAGAGAGGAGAGGAGAGAGGAGCTGCCATTCTCCATGCTTCAGGTTGTTTATTTGCCGTGACTGGGCTGCAGAGGTAGAACAAATGGAGAGCCCAGGGAGAAGCTTAGGACTGCGACTCAGCTAAGAGCCTTTTAAGAGAGGGGCCATTAACGCCAGTCCTCCGCTACACCAGCTCGAACGGCCCGCCACGTGAAGGAACGGCCATGGGCGGGAGAGGATAGGCTGTAACAATGCATCTAAAGGAAAATGCATCATTACTTACCCTAGCGGATTTGTAAACAGAAAACCGGCCCCAGACCGACCATGGTCCCCTTATTCGAACCTCTATTCATTACAAGCAGAACGTTGGTGCCGCTCGCCTTTCAGTGGGTGAGGACGACCTCTGCCCGTATCATCCGTTGTTTGTGTCGAGCCGGGCTGTTGTTTACGGAAAGCGTAGTCTGTTTATGGGAGTATGCTAATGAGGTCATAGCCTCTAGGTCTTGAGATCAGATAGGCTCAGCATGGAGCAGGAGCCCGAGGCGGCCGCCTCACGGGGAGCTGAAGGGAGAGAGTGTCTTACATGACAGTAATGCTGAAAACAATTTTTATAAGGCCCTGTTTATGACATGCTCGGTGGCAGAAAGGCTGTTTGCTGTTGAGATGGTTGGAGTATGTATCTTATGAGATGCTACAATCAAAGATAGCGAGACGGCTGGGGTGGGGGATGGTTTTTTATTATGAAATGAGAATTAGGGTAATCTAAGTAACTTTTTTTTGTTCTATACCATTAAGCAAATCCTAATTGCCAATTACCTTGATTTATAATCTAAAACACTCCTCAAGAGTTCATTTAATGGCGCATTGGTATTGAACATGGAAATTGCTTTCTTAAAAAAAGAATGAGATGTCTTTTTGGTTTGGCACATTTTTGTTGGTGTTAAACACCCAGAAATAGGAAGTCAAAGTAGTTTCTGGTGGATTCATTAAAGGGTTAGTTCACCCCAAAATGAAAATTATGTCATTAATTACTCACCCTCATGTCGTTCCAAACTTGTAAGATTTTCGTTCATCTTCGGAACACAACTAAAGAGCTTTTTGATGAAATCTGAGAGATGTCTGTCCCTCCATTGACTGCCTTTGCAACTACCACTTCGACGCTTCAAAAAGTTCATAAAGAGATTGGAAAACTCAACTCAAACTTCCAGAAGCTCAAATGTGCTGCGTAACCAATGAGGTTGATTTTCATGTGTTACGCAGCACGTTTGAGCTTCCGGAAGAGGTTTGTTGTTGTGCGTCATTTAGGTTCGTTTGAGCTTCTGCATATTTACGTTGATCAATGTTTACATGTGAGTAAAAGCCTAAATTAAATCTGTTCATCATATAAAGCGATTGAGCCTCTTCAGAAAATTTGGACTAAACCGTTCAATTCATATGGATTATTTTTCCGATCTCTTTCTGAACTTTTTGAAGCGTCAAAGTGGTAGTTGCAAAGGCAGTCAATGGAGGGACAGACATCTCTCACATTTCATCAAAAAGCTCTTTAGTTGTGTTCCGAAGATGATCGAAAGTCTTACAAGTTTGGAACGACATGAGGGTAAGTAATTAATGACAGAATTTTCATTACTCAACCCTTTCAACTAACCCTTTAAGAAGGTTATGTTTTACACAAGTGAAAAATTGTCTTTTTAGAGCAAACTGAAATCTCTTAAATTGCTAAACTTAACTTGTCAAAACGATGTTTGGATTTCAGGTGAACCCCTTAAAATTAAATTACCATCATTAAATACAAAAAAAAAAAAAAAAAAAAACCCTAACAAAAATTCTCCTGTATGATAGTTTGAGATTGGTTTAATCTTTCTCTCTATATATGTCTCTTCAAGGGTAGAACTAGTGGGGAAAAATGTAATAAGGCTTTGCAGTTTTTACGACTTGAAAGTGGATGTCTCACTTATAGATTCTAACAAGGTCACAGTTGTCAACAAGTGGCAAGGCCGTAGAGTGATATACTGTGGCCTAAAGCAAACAACATTTCTCATCCTATTGGAATGCTTAGTGTACGAGCAGCCAAGGAAATCTGGACGCCCATCTCTGGGTCGAGATCCAAGGTGCTTCGAGCTCTGTCACAGGCCAACTCATTCTGCTGATATATGACTGGCTCAAAAACAACCTTCAAGCTGTAAGATATCCCACTATTTCTCTCTCTCAATGCCTCTTTTCATCACTTTTTAGTAAATAGTCTAGGTTAAAAAACACATTTGGGGAAATTTGCCATGCTTTTCCCTGACTAAACCAAAGGAATAAAAAATAGAAGTCTTTACTGATCCTACCCTTCAATTTGTTTTGGTATTTATGTATATTCTTTATTTATATGTAACTTGTAATTTATATGCAATAGGTTTTTTTACCTGACATGTATTTATTGAAGTTATGCAATCAGTAAAAAGTCCATGGAGGACCTGCATACTTTGGCACACACCTGAACATGGAATCTCAACAGTTGTTTCCTTGCCCAGGTATGTCCCTCTCCCCAGGTCCTAATTAGTTTTAACGGAAAGCCATTATGCCATGGCAGCATGGACACACCTGCAGGTGGTTGCAATCTCACTCTAATTGAAAAACAGTAATTAAAACCCCAGGTAGCTGGCCTCTGTGTTCACCAAGAAAGCCAGAGTGACACAAAAAGTTGTGAAGTTGGCAGGAAGAGTGTCGCAAGTCGCTTTGTGAAAAAGAAACCTGTGCATAAAAGCCTCACTTTCATAGCCAGTCTGATATTACTTTAGGTAATTGCCCTCAGCTCAGGAAACCTGCCTGTTTTAGAGTAAGAGATCAGATGGAGGACGAAGTGGTAACTTCGAGATTGATAGAAGCCAGACAGGCACAAGAATCTACCGAATGAGAAAGTGTCAGTCAGCCAGTTTATTGGTAGTCATTATTGAAAAGGGAGTCGCTCTTCTGCACTGATTTACAGCTGACACTAGCACATCAGCTCTAGTCACTTCCTGTCTAGCAGGGTATCATCTGCTATGAGAATTCATGGCTTTGCAGCTAATGTTTCACATCTCTCGTGGCTGAAGTGATGAGGTCTGGATCATCTGATCACATTGTGCTTTCTTTAGTTGTGTGATGTCAATGGCAGACACGGTTCTCGCGTGGCTGTGCTGTCAAGCATCTAAAGTCTAAACCTCAGGGACTGGGCCCTAAATTCACAGCCCATATGGTGTGAATGAAATAAATAATTTGCTCAGTGGAGTGAAAAAGTATCATCCAAGCAATCTGTTGTTATTAAAGTGTAAGCACAGGGTTGAACAGGTATTGTTGTCACTTTTTTAGAACTGTTTGGAGCTATTGAACAAAACATAATGTGCTTATTCCACATTTGACATCTAATTGCTAGAGCCAGAGGGTGAACTGAAACAATGAACAACACACTGTGAAATGATGCAATGACTGGTTCTCTCAGATCTTTCATTGGTGGCCAGACCAATCACAGCCAATCGAATTCTGCTCCTTTGACTCTAAAGACATGTTCACACGAAGAATGATAACTATGAAGATAACTATAACAATAACTATAATTGCGTCCACACCAACAAACGATAACGCTTGAACCAGCAGATGTCCTCAGCATGCTATGTCTCGAGTGAATAGCTAAGTGTAATCAATTTAATCTAATATTAATCTAATAATTTAGCTGACAAAGTCAATATAGTGGAAAAAAAAACAACGTCTAGTCTTTTTCGCTGCAACTTCAAAGGAAAATTGTTGTCGAAACTAGCGCTGGATAACTGAGGTGATTTTATTTTACACTGTTTGCTAGCCTGATATAATGATCTCATCATTAAAACTTCTCAACATTTATTCCGAGGGTATGACTGATTGTTTTCCATACATGTATATCCATTTTCTCCATTTCCATATTCCATTTCTCCAAGTAGTCTTGAAGAGAGGGTTTGAATCGTCAAACAGTGGTGGCTTTTTCTGGACCTCGTGATTAACTTCTCCGCAATGTCGTCTGCCATTTTAAAATTCATGAGCCCTTAAATTAGAATGGATTCTGATTGGCTGTCAGTGTTTTATTGTTCAACAGCTGAAAAAAAAAAAAGGTTCTGAAAATGATTCCAACAATATAGTTGATATCTTTGTCAAACAATTATCTTTGTTGTTTCTAGCTAGCAGGGTAACCTGTCATGGGGTGGTACAGTTGGGGGCATTTGTAACACTGCATTACAATTGCCCCAGACACCATCAAAATAGTGTCCATCTTAGTAAGGGCATCAAAATAGATTGATAGATTACAATAATTTAAGAAAAGTGTTTTTCCCTGTCAGTCTGGGGATCCATTTTACTGAGTAGGCCCTGTACACTCTCTGTTCACAGCATGCCTAGGTTCAGACCAAGGATAAAACAGCAAGGGGAGTTAATGAATTGTCCTGGACAATATGGATGTAATGGATATTGAATAGTTCTAACTATTAACTGTTAATGAGTAGAACACAGATACAAATTACTGACATAAAAATTGTATCCAAATATTTCAAAATGTTTTTGAGTAATGACGACATGACCAAAATTTGTTACAATTGCCCCCAGTCTCCCCTATTTGTTATTGTTCAGTGAAACTTTGAGACATGCGGCTTCATTAGTTAACATGTTAATTCATTATTACCAAACTGACAATGAAAAATACTTATAAAGCATTCATTATTCTTAGTTACTGTTTAAAAACATTACTAAAATCAAAAGAACTTATTTAATGGACCTGAGATAAATCTAACAATGATCAGTTGTATTTCTTAACTAACATTAACAAAAAAATAATACTTTCTGTAACAAATGTAGCTATTGCTCAATCTTAGTTGATGCATTAAATAATGAGACCTTATTGTTAAATGCAGCCTATAACAGAGAGTTCTGTCAGGACCACTATCGTAGATGATTGACAATTAGCATACAGTTTGGACTGGCAGTATGGTTCTGTTCATCCATGCAGCCTAAGAGCAGGGAGCTCTTAAATTATTATGAATATAATTCAGGCCCTGATGCTGGAAAAAGGCAAGACAGGCAAGAATAGGACATTTCAGAAATGAGCAGCATGTCCCTTTGAAATAACAGGACTGAAGGGGTGCTCTTCTGTTACAATCAGCTGAGAAGAGCAGCATGCCCCTTTAAATGCAGTTACCTGAATGTTTGGATGCAGCCTTTTAAACGACTATCCCATAATGCAAAGCGTTCAATCTGACCTTCCATTTCTTATGTGTTGAATTAATCACTATTGTACAAGATTCTATTCTCTTTCCTTAATGGCTGATCAAAAACATAGCACATTATTGTGATAACTTGTTATAACTGTTGTGATAACTCTCCTAAACAGTTAGCTCTATGCTATGCTAGTAGACTAACTTCTAATTGTGATAACAGACACATGTATAAAGGAAAGGAATGTTTAATTTGACAGTTTAGCTTTGATAATATAATGTGATAGGTAATTTAAAAGTTATTTATTATTGTATTGTCATGGATAAGAATAAATACATCAGTGACTTTCTAACATTTGTAATAAGGCACCCTATAGAGTACCCATTAAACGCTGTATCAGCAAATGAAATGGCTTGAGTTATGAGAATAGGATCTTGCATTACATCTGAAGTAATTACTGTTTGAAAATTATATTAGTTATGCGTAATTTCACATACCGTTTATTTTATAAGCAGTATTTTGTCAATATTTCTGGAGCCAAAAATAAAAGATTTACCTGAAATACCTGATACAACTTTTTAATCTTATATTTTTGGCATGATGTTTTATATTAATATTATTATTAATTATTATTAATTAATTATAATAAAAGTAACTCAGTCATTTTTGGCACCAAAATATTTACAAAATATCAAAAATAAAATGCCAAAAATAAAAGATTTACCTGAAATACCTGATACAGCTTTTTAATCTTTTATTTTTGGCACATTTCACACAGGTACAGTTATTTATTTTTGTAGGAAAACGGGTCCAGTATTTTTTTTTTTGTCCTGCCCCTGTGGTGATCTCATTTATCTGTGAGAGAAAGATGTTTTTAATAAAAGTCCTACCGATTTCCTGAACTCTCTTGCACCGTTTGAGTTCCCGGTTCCCGTTCTGCGAAGCCCTCCGAGCAGTAATGCTACCGTTGACAGGTGATTTACGGAGACTGTTTCCAGAAAGCAGGATTAGGTAAGGACACATATTCAGCTGCCGGACACAGATAGCAGCCTCCGCTGTGTTTATGGATTCTGCTTAAGCAGTGGCTCAGGAATAGTCAGAGACTCTCAGCTTCACAAGTGCACAAACACAGCACTGAAGTGTAAGCCATCATGTCCTGCTGTGTTACACAGAAATAAAAGGTCTCTGTGTGCCACAGATTACAGAATTCAGAACGAGCCAGGAAGTGTTATGGAAAGGGATGAGAAGTGTAAGGAGTTTAACAATTCTGGTACCAATTCAGATTCCTAAACAACTCTAGTTTGTTAATGATTACATTAATGATTCTTTTAGAACTTTTGGGAAAGAAATGGAATGGACACTGTCTTTTCGACTTCACGACCCATAACAAGCACCTTTGTTAGTGTAACCTAATACAGACACATTGGTTAGATTTTTGCCACCAGAATATTCACAAAATGCTGCCTACTATGTAAAAATTGTATGTGAAATTATACATTGTAGAATGGCACACATTTCAGCACTACCAAGAGCTTTTCGAAAAAGACGTAAAAAAAAAAAATAAATAATATAATATAATGATTCAGATTCTGGTTCTGGTTCAATTTCATATTAAAATCGGTATCGGGCCCAAAAAATACTATCGGTACATCCCTAGTCATTGCATCACTGCAGCTGCTATGGAGAGCCAAACCTGCAAAAACAATAAATAAATAATTAAATATATGAAGAAATGTGTGTGTATATATATATATATATATATATATGTGTGTGTGTGTGTGTGTGTGTGTATAATTATGTATAATTGTATTTTTTCAACATTTATTTATTCATTTATTTATGTATGCATTTATTTTTTCTGTATGCTAATGAGGAGGGTGTGTTTTTACCTCGGACATCAGCAATCGAGCTCAGAGTGGCAATGCTGAAAGCTTTGAGACCACAAGTTTTTTTTGAGACCACAAGGTTTGCCTTTGCAAGAAGTTGCACAGGGAATGAATGACTTGGAGAAAATCTTATATCACGATTTAAGTAATTTAATATCGCCCTAACTGTAGGCTTGGGTTACCATCTTTATTCTGGACATGGCCGAAAAACATTGCACGGTCAGGATTTCTTAATTGTCTTGGCACACATGAACAGAAGCAGCTTCCTTCGACAAATCTGATAACTTGACACACAAGCGCGTGAAATGATCCACTATTAATCACATTTAATGTAAATGCGCTGGATGGGGCTCATAAGAATTTGCGTTTATTGTCGATAAGACTCGCATACCAGCTTACGCGGAGAGAAATCAGCGCACATTTTGCTGAAGTCTATGCAAGCATATTGATCAGTGCGTTTGAAATGCAGCTGCTGAACTGATCACATCTACAATTACTTAAACATAGATTCACAGTTAAATAATAGACATGTTGCACTACAGTGATTTGGCTCTATGATTATCTATCCCAGGTAACTTGGCCAGTAGTAGGTCACTAGACTGTTGAAGTGATGAGGCAACCTTTTAGATTAAAAAAAAAAAAAAAAAAAGATTAAAAGAAATGCATATTTAATAAGGTTTGAGTACAGTTCCCCTGGAGCTCAATTTATAGTGGGACCTTCTAATAGAAAAGTTTGTTGTCTGTTGCTGTCAAAATTGTTTTTGGAAGTTACATTAAAAATGCAGTTGGCTCAGAAATCTGAGGGGGCACAACAGGTGCTGTTTGAATGGGCATGATGCTTCTATGTACGGATCTACAATGCATGGTGTGAGATGCATGTCTCACAAGCTGTGTTTACATGAGCACCTTTTGTTTGATTTAATCCTGAATAATTCCAGTTGATGACTTATGATTAACCAGTAGGCTATCTAAGAGCAGCATGAAATACACTATATTGCCAAAAGTTTTGGGACGCCTGCCTTTATGTGCGCATGAACTTTAATGACATCTCATTCTTAATCTGTAGGGTTTAATATGGAGTTGGCCCACCCTTTGCAGCTATAACAGCTTCAACTCTTCTGGGAAGGCTTTCCACAAGGTTTAAGAGTGTGTTTATGGGAATTTTTCACCATTCTTCTAGAAGTGCATTTGTGAGGTCAGGCACTGATGTTGGATGAGAAAGCCTGGCTCACAGTCTCCACTCTAATTTATCCCAAAGGTGTTCTATCGGGTTGAGGTCAGGACTCTGTGCAGGCCAGTCAAGTTCCTCCACACCAAACTCACTCATCCATGTCTTTATGGACCTTGCTTTGTGCACTGGTGCACAGTCATGTTGGAACAGGAAGGGGCCATCCCCAAACTGTTCCCACAAAGTTGGAAGCATAAAGTTGTCCAAAATGTCTTGGTATGTTGAAGCATTACGAGTTCCTTTCACTGGAACTAAGGGGCCAAGCCTAACCCCTGAAGAACAACCCCACACTATAATCCCCCCTCCACCAAACTTTACACTTGGCACAATGCAATCAGGCAAGTACCGTTCTCCTGGCAACTGCCAAACCCAGACTCGACCATCGGATTGCCAGACAGAGAAGCGTGATTCGTCACTCCAGAGAGCACGTCTCCACTGCTCTAGAGTCCAGTGGTGGCGTGCTTTACACCACTGCATCCGATGCTTTGCATTGCACTTGGTGATGTAAGGCTTGGATGCAGCTGCCATGGAAACCCATTCCATGAAGCTCTCTACGCACTGTTCTCGAGCTAATCTGAAGGCCACATGAAGTTTGGAGGTCTGTAGCTATTGACTCTACAGATAGTTGGCGACTTCTGTGCACTGTGAAAAAAAAATAATATAGGTTTTATAGACAATTGGAAAAGTTTTTGGGGCAGACCTGACCTGTTGAAAAGAGATGGTATTCATCCCTCTCGGGATGGTGCTGCTCTTCTCTCTAGTAATATGGCACTTAGTCTTAGAGCTGAAACATGACAAACTGTGGCCCAGGTCAGGAAGCAGACATACTGGCTAAACCGACCGTCTGCTAGCTGCCTCACGTTACAGAAGTCAGATAATTCCCAACACATAGAAACTCTTACACCTAGATATTATCACATAGAGACTGTGTCTGTACCCCGAATTAGTAAAAACAAAAAACTTCCAAACCCATTTAATGGTAAAAATTTAATTGATGTTCAACAAATAAAAAATAGAGATAGTAATGATAAACAAATGATAAAGCTTGGGTTGTTAAATATTAGATCCCTTTCATCAAAATCACTTATTGTAAATGATATTATCACAGACAATAATCTAGATATGCTGTGTTTGACAGAAACTTGGCTAAAACCGGACGATTACATTACTTTAAATGAGTCTAGCCCTCAAGGTTATGATTATCGACACAATCCTCGTCAGAAAGGCAAAGGAGGAGGTGTTGCTGTAATTTATAGTAATATTTATAGTATTAGTCAAAAGTCTCTCAAATATAATTCCTTCGAAGTGATGGTACTTTACGTAACATTATGTAAGTTGACATTTGTGTTGGCTACTGTATACAGGCCACCAGGACACCATACAGACTTTATCAAAGAATTTGCTGATTTTCTGTCAGAGTTAGTACTAGCAGCAGATAAAGTACTTGTTGTTGGTGACTTTAATATCCATGTAGATAATGAAAAAGACTCATTGGGATTGGCATTTGCAGATATTCTAAACTCTATTGGTGTTAGACAACACGTGTCAGGACCCACTCATTGTCGTAACCATACCTTAGATCTAATATTGTCATATGGAATTGATATTGATGCCGTTGAAATTCGACGACATCTCAGATCATTACCTAGTCTCGTGTATACTACATTTAGTCAAAACATCTAAACTGCCTCCCTGCCATAAATTTGGTAGAACCATCACTTCTACCACTAAAGAACGCTTTATAAATAATCTTCCTGATCAGTTTCATCGCCTTAGCATGCCAGACAGCTTAGAAGACCTCGATGTTGCAACGGAAACTATTGCCTCTGTCTTTTCAAGCACATTAGACTCAGTTGCTCCTTTGCGTTTAAAAAAGATTAAGGAAATTAATCCAACGCCATGGTACAACGAGCACACTCAGGCCCTAAAGGTAGCAGCCAGAAAAATGGAACGCAGCTGGAAGAAAACAAAACTAGAAGTATTTCGCATTTTGTGGAGGGAGAGAATGGTTGAGTACAGAAAGGCCTTAAAATCTGCTAGATCTGCCTATTTTTCAAAACTTTTAGAAGAAAATAAACAAAACCCTAGGTATTTATTTGATACAGTGGCTAAATTAACAAGAAATAAAACTTCAACTTCTGATGTTTCCAAAGAGCACAGCAGTGATGACTTCATGAACTTCTTTACTTGCAAGATTGATAATATTAGAAAAAAAATTATAACCACGCAACCGTCTACTACAGTATTGCGTCAGACGGTGCATTGTAGTATCCCTGAGGAAAAATTCAATTCATTTACTCCTTTAAGAGAGGAAGAACTGTCTAAACTTGTTAAATCGTCAAAATCGACAACATGTATGTTAGACCCTATACCAACTAAGCTATTGAAAGAGATGCTTCCAGAGGTCATAGATCCTCTTCTTAATATCGTTAATTCATCTTTATCACTAGGATACGTACCAAAAACTTTTAAGTTGGCTATTATTAAACCTCTTATTAAAAAACCACAACTTGATCCTAGAGAATTAGTCAATTACAGGCCAATCTCAAATCTCACTTTTCTGTCAAAAATACTAGAAAAGGCAGTATCATCACAACTATGTTCCTTTTTAGAAAGAAATAGTATCTATGAGGATTTCCAGTCAGGATTTAGACCATACCATAGTACTGAAACTGCTCTCATTAGAGTTACTAATGATTTGCTCTTATCATCAGATCGTGGTTGTATCTCTCTATTAGTGTTACTGGATCTTAGTGCTGCATTTGACACTATTGATCACAATATTCTTTTAAATAGACTCGAAAATTATGTTGGCATTAGTGGAATTGCATTGTCATGGTTCAAATCATACTTATCTGACCGTTATCAGTTTGTAGAAGTAAATGAAGAGAGGTCATATCGATCACAAGTTGAATATGGAGTACCGCAAGGCTCGGTACTAGGACCATTGCTTTTCATTCTGTACATGCTACCCTTAGGAGATATCATCAGGAAGCATGGTGTTAGTTTTCACTGTTACGCTGATGATACTCAGCTCTATATTTCTTCGCGCCCTGACGAAACTTACCAATTCACAAAATTAACGGAATGCATAGCTGATATAAAAAATTGGATGACCAGTAATTTCCTACTACTAAATTCAGAAAAAACAGATATTCTAATTTTTGGACCAAAAACTTCCTCACGTAATAACCTAGAATACTGTCTAACACTTGATGGCTGCTCTGTTAAGTCTTCGTCGTCAGTTAGGAACCTGGGTGTGCTCTTTGATACCAATCTTTCATTTGAAGGCCATGTTTGTAGCATCTGTAAAACCGCATTCTTCCATCTTAAAAATATATCTAAATTACGACATATGCTCTCGATGACAAATGCAGAACAGTTAGTTCATGCGTTCATGACCTCAAGGCTAGATTACTGTAACGCTCTACTAGGTGGTTGTTCTGCTCGCCTGATAAATAAACTACAGCTCGTACAAAATGCAGCAGCTAGAGTTCTTACTAGAACTAGGAAATATGACCATATCAGCCCGGTTCTGTCAACACTGCATTGGCTTCCTGTTAAACATCGTATAGATTTTAAAATCTTGCTAATTACCTACAAAGCACTAAATGGTTTAGCTCCCCAGTACCTGAGCGAGCTCTTAATGCATTATAGTCCTTCGCGTCTATTACGATCTCAGAATTCAGGCCAGCTAATAATACCTAGAATATCAAAATCAACTGCAGGTGGTAGATCCTTCTCCTATTTGGCACCTAAACTCTGGAACAATCTTCCTAGCATTGTTCGGGAAGCAGACACACTCTGTCAGTTTAAATCTAAACTAAAAACACATCTCTTTAACCTGGCATACACATAACACATTATCAATTTATTTTTTCAAATCCGTTAAAGGATTATTAGGCTGCATAAATTAGGTCAGCCGGAACCGGGAACACTTCCAATAACACCAGATGTACTCGTTACATCAGAAGAAGAATGGCATCTACGCTAATATTAGTCTTTCTGTTTATCCCGAGGTTTACTGTAGTCAGCCGGATCCGGGCCATATCCGGGTGAGATCGAGGACCTGCACCATGACACAACCACAACACAGCCCTGAAGTATCAGCAGAGATTGAGTCAACTAGATCATCCACTGTGAAGGCCTCATCAACATGACAACCAGTGGCGCATCTCCTCAACAACCGTCCATACCGGTGTGATGAATACGATCCTCAAATGGATGGAACTGAATTAAACACTTTGAATGTTGCGATCATATCTGACTTATGATAGCAACCTGAGTCGTAACAAAGCACTGTTCGCCAGAGGAGAACTGGCCCCCCGACTAAGCCTGGTTTCTCCCAAGGTTTTTTCTCCATTTTAACACCTGTTTGCCACCTGATGTCACCTGTTGGAGTTTGGGTTCCTTGCCGCTGTCGCCTTTGGCTTGCTTAGTTGGGGACACTTGACAATTGACATTTGATATTCAACAGTGCTTTGATCTGCCTGCATTGACACTATTCCTTATGAGCTGCTGTGCAGCCAAAATAATGTACCAGTTATCACTGTAAAGCTGCTTTGACACAATCTACATTGTAAAAAGCGCTATATAAATAATGGTGACTTGACTTGACTTGACACTGTGCGCCTCAGCATGCGCTGAACCTGCTCTGTGATTTAACGTGACCTACCAGTTGCTGTTGTTCCCAATTGCTTCCACTTTGTTATGATACCACTAACAGTTGACCGTGGAAGATTTAGTAGTGAGGAAATTTCACGAATGAACTTATTGCACAGGTGGCAACCTATCACGGTACCATGCTTGCATTCACTGAGGTCATGAGAGTGACCCATTCTTTCACAAATATTTGTAGAAGCAGTCTGCATGCTTAGGTGCTTGATTTTATACACCTGTGGCCATGAAATTGATTGGAACACCTGAATTCAATGATTTGGAGGGGTGTCCCAATACTTTTGACAATATAGTGTATGTATGAAATATGCTAAACTTGTATTTGCAGCTGCGTTTCAAACGCAATGATCAGTATGCTTGCATAGACTTAGACATAGTATGCGAGTCTCATCAACAATAAACACAAGCTCTTATTATCACCATTTTTTATTTATTTATTTTTTTTTACATTTCTTCATATATTTATTTATTTATAGTTTTTGCAGGATTGGCCCTCCATAGGCTGCCGTTAGAAGCTCCAGTTCCTATAGAAACAGTCAGACGCACACTTAGGACTGCGCATGTGCATTAGCTTGATTCATAAAATACATAAAATTAAGGTTGAATCGCTGTAGTCTTGTGGCCTATTTTAACGATGTTTTTACTACTTTTCTGGACCTTGAATGTGGTAATTAAATTGCTGTCTATGGAGAAGTCAGAAATCTCTCAGATTTCATCAAAAATATCTTAATTTGTGTTCCAAAGATGAATGAAAGCCTTACGGTTTGGAATCACATGAGGGTGAGTAATTAATGACAGAGTTTTCTATCCCTTTAACACTATGTTTGTCAAGACGTTGGTCAAAATCAATGACTGACACAGTACTGCAGATTAGTTGAAATGTTTTTTTGAGCAATTTTAAATTCACTGAATTCAGCTATTTTTTTCTGTCACGTATAATTTTGCTTTGCAAATTTGAATATGGCAGCAAGTTTCATTGCTCTTAAGCTCTAGGAACAGAGCAATGAAGTGCTGAACTGAGCAACGTCACATCACATGATCACCACTTTATCGAGACTTACATTTTTGCATATTAATTAGTATGAACAGGCATTTTCTGTACTCTGACATATCAGAGTACAGTACATGTCACACCTTGGACACATCGGCTGAAAACAAAGTCTCAAAAATTATACGTCTACAGAGCAGAAACACACACAGACAGCTTCTATCATTTACACGACTGATTCAAAGAGACTGAAAATGTCAGAGAGTATTTATGGCAATATAAACACTGATGGAATATACGAAAACAGAGAAGAGATGACTAACGATGCCAATGCAGATACTATAAAGAGTCATGATGTCAGGAGAAGAACAAAGAACCAAACATCTCAACATACAGGTACTTAGACTTGATTCATTATAACAACAACTAAAACACATTTTATTCATGCTAATACTTTTAAACAACATGTCTGTGGTGTTCAGGAAGTGATCGTGTGAAGATAAGCATCAGAGCAGCTCCAGTGTGTTTGGTGCTGCTCTGTGTTCTTCTGCTGGCTGCAGTCATAGTGCTGTGTGTCCAACTCTTTACAAACATCGACCTGTTTCAGTTCAAGAGCAAAAACATCATGGAAGAAAGAGAGCTACTAACCAAGATTACTAACCTGACAGAAGAGAGAGACAAGCTACTCAGCAAGAACAAAAACTTGACAAATGAAAGGGATGGATTATTATCCAAGAATGACAACCTCACTAAACAAAGAGACCAGTTAAATCAAGAGAGAAATGAACTGGTGAAGACACTTAATGAAACAGGTAATCTTGAACTGCAGCTAAAACAACTAAAACTAACAAAATAAAACTCTTCATTCAGTGTTGGTAGGAATATTGAAGTAATAGTTCAACTGACTGTGTTTACAGATGGATGGTTATACTACAAGTTCAGTTTTTACTTCATTTCCTATGAGAAGAAGAGCTGGACTGAGAGCAGAAGATACTGTACAGAGAGAGGAGCTGATCTGATCACCATAAACAACAGAGAGGAACAAGTGAGTGAAAAAAGTGGAGGAAAAGAGAGAAAGGACTAAAAAAAGTATACTGTTTATATGTATGTGGATAAGGTAGGAGATTAAACAATGTCTGTCTTCCTGATTCATTCTGCTAGGAGTTTGTTAACAAGATTTCTAGTCATAATGGATTCTGGATTGGTCTAAATGAAGAGGACAAATGGAAATGGGTTGACGGCACCAACATGAGTTGAGAACTGAGCTGATTATCTAATCAATAATTCTAATAGTCTGTATCATATCAAAGCAGCACTGAACATCTAATGCTGATCTGTAGTTTCAGGTTCTGGGGTCCTCGAGAGCCAAATGGAAGTAGAGCAGAGAACTGTGCTGTCTTATTCATCAGGGTGGTATGATTATCAATATAACTATGAATATAGATGGATCTGTGAGAAGAGCTTTGTAAAGTATCACATATAATGAAAAAAAAAAAAAAAAGTTTATTCAGCACATTTTTAACATGAATAGAGGATTTTCTCCCCTAAACCACCAAACTTGTTTACATTCTTACATTTAATAGTGTTTTTTTTTTCTAATCATTTTATCATTATTTTATTAAAGTTTAGTTACAGAGTTATTAAAGTGTCACTCTACACTGGTCAATGTCAGTTCTGTAACAGCAGACAGCGTTTAAGTGTTTTTAAGAATCATATGTAGAGGATGCAATCTCTTAAACAGTAAACTGAGTAGCATCCAGAAATAAAACACACTGTGACCTGCATTAGAGGGGTTTGACATGATTAAATATACAGATTAGCTCTCCTGTTATGTGTAAATTTCAGCAATGTTTTTGTGTGGGGTCAAAACACCCCCAGACATCACCGATTGGGTAAAAATCTGTACAGGCGTATTGAAAACTCCTTCTTTCAATATGTGCAAGTTTATGAATTCTTCTAATAAATACAATTAGCATATTTTTCAGAGATGTCAAAGTTGCTTTGAGGTCAACTTGACCCCAGACATTACAGAGGGATTAACAACTCTAGTTCATTAATGATTCAATTAGTCAGAAAGGACTTTGAAACTTAAAACTTAAATATAATGTCGGCTCTCAGTTTCAGACCGAGTTCATCTCCAGAGCTGACAAGAAGGATCACTTTTCTATCAATTAACATCAACATGTCTTCGTTCCTAACTGACTGTGATGGCAACATTTTGAACTCCCGCATCAGCTCTTGTTTGGATCAATGACTTTTGATTATTTGACTACATGTTGAAGAAGAATTGAGTCTGGAGATGGTTGGCTGGCAGTTGGGCTCTTGACTAAACATCTAACTACTTTGACTGTTCCATATGCCAGGTGGTACTTGTGCCTGTACCCAGAACATTCATACTAATTTGGCTCAGAATTTGGAGTGGGTAATGGTTAGACCCTTGCGGGGAAATTGCGAATGCGCATGAGCAGACATCCGCACCTGCTACGATTCCCACCGTGTACTGTTCTCCCAACACATTCAAATGTGATTAATAACTATATTATGATGAATCCACATCTTTATCCATGGCAAAGTAGGGTGTGCAAACACCATTTCCCAAATTTTCCAAGCTGCTATGTAATTTGATTTCCTCAGGCAGTTGGAATAAAGTTAGAATGCACATGAGGTTAAACCGCAGGTGTCATGAGCCTTAAAACATTTTCACTTATCCATTTAGCAAAAAGCCATATCCTTTTTCAGAGGTCTGACAGACTGGGAAGTCAAACAGAAAGACATTGGTTTGAAGGAGCAAATGGCCCAGTTCTCTGTGTTTCTGTCACCCGAGCAGTAAATGTGGACCCCTCTCCGCCTGGGGGGCCTTTAGCCGTTTCCGCGCCTGCACGGACCGGGGTGGCCACGCTTCTCCCCTTAGCCACCGTGGAAAATGCACATTTTAATTGAGTCCCTGCTGAGTCTCGGGAAAGATATTCAGACTCTCTTGCTTTAACAGATGGTGCACTATTTTTACCCCCACCTGCTGTTACACTCGGTGGGGAGAAAGGCTGCAGCTTAATGGTCTCCCATGGGCTTCCTTTCTCTGACACGCTCCATGGCAGGTTTGAGCACACCTGGAGGGAGAGGCTTCAGTAGCAACACAGCCCGCTCAGTAACCCAGAAAAGAGAACATGAATCTTAGAGTGTGCTTTAATTGTTCGAGAAAATTGTCGACAGTCAGCGGAAGACCTGGTCCCGTTGTACTTGTCGTGGTGGTGACGGCCGACCATGGTGGTTAAGTCAAACCTGTGCGCCAATTGACTCCGAATGGGCACACGGTTGAGAACAGACTTTATGAAAGCTGAGCGGTGCATGTTCGGAGTGCTGTGCTGGAACTTACTTGACAGCTTAGCTTCAAGAAGTGGATTAGATTTTGCAATTTCTCCTGATTTTGATTCCTTCGAACTCTTTCGTCTCCTTTTTAAGCTTTTAAAGTGATGATTATGTAAGAAAAGTCTAATGCTGCTTCCATCAGCTTTCATCAGATTTTACCCATTTGTAGGTTATTTTTCATTTCTGTCTCTTCATGCTTTGTAAGGCATCTCTTAAAATATGCGCACAGCTTGGAGGCCAGAAAAAGTGACAAAAGTGGTATTTTTATGATTCATTTCTATTCATTCACACTGCATGCACAAGCAGTGTATAAGTGAAGATCAGTATGACTGTAAGAACAGGCTCACACAACTTTATACCAAACTACATTGCTATAATTCTTTAAACAAATGTCATTAAATGTAAAATGGGAGTTGCTTTAAGAAGTAATACAAACTTGATCATCATGAAATCTAATTTAAAATATGAGTATGTGTATAAGTAAGCAATAAGGTACTTAAGGCTGTGCTGTATCGTGAATTAGTCACAGCCGTGACTTATTCATGATACAACACTAGCCTTGAGTACCGTATTGCTTTTATAAAACGGTTAACACAATACAAATTTAAAGCCAAAAATATGTATCAATGCAACTTTCATGAAGTAAACTTTCACCAAAGCCTTCCTTCTGCTGGAAAAAATAGTCCCTGACCGTAAACAGCAACAGAAGTTACATTATTACGCCATTAGATTGACTGTCTTTATGAGTGTGTCAGTCAGTAGTGAAGACTTTTACATTGAAAAGACTGAATTGTTGTGAACATGGAACAAGACGCAACTGACCAATGTTTTGAATAGCACTGTCAGTCACAGGAAAAACCCTTAACTGTTAAAAGGACAAGATAATACATCGGACATTTAAACTGATTTTTTATTATGAACATAGGACTTACCTAAAGGAAAATGCTAAATCTGAATGCAGGTAATAAACTCACTCACTCGATCTCTTTCTCACAATACTCTTCTACATAATACAGTAAGCTTCAATGAACAAAATAAAATGAGAACATACAGTTTACGTTGCTAAGAGTGGTTGCTAAGGGTGTTGTGTAGTGATACTCAGAACCGTTGGGTGAAGCAGTCATAGTCATGTTTTATCATGAATAAAACACAGCTATTGACCAATCAGAATCAAGGACAGGAACCTTACCGTTTTATAAAGTTTAATATATAATACTTTAAAGTCATACTTACTGTTTTATAAGTTTTACAAAATTTAAATCTTTCCAAATACCCCTTGAAACCTGATCAAGTACATTCATGGCTGAAGGTGCTAACTCGCTGTGTGTGTTGTATCTATGGATATTTATAAGTGCTTGGCAATATATATATATATATATTTTTTTTTTTTTATTAGATTCCTTTATTATTATATGCACCTCATTTATATTGTTCTAATTTCTCTAACAACTTCTTTGGCATACATTAGGATCCTTAATTTATGTTGCAGCAGCAGGCTCTAAACGATCATCATTTAGACTTTCAAGATTACTATGTGTTTACAGAAAAAAAAAGACATCTCCAGTCCTTTTTAATACATTAAGGTATAAGCAACAGATGAAAAGATTGGTGACATTAATTTTTCAATCTTTGCAAGACATCCAAGAGCCCAATTTTGTCTTCGAGCTCTGGGTAGATCAATACAACGCATCAAGAACATCCATCACCATTCAGGAAGTTCGGTGGCACTTGAAATTAATAAAGCAGTGGCAATAAATCAGAGACATGGGGGTGATGGCAAAAGAAAAGATGACATGGTGGAGAACATCAGCATAACAATCAAATTGTAAAAGATTCAGGGCTTTTCAATTATGAACTTTGCAGCTGAAATAAGCTTACCAATGACTTTCAGAAAACCACTGTCAGCTGATATTTGATGGGCACTTTAGGTAAAATAGTCTAGACTTTGATTGGATCAGATGCAATGAAACCAAATTGATTGGTCCATGAAGAGATTTGTGCACCAGATCTCAGATTGACTAGTTGCACTCCAGGCTCTTAGGCTTTACCTTTGAAACCAAATTACTGAGGTTAAACAAGAGCTGTTTACAGATTATCTGGGTCTAGGACCCCCATTCATGATCTTAATAGGACATCTTCTATAAATATCTACAAAGGTCATCGGGAGGCTATTACCGAAACATTACTTTCAGATGACTTCAGTGCCCTATGAAAATCCCTCTTGATATGAATCTGAATAGTTAATAGACCATGAAAAATAATGGACATTTGTTGGACAGTGCACACTAGCATGCATCATGATTGATTCAATTGGTCTGTGTTTAGCTCGACAGCCCCTGGTAAAACTACACCATTATGCTGGCAAAAATATTAATCACATCATACTGTATATTTTATTTTATCACTTAGTACCAGTGAACAAAGATTCTTCCAGGGCTGCATATGGCAGCCAAACGACTGCCACTGAGATGAATGGGAATGCTAATGGATGGCTTTCTCCAGGTATTATAGACCTCTTTGGATTGATGTGGGCAGCCAAGCATTTTTAAAAAGTTTCCAGATGACCACTTCCATGGGAGATCTTTTATTCTCCATTCCTGCTCCAAATGCATAATTTGGAGAATCATCCTGGCTGCCTTTTTTGTCCTGGACAGGTTACTTCTCGCAACACAACAGACGTCAGTGGCAAATTATTTTAACTAAGCTGCCAACTTGTTTGCATTCCAGACCTCATGTCGAGCAGCGTGCTTCAGTCAATAAAACTTAATATCGGAGACATTTCCTTCAATCTCATCCCTCCTCCTCTTCCTCCACCTTCCTCCCTTTGTTGAACGGATCACACAGTCATTAATCAGCCAGTATCAACAGAAGCTCAGTGAAGTTTGCTGAGGCTAAATTTGGACCATCCATCACCCCGCTGAGTTGTCTCATAATAAAAGGCTGCATACATTTTTCTTGTGTTCACTGTGGCAGGCCCTGATAGGATCTCTTTGTAGAGTTTGGTCCACCCCTGATTCATTAGCTTGCAGAGTGGTAGCGACAGAATAAACGCCTGCTGGATGTAGATGCTATCGGAGCGTGATAGATACCCCTGCCTCTGAAATTAGGCAGGTGGACACAGAGAATTTAGAATGGAGCGGATCTCAATTGTGTGCCAGTCATTCTAATTCAGATAACTGTTGCAGACACTTGAGAAGGGAGGAATTATGACAAAACCTACAGACCAGCCTAGATTTAGAACATGTAGTGCAACATTATGGTTTCTCTTTAAGATTGACTGTATAGATGTGGTACAGCATTATAGTTTCTCTTTAGAATCTACTGCATCCACTTTTTAAGTCTGATGCAATGTGTCAGCGCTTCTAGGTCCAAATATGCTATCAGATGCCAAAAGCAAAACAACAAACGGTGCTAATATACATTCACGGTATGCTGTAATTCTACCCCAAAAAATCTTGAGTCTAACCTTTCTCTCCATATCAAAATCTCATATGGCCAGACTGTGATTCATCTTTTATTAATCGATTAAAAATCGGTGTCTGGGACACCATGAGCCTGAAGACTACAGTGAGTTTTTAAAAGCTTTGCTTAAATGTGAGATATGTATAAATAATGCTCATAAATGGCTGTTGAAGCTTGGACCCAGAAACGGTATTCCTTACGTCATGATTTAACAATGTGGTGCAACATTATGCTTTCTTTATAGGATCTACTATGTAGATGTGGTGCAACATTGTGGTTTCTCTAGAATATTCTGTCTTTTATTTTTATGGTGTATTGCTTTTTTTTTTTTTTTTTTGAGGCATGAATCTCATACCTTCACTAATCTTCTAAAAGAACATTTTTGATTGAAAAGAGCCGTTCAGACCATAGATGGCAGTAACTTACCACGAGCCTGTGCTGACCTGCAAAAAAAGGAGACATTCCCTAATGGTTTGTGCAAAAGAGCTATGTTATGTCAAATTAGTCGCTTACTTCTTCTAAAATTGCAGTCCCAACCCACCATGCTTTGCACTGAGGATTCAAAGAGCTGTCATTTAGTGCTACAAGCAATGTAATTACATGCAAGAGAGAAAAGGGTCTTTCCACATGCAAATGACTTGATACCATATGATGATGGTAACTTTAAAATAACATTCAAAATTATAGTGACCCCTGGATGTTTTTAGACTCTTCAAATGTTTGAATTTACCTATATATTTATATACATTTTAAGTATCATTTAAGTGTTGATGAAGTGCATCAATAAAATCTTCTTGGGCTTTTTTTATTTTTATTTACAAATCAATGTTTTTGTCTAATGATTTATTGAAATTAAATGTATTTAAAGAACTGGCACAACTAATAGACAATTCACAAAGTGTGAAAGAAATGTGTTACATATCTTCAGGGTTAATTCCATGTGCTACTGTAGCAACTACAACCTTGTGTTTTGAGAAGACTCAGAAAATAGCAGAATCATTTACACCAGCCCGAACTAACACACAACTGTCCGAAATTAACTAACATGCTCTTTATACAAAGCCATTAGTCCCCAATGAGGAAGCAGCAAGCGCATGATGAATTAGGAAGGGCTAGAGAATAGTTTAAATATAGAGATGAGGGGATGGAAGTTCTTCATCTTGTTGACACCACGAATAAAAAATGGAAAATCAAGAGGGAGGATCGATCATACTGTGTGCTTGTGTAATTCCAGCCGCCCTGAATGTATGTGACTAGAATGTCACATTGCACTGTGGGATATTTTGTGCTGTGTTTTGTATATACTGTGCAAATATAGTTTTCCAGGTATTTGCATTGTGCACAGAATACATACTATATAGGCTACTCCAGAAATAGTTTGCTTAGTGTGTTAGTACGCTGTTCCGAACATAACCACTGTGAATGGTTTAATTAGTCACACTGGAAATAGAAAGTACAGATGCAAGGTTTCAGAGATAAAACTCCTATTCATTTTCACTCAACAATATCTTATAAACCTTTAAAAACAGACTACGAGGTTAATTGCTTGTATATGCTTTTGTTTAAGTCATTAGCCTGCATTGTTTCAACTTTATTTTTACAATAATTGTGTTTCACAGTGGAATTCCTGGTGAAAACTACATTACCCATGATTCTGCAAAAAACTCCACCAATCAGAGAATTGAAACAAGCAAATTGTGCCAAAAGAACTCTTTAGCCTCGCTCACTCCTGTGAAGCACTGCAAAAGATGCTCTCAAACTACTTAAACATCTGTATATATACTCTATGTATAAGCCATTAGGATAACTTTGTACAACCTACCTTTGTAAAACTACCTTTGTCCGATTTTCAAATACTTTTTTGCTTCAAATTAAAGTTTAATGTTTTGTTTCACCTCGCAGCTGGTTGGTTGGTTCATGGCTTATAAAGCTTTAATGAAGGCTTTTTAAAAATCCCTATGGGAAAAATGTTTTGTGAACCAAGGCCGCTTGAAAAATGTACAAGCACTGTTGCACTCTATAATCAAGCATTTGTGGGATAGAGTATTCTGTGTAGTGTGCTCTCTTGAAAACTGCATATTTTGGCAATTGTAGTAGGTCACCCAGGCGTTCTATGCTGAAAATGTACATGTGCACAGTAAACACTTACCACAGAAACAGTACCTATTATGTTATGTTAGTATACTATTTTAGTCAATGGTTTACCGTCATTAAAGTAGAAAAGAGAAAGAGGTTTGAGAGAAAACGAGTCAAAGGATAATGTGTGCTGGGAAGGACAGCCAAAATGAGGCATTTCACATTTTTCCCCTGGGAGAGCAATGACTTCCCAAACGTGTGCCGAGGTTTCTGGCAAGCGCACGTGTTTTGCAGTGCAATGACAGAGAACCAAATTCTAAAAAAGTAAAGGATGGACAGATATTGAAGACCGCAAATACAGGACGAACGGTCTCGTTTCAATTTCGGATCGCTCGGTTTTACCAGCTTCAACGGCAGCTGTTTACTAAAGAACAAAGTGACTTTGCCCTTTTCCCTTAGGCAAAAAACTAGTTAGATCGATTCTGAATCAACAGCAGTTATTGGCGTATTATCAATGTGAATAAAACGGGTAGAATGGATGTTGAAATTGCTTTCGATTGAACATCGGTGGTAGGGAAGGTTAACAAGCATTAAAGCACCTCTGTGGTAATTTGATTGAATAAACCCCTGCATGCTAAAGCAACCAGACACAAAGAGTCTCCAGCTCGCATCTTGAAAATGGCAGCACAAGACAGTTGAGAGAGTTTGGTGCTGAAGGTCATGTCTGGGTTGGGAGTGTCCTACTGAGAGCGGGCTGACACACCTCGGCCTCTGCCAATACTTCCTGCAGGGGGTCTTGTTTCAGGAAGTGATATTCGTCAGGTAAGGGTGTGAGGTGATAAGAAAGGGTGACAAGCCGCCTATATTCATACAGATACCATCTGCTCAAGTCTGACATGCCATACATAAAAATGTAAAATAAGACACTGGCTCCCTAGACAGGCCCAAGGTGAATGAGGCAGACATACGCTCGATGGAGTTGAACTGTTTTAATATTAATGGTTACATCTCTTACGTCCTTTAGAGGGTAATGACTGTAACTGCCAAAATGGCGTCAGTGAGACGAGAGGATGAGGAGAGTATGTAAATGAACTCTTTACATAGGTTTTCAGAACCACAAATGGCTCTAGGGACTACGTTAAAGGAATGAAAAAAAAGAAAGAAAAAAAAACTTAATGTTGTTCTAATCCAGCTGATTTTTTAAATCCATTTGATTTTGTTTTGTGGAACCAGTATTATTTTAGAATCATTTATATAATATTATAGTCTTTATTAATATCTTGAATTAGATTTTATTTTTATAATCTTCACTTTTCATTTCTTTTTAGCTTTAATGTATTTTTATTTCAGTACTTATTATTAGTATTTATTTCAGTACATTGCCTGTGCAAAATTTCTAGTTTTTGTTTTTTAACTTCAGTTTTTTATCAAATTTTTTTTTTTTTTTTTTTACATTATTTCAATAACCGAAGAAAAAAAAAAACAGTTTTAGTTAACAATAACAAAACTGTGTGGAACACAAAAGGAGAATTTTGTGCTTATGACTGGTCGCTACAGAAGCCCTAAACGACCATGGATTATTATTTTTTTCTATCTTGTTTTCTTGTGATCACGAGATAACAACTTTTGTTATCTCGAGATCACGAGAAAACAAGATAGAAAAAAATATATATATATATTCTATGGCCATTTAGGACTTCTGTAGGTCTCTCCTTTCCATCCAGTGGGAACTTGAGCTTCAAGAAGGACAGCAAACAGCATAAAAGTATAATAAAATGTCATAAAAGTTTTTTTTTGAAGTTTTAGCCTACCATACAAGATCTGTCCAGAGTTGTTAACTAAGTACAAAGGGATCATTGAGCCAGTGAATTTAATTCTGATCCGAACCGAATCAATTTAATTAGCAAACAAATTATTCCATCTGATTTTACGAACTGGATCAGCCGATTCATCTTAATCAGTTTGATCACGAATCGCTACTTCTCTCATGATCTCTAAGGAACGTGCCAAAGAGAATGTTATATTTTGCTTTGTTAAAAGCTTATTTTTCGCCACGGAATAAAAATATAAAAAAGGTAAAGGCCATAACCTCACAAATTTGACATCACAAGTTTACATGTCGCAATTTTTAGACACAATTCACATGCAGAATTCTGAGAAGAAAGGTAAGAATTGTGATATTAAAAATCGCAATTACCTTTTGTATATTTTTATTTCGTGTGCTTTTGTTTGTCACACAAATATGACTGACTTGGAATATATGATTCATGAGTCTCATGGACCACTATAATAATTTTTTTATGCCGCTTTTTCGGCTTTTTAGGGCTTAACAGCCCCAGCCCTCATTCACTTCAATTATATTGAGCCGCCAGGATATTCTTCAAGATACAACTTTCCATGAAAGAAAGAAAGTCCTACTGTTTGCAACGACGTGAGGGTGAGTAAATGATGACAGAATTGTCATTTTTGTCTGAACTATCCCTTTAAAGTGTGTTTGTGAGGGAAAATATCTCCACCATACAGCCTGACACAGGGACACCGTGATGGTTCTTTTTTTAGTGGAGGATGAATATGTATGACTTCACCTCTCTGAATGTATACTCCCCATCTGTCTGTGCACGTATGGCTGTGTATGTCTGAGCAGTTTTTTGCTGCTAACAAGAAGCTGTCCATCTATTTTATTTATGTGTATGGCTCTCGTTGTTGCTTCAAGTTCAGGCCCAGGTGAGGAAAAAAATTCTGGTAGACACACAACTGTATTAACATAGAGTGCAAAGGCAGGCAGGCATACATTCCACGGGAGACACACTACATTCTCCATCCTGCTGCTGTGGCAAAATGCATACAGGCCAAAAAGAAAAAGAACAGAGAGTGCTGCAAACCATTTCAGTACACGTGAGAGCATTGGCTTTCATGCATGTTTATGTCTGCATTCTGAATTCAGTGTTGTTCAGTGCATAGAAATGTGTTCAATCAAAAGCTGTTCTCACATGTTATGGCAGACACATGCCTAGACTACTAAATCAATGCATACATCCATATTGAAAGATGCTTTGTGATGCTTGTGACACCATATTTAATTTCAGTCAAGTTAAAAAAAATGATCTGTGTTCAAAAGACTGCCTCAGAGAATGGTGTGGGATGATTGATAGCTTCAGTTACTGAATAGGGTGGTGGAAGTCTTTTGTGGTTAAGGGGAGGTGACTTCACTGGGGTCAACTGGTGAACTGGAGCGATATTGAGAGATCTCTATCACCATTGTGCCCTTGAATGAGGCACTTTCCAACAGATTTCTCCAAGGTGAGCACTCACTGTTGTTACTGAAAGTTGCCTTGAATAAATGAGAAGTTGCAATCATAAAAAGCCGTATGCATTTAAAATCCTGTATTTAGCAATACATTCAGTTACTCAAAGATATAAGGGAACACTTTATTTTCATGGTCACCTTTAGAAATGCTGTTCATTATAAGTAACATTGCACCTACATGTCACCTAAAGCCACTTTTACACCAAAATTACCTGGAACAATTTGTCCCAGGAACTTTCCCCCCCTGACCTTTTGCTGTCTGCATTTCCATCACGGTCTAAAGTACTGTGAAGATTAAGTCTGGTGACTTTCCAGTTCGAATGGCAAACAAGTATTACTGTACGCACCGCAACAGACTTTTAAAAATGGTGGTTGAACTCAACCAATCAGCATGTTCAGTGTGCAAGCTCCACCCCCCGAAGATTCCTGATCTTTGAAAAAGTACTACCTCACGAGCAGGGACTTTCTGAGTGGAAAATTTTTACCCAGAACTTCATTTAGACCCTGGTTCTTGTGGTGAAAACGCACCGAGTACCACCCCAAAGTCTCTAGTTCCTGGGTAAAGTTCTTGTGGTGGAAACGTGGCTTAACTATCATTAAAAACTAATATCTTAATATATTAATATCTGCTAACACTTTATTTTGATGCTCCCCAATAGACATTCTACTGACTAGGTAACTTTGCAAGTACATGTCTCCAAGAGTCTCCTAATACTCAACTCTAATGAGAATTTGTAGACATGTAGGTGCAATGTTAAAATATGTATATATAAATATGTAAATATGTATAGTGTTTTTGAAGTAAGTCTCTTATGCTCACCAAGGATGTATTTATTTGATTAAAAAAAAGATAAAACGGTAATATTGTGATATATTATTACACTTGAAAATAACTGTTTTGTATTTTTATATATACATTTTTACTTTTCTATCAAAGTGCCTTACTTTTTTTTATTAAAGCTGACACAACGTCGTTCCAAATCCAGTTGAACTCCTGCTAATAATCCAATTCAGGATTCCACAAGAAGTCTCATATATATCTGCTGTCGGTGGTTCCTGTATTCCAATCCTCTGAAAGATTGTGGGTGTCTTAAACCCCTTTAAAAGGTTTCTTGTCATGGATGGCATTCCCATCACTCCAAAGTACCAGTGGGGAAGGTCACATGTCCGGTGTATGATTGATGGGAAAGGTGAAACTCTCATACCTCAGACAGTATATCATTCACTTCTCTCACTTCTGACACAAAACACATTAAACTCTGGCTCCATATTCAAGAGCATGAGGAAATGCTCTTCAAGAACAGGTATGAATGCATTTAGAGTTCAGAGGAAGACATCTTATCTGGTATCGAAAATTAGATGGGTAAGCTGTCATTTAGTAGATTTAATTCCAGAAATCTTGATGTCATTTAGTTTAATTCTACTTTGTCGATTTCAAGGGGCATTAAGGTTACTCACCCCTACAATAATTATTTTAAGTAATTAAGTTAATTCAACTTGCCTAATTAAACAGTAGTTGATTCACACTTAGATAATAGTCATTATTAAAGCAATCTTCTGGGTTCAAAACAATTTAAACTATGGTACCTGTGGCATGATGTTGATTTACCACAGACCACTTTTGACTCATGCCTCGGTTTGTTAAAAAGTTTTCGAAAACCTTGTTTAGAAGGGGAAGCGGTTCAGGAGGGTTTTTAAAGCAGGAAAGTGAAGCTTTTATTTGTGTTTAACTACTTTTATAAATTCTAGTTCTTATGCACAAAATGTGTGTTTTTTGTTTTTTAGCTGCAAATTTGTCTGAATTAATTAGCAGTAGGACAGATGTTAATAGATGAAGATGAACTATTGGTTATGTGATATAGATCTACAGTAATTCCTGTTAATTGTTCTCTATGTAACCAGTCTTACATGTATCTTGCAAACCTACAGGGTTTATGGCTTACACAGTCATGCGGTTGTTCTGGATTGCAAAATATGCCTCATGATAAAAAACTATACAGCAATTGTGTTTCTTTACTCAGCTAAATATATTGGGTGGCTGTTCTGTGTAGTCATAATAGACCCAAACTATGAGGCAGTTTTGAAACGGCAAAGATTGTTTTTGTAGTATTGTTGACCTCGGTGTGAGTGTGTGTAGGAGTGAAGACACGTCCCCTGTGGTGATTTCAAAATGATCATGGTTTTTTACCCTGAGGGCTTCTGTCTCACTTCCCCTCAGGGGCCTGGTGCTGCCTTTATCTCTCATAGTTTCTCTCTGTCTCCATGCTAGCAGCCATGTCTGTGTTCTATTACATTCCAGAACATTCTGCAGCTCAGACAAACCTACTGCAAAAACATGTTTAAGGCTCGTTCACACCAAGAACAATGACTATAAAGATAACGATAACTATTAGCGTCGACACCAGCGGACGATATCATTCTGTTTATTCTAAGCGCACGCCACAGTTTTGTTGCCTTCCACTTTAAATGCTCAAGCTCTTTAAAGCAGGATGGATTCTGATTGGCTGTCAATGTTTTTATTGTTCTTCAACTTGAGGAAAAAAAAAAAAAAAAAAAAAAAACCCTTCTGAAATTCTAACTTTAAATCTCTCTGCTATTATTGAGGTGTGGAACTATATCTAGAATTATATCTTTATCATTATAGTTATATCCTTAAAAGATTAGTTTACTTCAGAATTAAAATTTCATGATACTTTACTCAACCATGTCATCCAAGATGTTTATGTCTTTCTTTCTTCAGTCGGAAAGAAATTATGGTTTTTGTGGAAAACATTCCAGGATTTTTCTCCATATAGTATATTTCAACTGCTAAAAACGGGTTGAATGTCCAAATTACAGTTTCAGTGCAGCTTCAAAGGGCTTTCGCTTATCTAGCGAAATGATCGGTTATTTTCTAAAAAAAAAAAAAAAATATATACCTTTTAACCACAACTGCTCGTCTGGCTCGTCCTTTCCAACGTAATTACGTTGGAAAGGTCATGTGTGATGTAGGCGGACGTACTACAGTAGGGCGAAAAAATCCATATAATTTTTTCCTCCAACTTAAAAATTGTCTGACATCGTTGTTTTACCTTTTTTTTTTTTTTTTGGTGAAGGCCCTTTGAAATATTCTTTGCACATTCTTGCACTTGCTCGGTACTTCGTACTTCTGGCTACATCACGCTTTCCAGTGTGATTATGTAATGCATGGCGCAGAGCAGTGCAAGACGAGCATTTGTGGTTAAAAAATATAAATCTTTTTTCTTTTTTTTTTAGAAATTGACTGATCTTTTTGCTAGATAAGACCCTTATTCCTCATCTGGGATCATGTAGAACCCTTTGAAGCTGCAATGAACCTGCAATTTGAACCTTCAACCCGTTGGTAGCCATTGAAGTCCACTATATTGAGAAAAATCCTGCATGTTTTCCTCAAAAACCTTAATTTCCTTTCCACTGAAGAAAGAAAGACAGACATAAACATCTTGGATGACATGGGGGTGAGTAAATTATCATGAAATTTAAATTCTGAAATTAACTAATCCTTTAAACGGGCCCTAGAGCTTAAAAGCAAAGAGCAGCTAGAAAAGGAACGTTTGTCTAGTAAATTTTGGCCATTCTTGCTGGTTGTTAGGGTTTTGCTAGGCAGGTCTAAGTGGCTGCTTGTTGTAATGGTTTTCTCAATTGCTGCTAGGGTGTTCCTTGCATGTTGTTAGGGTGCTGATAGGCAGTTCTGTGTGATGGTTTGTTGCTAGGGCAGGTCATTTAGGGTGTTCCGATTAGATGCTTGTGCTAAATTGTTCTAGATGGATAATGTTGCTATGGTTTTGTAGATTTATGAACAGACATTAAGAAATTAATGGAGAAAATCCTGATTAACCATTGTATTTAGACAGTAAGAAGAACAGACAAAACATTTTGGCATTTATTTATTTAACAATTTCATTCCATACATGTGAATTAGGCTTAAAATTGAATTTCGAATCAAATGAATACACCAAGGAACACATAAAAAAAAAAAAAAAAACTAAAAAAAAACTAAAAAAACAAAAAGAAACCAAATGAGGCGTTTTCATTTCAGCTTGCTACAAGAAGCACAAACCCTTCGAGTTCTGAAGCCACTATCATTTCAACAGCTAGATAGGCCAATTCGCTTAAAAACCAGGTACTCGATCTACCAGTGCACAGTATGCTACCCACTACATCTGCTTCACTGGCACGCAGAATTGTTTTGCAATGTGAGAGGAACATGGTGAAATTTAAGTAGCGTTTGTCGGTTTATTTTTTACAATTCAACTACAGACGTTTCTGGAACAGTGCACATTGTGGTGCAGGTGCTAAATCTAGCAAAGTCATGTGAAAAACTGTGAAAACACTGTTTCCTGCAAACTATTTGATCTTGACCTACATGTAGTGTCCTTACTATGACAACAGCCCTCTTAGTGTAACACATTACAAGCTAAATTGGTGTGCATCTTTTTATGCTCTAAATTTCGCAACAGGTCGTTACAGCAACTGGATAGCTTTGCTTTATTAATGCGGATATGTTAAAACAATATACAGCTTGTGTGACGTGAATTGAAGATATGTGAAGCAAGGCATATATACACATGCTGGCATGAGAAAAGTAAGAGCATCAAATAAACCCTATAGTGATGTTTTAAATGCAGCATGATTAAGCAAATAGAAATGCATTGGTATGAGCTACGTTATTAGAAAAAAAAAAAAAAAAAACCCACTTGATTCATACCTGAGATGCAAAAAAAAAAAAAAAAAAAAATGCAAATGATGTAATTGGGTGACAAACTAACAGTTTTGGATTTACAGTGTTACAGTTTCTGTTGTTTCATAAACTGGTTTGTTAAAAAAGACTAGATGCACAAATGCTTTTATTTCAGTGTATGAAATATACTGAACCCAAATCTTTTCAGTAAATAAAAGGTCGATGAGAGTGAATGCATTTTACTATCTCCACATATCCCTGTAATCATATATGGTGTATTTTAGATTTCTTTATTCTGCCTTTTGATAGATTAAAATAAGCCTGCTAATTAGTATAGTCTGTATTTTTATAGTTTGTCAGGATGAGAAACAAGCCACCTCTATTTTATATGAACCTTTTTTTTCCAGATCCTAATGTTCAGTATCCAAAACAAAGTGACATAACAGTTGTATGAGTTATCACTTGCAGACTCCAAAAAGGTTTCTGACACAAGCTCTGTTCCAAAACCTAGTGAGCCGCCTACATAGGCAGCATCCTAACTGTAATGGAACCTTATAAGTGACCAATTTGGAACACTTCACACTGGTAGCAATTCAGTTGAGTTTGCAGTTAGCATGTTGCTAATAAGCTAATGACATGATAATTTTAATAAGCATTAAACCCAGTAGCACAAACAAATATTTAATACAATAATAAGTTTTGAAATAATTTCAATACTTTTCACTATTGAATGCAATATTAAGCTTATTTTGCACTGGGCTGGAGAAGGTTAAGTACTATAGGTTTTGGAACAGAACAGTGGTCTGTATTTTAATAATCACTTGCAGCCTTGCTAGTCTTTCCACACCAGCTAAAGTAAATTAACTGGGGACTTTATTTACTGAATAAAGGTTTTATCCAAAAGTTTTAGGCTGTCATTTTAGCTATGAACCCTTCATAAATTCCATTGCAATCACTAGTTGAACAAAAAACATCAAACTTGAAATGCATTCTGCTGCATTAAAACGTGAATATGAGGTGACAAATATAACATGCAATGTATAAAGGCAAGTTTGAAGGAAAGGAAACAACCAGTCTTCAATTAGACAAGATTCTGTAAGAGCTGAAGTGACAAAACAACATGAAGCTCCCACTACAAACACAAAGGCAATTATGGTGATAAAAGAAGCTGATTTATTTGTTCTTTAGAAAGGTTGAGTATGTTCTGTAACGGGTCAAAATCTGAGCAAGTGAATATATTTTCTTGATAATTGCATGTGATTTACCTGACCATAAAGGCAGCATTAGGTCATTGTCACAATCAGACAGACAAGTACCAAACATTGTTAGCAGTTATTATGCCAGACAGATGGCATTGAGCCAATCCACAGAGAGAGAAAGTAGCAAGAAAAAAGAAATAAATTAAAGGTAATCGTGGCTTGAGTAGCATGTCAGCACGTGAGCGGTTATGTTTCATTTCATAAGGCTTAAATTGATTTTTTTTTTTTTTGTGCACTGATAAACGGTTTGGCCTTAAGTAGTATGTAATCTGACTGATAACACACAGCCCATTGGCTCTGTCAAAGGATACCATATTCCTAGCCATTAATATATTCACACATATTAGGGATAGATGTGACAGGACAATTACATTTGAGTAACATACTTGTATATGGAAGTGATATGTGTTATTGTGGTGCTTAGAACTAAAATGAAAAGATGTTTTCGAGATATGACTATCAAAATGTAAAGCTTGACCATCTATTGGTTTTATAAGCTTCACTGATATCTTTACTACGTGAGAATGGAGACAGACTGTGAAAGCAATGATGGTAGCCAGGTATGAACAATAATCTTCATCATTTACAAGAAACAAAGATCAGGTAAAAGTGTTTTAAATTCTACAAGTCTCCCATTCAACAAATACATAGCTTTGCCGTTTTAACAAGTATCCCATTGCTGCCACAATTGCGTCATACTCATTGAGTGGTTTTCAATTAAGCAAAATTCAATAATTTACAGTTGAACTAAAGAAAAAAAAATCAAAAATGTTTTCCCAAAAATGTGATACTTATACAGTATATACATGCCTTGAGCTAAAGCAAATGTTATGAAGTTGTGAAGAATCTTTTAATAACAAATAAGATTAAAAAAAAAAGAAGTTTTTTTCCCCACCAATATTTAGTTCAGCTAATATACAAACTTGATGGATTTAGGGATCCCAAAGTCTAACAACAATTTTCACTAGTTACCACATTTAGCAGATATATTATACAGCCTTAGCAAGGTTGTCTATTCATCATAGAAATCAACAAAAGAACAGAAAAAAAGATACTTTCATTTCAAAAACACTTCCAACCATTAACATAATCCATGACTTTAGTGTACTGATGTTTGGGTAATGAAAATCAAAGTTATTTTTACTTCATGAATTCTTGCATTAGACCTCATTCATGAGTCGATGTGAGTCGTTTTGTGCTTATTTTTTGTTTGGACTAAACCTCACACTGGAATGAGCAGGTGGGTGACACTGTATGAATGCTGCACATCGGCAACATTCTCTTAACGTTATTATAACGTATGTGTAGTGCTCGGGTTTGCATAAAAAGTTTTTTGGGATCTTTCATGGACTGTATATTGATCTGACCGATGACGTGAAGGTTTAAGAGCACTGAAATAGTTGCGCTCTAATTATTTTTGTTTCTTTTTAAAGTATCGCTTTCTGTGTTATGAGATATCTTGTATTCGGCACAGCGGCTGTGTAAAGAGCTGAAGGATGGCATACAGATGGTTCCCACCTCGACCGTGGCTCTGTTGTTATGGGAAGGCCGATCAGTGCTGAAACACACAGACTGGTGCAGAACCAAGTGTCATAAGAACCAAGCAGTGGAAATGCATCATCATCATCATACTACACAAACACACAACTGGGCTTCTTCTTTCTTTCTTTGCTTGGTTGCTAATTCACGAACCTGCTATGGTTTATTTGGTAACCAGAGCTGGTTAACCTAACTGCTTATCCTAATTTAAAAACACAAGGTGATTTTCGGAACACACTGATATCTTCTGTGGAGCTATTAATTTACGTATTCAATATCTACAGTTCAAGTACAAAATACTGATTTTAGCCATAGTGTGAGCTGTCAGTTTCACATCATGTAATGATCATTTGGAGAATGGAGCATCTCTACGTACCGATAACATTATTAACACCTAAAAATCTGTAGAATAAAAAGGGAACCTCCCTCACTTCAAGTCTGAGTATATTTTTACTACTGTACATCTTTTTTTTTTTGGGAGAAACATCACAATAAATGGATTCAGCATGAATCACAACCAAAATAAAAGTAAAAATGAATTAAAACAATAACAGACCACAGAACATTTTTAAAAATCATAACGCTGAAGATAAAAAGCAAGCAACCAATCAGGCCTGACAAACATGAAGGCATTGACTGAAATTCAGCGGACATCTGTATATTTAGGCACTGTGAGAGGATGATGGGTGAGTCCTTACTGAAGGATGGCTGCAGACAATTTCTTTCTTTTTTTTCATATTTGGAAATTTAGACATTTTTGGACTACTTTGGGGGTGTTTTACAGCTATATAATGATTACAAAAGGTGACATCTTCAGCAAATAAGTTGCTCGTAAAAAGTAGCAGGTGAGCTGTTATTGAAAAAGGCAAAAGAAAACCAAACTGAAATGAAAAAACAAACAACAACAACAAACAGAACGGAAAAGAAGTGTGAGAAGAAGCTTCCGCTGCTGTCTGAAGAAGTTCCTACACGGTATAGGGAAGGAGGGAAGGAATGAGAGGAGAGAGAGGAGCGCAGTGCCACTTGCAGTCTAAATGAAATACTCTTTCTTTTCTTCTGCGTGTGCGTGGTTGCCGTCAGCATTGATGATGGCTGTGTCTGCGTCCGGAGCGTCATCCGCTCCTTTGGCCTCATTTGTCAAATACGTGCCTGGAGAAAAAAACAAAAAAAAAAAAAAACATACACAAGGTCTTGATTTAAAAAACAATGTGATTTTTTTTAAATGTCACTGAAACTCTACAATACCTATTTATGTGGACTGGTAAAAAAAAAAGCAAAGTGTTAGAAACTTCAAAATGGTAAGTTTATATAAGAAAAATAGGTTACACTTTATTCATGTCCATGTTAGTGTAATTATACATATAAGTACTTACTCTGAGTTATAATAATTACCTACTGTTTGTGCTTACTAGGGTTAGTGTAATGCATGTAATTATGCATAATTTATATTTATTACAACAGTAACTGCACGTAACATGTAACAAGGACTGTAAAATACAGTGTTGCCGAAAAGAAGTGATATTAAATATTTCAAGAAACAATTTTAACATAACTATATATGCAAGTCAATGCTAGTAATTTTTATGCAGTACTGCTCAAAAGTTGATTAAGATATTGTTGAAATATTATTTAAAAAATAATATTGAAAACAACAAGCCAACATAAAAATGAAAAAAAAAAAAGATTAATTTTCAGAAGGCATTACATCAGTGTAGGGTATATACACAAAACGCTATTATTTTATTAAAATTTAATTGTAATATATATATATATATATATATATATATACACACACTTCACAATGTCTTTGTATTTGGTCTGCCACCTTTTTGCTTTGATGACAGCAGTGTTTCATTGTTTTAAATGATTCAAAGGATTAAAACTGTGGTTTTGAATCACATGTGGTCTCAGGCATTTGACGCCCACTGTAGATGATGATCACTGTATCTAGATTTTACAGACAGTAAAGGAAAATTTTACCTTTATGCCGTGCCAGGTAGCGTCCCAATACAATAATTAAGCACAAAGTGGCGAAAACGACAACAGCGACTACTCCACCGATTAGAGCGTGATCTGGCACGTTTTTCTGGGCATTGGGATCTGTAAGAGAGTGAGAGAGAGCAGGTTGAAAGAATTGTTGGTAACCTTTCTTGTTACTTTTACCTTTCAAAATATATATTGCAGGTTGACAACAGATAGTTTGGACTAAAGCTTTAGCCCTCTCCTGTCTGCTCAACTATAGTTAGGGCTGGTCAAGGAGTATAAAGTCTCTCTGAACTGACAAGTCGAGCCATATGGGGGTTTGACAGGGTTTTATGCATGCACAGAATGAAAGTAAAGAGGAAGACATGAGCCATAACAAACACAGTGTTTTCCAAACATACATTACATGGTCAAAAGTCCTTTCAACGGGGTCACTGATGCTCTAAGAGCATATCTCCGAGTGGAACGTCTTCCCAGTAGTGATGTGTCGTTCCTTGGTGTGAAGAACATTTTAATAATATAAAGAACCTTTTTGTGCATTGAAAAGTTTCCATGGATGTTAGAGGTTCTTTATGGACCAAATAAAGAACCTTTTTTAAGGGTGTAGAGTAGTGTAAAGCTCTTTGTAGAGGACAAGACCTGCTGTTCAAACTGTGAGTGACTTCATTTCGTCCTTTATTGTTAATTTATAAGATGGGCCCATCTCCTTTCTCTCTGCGAGCTGTGGTTCTTTATTATTTCCCCGCTTAGTGCCATTTGGAGTGGTATATTATAATTGACAGCATGCGTTGCATCTGCCACAGTGTGTGCGTTTAATCCGGGCTGTGCTTTGTGCTGCGGGAGCTTCCTAATCACTGCCTGCAATTACTGTATCAGCCGCACAAAGCCGGGATAAACTCAGGGCCAGAGAGCCATTCAAACAGTCCATCAGCTCTCATTTCAGTAATGGAGAATCCTACCTCAGATCGACATCGGCTGGGCGCGTCGGCTCCATCCCTCTGATTGACATCTCACAGTCTCTCTCGCTCTCTCTCTCTCTCTCCCTTTCAATAATAGCATTTCTTCTCTTTGTTGTGTTTACAGGAGGAGTATAAAACCTACAAGCTGCATCTGACTTTCCTGTGACAATCAATCACAATAAAAAAACAAAATATGTGCAGATCTCTATCACCCTTTTAGCGGCTCGCTGAAATATGAAATGTGGAACGGTTCCTTGTATCTGACAGGCACATGTTTCTGAATTTCCAACAGTGAAAGGCTGTGGTATTAAACTCTCTCAATTTTTATGACACCAATAAATCAAACTTAAGTCCCAAAAAGTATTTCACCGCAGATATGTGTGACTTTAGTTCAGTTATCAAACGGCCTCGGCTTCACCCTTTTTCTACCAAAATGGTTGTCACACCCAACCAGAAATCACTAACACCTGTCTAACTAGGGAATGCAAGTAGCAAAGTAACAAAACAAATTCTTGGCATTGCCATTTGAAATCTCTGTACTGGTATGTGTTCAGACACTTTTGTCCCTGTACATTAGACTGTGAATCTCAAGTACATCCCCTTAGTGTTGTGATAATTAGCCCTTCTCTGTCCTCGCTCTATTTTTAATCAACGCGCAGTAGGGTTGCCATGCTGAGTGTCGTCCTAGGGTGAGTCCATTGACACTGTGAGAGGCCTGGTAATCTCTAACTATATTAAGGATAATTTCTACAGTTAGGGAGAAGGAGTTACATAGTTCATTTCATTAGTCAAAGCAAAAACAAGAGTGGTGTACAGCTCCTGCCTTTACGCTTTCCTAGGGGGTCAACTTTTTATAGGATTTTATAATAATTTTCAAATAATGACTCTCTTTTTAAAAGTCATTTCCAGGGTGCAAACTTGTGTGTGTATATATATATATATATATATATACACACACACACACATACAGTACTGTGCAAAAGTCTTAGGCATGTATTTTCACCCCCCAAAAATGCTTTTAAGCCAGTTATTTATATCTTTTGTTGTAGTGTGTCAGTAGGAAATATCAGTTTACATTTCCAAACATTCATTTTGCCATTAATTGTAATAATAATGGTGAGATCAGATCTCCATGTGGAGCACCTGCTGTTATCAAACTCCTTGTGCATTCAAAAATCTCACTGGATTATTACAATTAATGACAAAATTAATGTTTGGAAATGTAAACTGATGTTTCCTACTGACACACTACAGAAAAAGATATAAATAACTAGCTCAAAACCATTTTTGGGGGTAAAAATACTTACCTACCTAAGACTTTTGCACAGTAGTATATTCGTAACTTGTAATAAATCATATTTATGATAAACCTTTAAGGTTTACGCAACCTGTATCCTCTTTTGGTATACCTAGCATATTTTTTTTAGTAACCAAAGGCAAAAGTATACATATTATATTCAGTAACAGGATAATATTGACAAAAAAAGCAGAAAAACACAGCAAATTTATTTATTTATTTTACACATTTTAACAACCATCTAATATAAGAAAATGGCACAGGTTTAAAAGGTTTCTTTTTTGTAAAACTCTATATTTTTGATACCATATTCATGCAACTTGATTATAAAAATGCATTTTTATGTTGTGATCAAAATCCACTAGGGTCAGTTTACTTTTTAACTTTTACGGTTCTTCTGATATATAAATGCATATATATGAGTGATTCTATAATTGGAAAAAATAAAAAAATTAAGGAAAATTTTTTTTTCACTAACAGTAATGCTTTCCAGTATCTTATTGAAAACATATTCAATTTTAATAATTAAGTGCTTGCCAAACACAAGTCACTTTTAACAAAAAAAAAAAGAAAAAGAAAAAGAAAAAGGACTTCTTCATAGTATTTTTTACCAACTCTGTTACTGTCAATTCTGTTACATACTGTCAACATTGTTACTCGGAGTTTGACGGTAACAGAGCTGACAATTTTAAACTTTTTAGCCAAAGACTCACTTGCTAGCATATAAGAGAACATGGAAAAAGGGGGAAAAACACCACAGATTTTCCTTTAGAGAGAGTTGATGCTGTATATTCCTCCCCAAACCCCTTGTGCTTTGCACCCTGCACTTGACTTTCTTTTTTATTTTTTAACTCATCAGAGCATTTGTCCATAGACATGCATAACATAGCGAGATCCACCAGCAGAGAAGTGATATGTTTCCTCTCCCCTTGCACACATTATCTTTTAATAAGGCCTGCGACAGTCCTTCCCTTATGATTTAATATTGAAGCACCGCACGCACATTCCTATTTTAATATTCAGAATTTCTTCCCCTGGCCCTTGCATTGTGTGGCTCTGGCAAATGTAACAAATTAACTACATCGCTCTGATGGTGTGGGATATAAACTCACCAGCGGCACATCTGAGAAGAGGCTTTCAATCCGGCTGTGGCTAAACAACGCTGAAAGCGGCAACAGCACCCAGTGCGCGAACCCCTGCGGTCACATGAATTCTTAAAGGAAACAGTTTCAGTGGAGAAACATGCAGGAAGCACTCTTTTAACAAATCCACATGGTAGGGGGTTACGAAGAGGCCTCAGGGGTACAGGAGCAGCAGGGGCGGCCATGTTGCTCTCTTGTCGGGATGACATTTCAAGGTGAGCGTTACCATTAACTCCACATGCTAATTCAGGAGGACTGGCACATGCTGTCTAGGAGATTATTGTTACGGTAATCTTGAAGATATTTGTATAAATGCCTTAAAGGGCGACGGTGAGCGTGGGCTGAGTGTAAAACGGATGAAAGAAAGCGAACGTTAACGCTTCGGTGATCTTCTTTACATCGCTGGGCTATTGAAGGACAGTGACAGAGAAAGTGCTGAACTGGAAAGCTTCACCTTTATGGTACAATCGAACACTAGAAATTAACATTTACTGGGCGACTGCTGATGTGCTTCCAAATTGAAAGGTGAAGAAAGATGGTTGGCCTAGCGAAAGAATTGTAACATATCAAAACACCGCCCTCGTTCAAAGCACGAGTCTATGCGGAAAGCAAACTGAATGGAAACCTCCCAATAAATCACCTAATATGAAAATCCAGCAAGCTATTCAATGGCATTTATGATTTGATTGCTATATGCATGATTTGCTCTGACTCTTGGATTTAAATGTTCCACCACAATCAACCAGAAGCAAACCAAATTACGCATAAATTGTAAAATGCAGTGGAATGGAAAGATGGCGTTATTAACCAAATTATGAGTTTAAGTGTGAGCTCATTAGACTTGATTAGAAACTCGGCTGGATATTAAGCTGTTTACCATACATCAACATTAGTTCTCAGTGTCTGAGAACATCTGCAACTTCCACATTTAAATGGATTACTTACAAATTTAAGGCTCAGAAAAAGGTTTACTTTTTATATATTTTAATATTTTAGAGATTTTTTTTTTTTTTGTTAAAATACTTTTGTCATATTTAACTTAATATGCATTGATGACTAAGTCATTTATAGGTACATTGACTCCACCTGTGATGTGAGTTTTGTGCAGGACTATCTGTTTAAACAACCAACAAAGGTATTTTTGCAATTCCATTTGGTGATGCCATTGGCACAGAAATGCATATAAAAGTTTAAAAATGGCATATAAAATAAATGTAAATAAAGACACAGAGGAACAATGTATCTCATGGTAAATGTACTGTACTCTATATGAAGATCTGGATAGGTTTTTTTTTTTTTTTTTTGCTCGTTCTGTGGGTAAAAAGCATTTATCTCCATTGATGACCATTCAAAAAGCTACATGAGCTGAGAAACTGCTGTTGAGATGAATGGGAATGCTAACGAATGGCTTTCTCTAGGTATTATAGAGCTTCTTGGTACCCACAAGCCCCAGAAACAGGTCAATAAAACATCCTATAAGTATTTTATAAGAATTTCACAGTCTCTTAAACAATCTAAAGCATAGCTTTGGCTGATTTCCCAGTTAATGGACATTATAGTGTCTTTGCTGTCTAGGAGGGCATATGAAAATTCTGACTCTGACTTAAAGATGCTATAGTTCTTATTCTCTTCCAAAATGTACAGGCCCACTTCTTTTCATAACACATTGGAAGCAATAAAAGCCAGCCAATTAAATCATACCGCATATCTAGAACTCTGTAAATAAATAAATAAAGATAAATAATGGCCTAATGCACTGTTTAATAAGTCAATTATTCCCCATTTTCTGCTGAGATAGAACATTTGTCAATTGTGTCTAATGGAAAACTGTTACCAGGAAGAAATGGAGGCTTTTGTATTCAAGTTGTGGCCCTCATGGGAACTCAATCTAGGAAATAAACGTTAAACATTAAACATCCAAATCAACCATTCCATCCATTCTCCATCCACGCAGAAAGGAAAAAAAAAAAAAAAAAAAGTCTAAATGCTCGTTGGCCATCTTTCACATCCCTTTGCCCAGCACAGCAGCCTCTTAAATGACCCGTGAGTCTTTAGAAGGCTGATTTACATACCGGATGCTCTTGAGAGTTGATCTAAAGCCAAACGGGGGCAAAGGTGACCGCTGAGTTGGTCAGCATGGTTTAATTAGATTTTCAAAACAAATTACAGCTTCTAATTGTGGTTAAAAAAAGTGTGTCTGGAGAGAGACAGAATGATTGAACCCAAATAGGGTGAAAAAGAAAACAAATACAGGTGTTCTCCACCGAGAGGCACAAGCAGGCAAGATACTGAATGATTTGGAGACGTTACACTGTAACATTCATAATTAGGCCGTCATGCTTCAAATTTGATCTGCAGTGAATTCTGGGCAAGAGTGTTCATTTCGGCAAATTAAAGCAGCTCAAGGCTTCCAGAGGATTACTTAAAGTGTCTCCTTTCCACGGAAACTAAATGAATGAAGAGAGTCTTATTCGTAATTCATATTCGGTGGCAGAGTTTAATGATTTTTCTTTTTTCCTTTCCTGTTATATTTTAAATTGTTACCATAAGTCTTCCCTCGACATGACTTAATGTGACAGATCATCAATAACAGTGCTGCGTGACCGAGGAAAAAGACCTTTGCATTACATTTTAATTCCTCCTGTGTTGTGTCATTTTCAGAAAGGAGAGAAAGGAGGGCGCTCAGGACTCCTGTCTCAATATTTTACTGACCCTCCAGGGACACGGAAGCTGAAACAGCTGAAACTTTGGCTTATCCATTTAAATAGACATTTTTTTTTACTGGTGTCCTCTGGCAGCCCCTCTGAGGAAATGCTTTTTCATCCTGGAACACACCTTTCTTGAAGTTCAAATCAATAATTCTAAGATGTTCATAGATATGAAGTTTAAAATCATTTTAATCCTTTTACTGAGAATAAGCAGCAGGATGAATGATTTCCAAGATGAAATTCTCACTCTACACTTCTAAAACCCTAAAACGGGATTCGTTTTCTGGATATATGTCTCTAAAATAATTGTCTGTAATGTTTATCATCAGTTCATACAGGATAAGTAATGTCTGTAGAAATTTCAGAGATGGATTGTGCCCAGGAGTGCTGCAAATATTATAATGCTTTTAGATATTTCAAAGTGTGCCCCCTCCAATTTTTGGGGAATAATAATTATATTTTAAGAGTTTTGCTGCTGTTCCAAGGAAGAAATTTGCAGCCACCTATAAAGATTTTAAGACCAAGTAAAGCATCTATGTAAGTGGTCATTTACTATGGCTAGCGGTCACTTACCAGCTATTTAGCAAGGACAAATGTTAAGTCATCTATTTAATATTCATGAGCCAAGCTGATAAGGTTTATAATGTGTCTCTCCTACATTTCAGATTGTTCCTACACCCCGGGGTGTGTTTACTGCCTTTACGCTTTGCCATCACACATAACTGACCTATCAAAAAATGAATTCACTGTGCTAATTAATTATTACAGGAAATATTAAATATGAGCGTATATTTGAGATTAACTGGCAAATTCATTCAAATTTTAGACAAAATGTAACCATACTGTTGATATTTGCTAGCCTGTAATTCTATATTGCAATTTAAAAGACTTTAAAAGAAAATGTTATAATATACTGCATTTTCTCTCCATCACTTTGCTTTAATAATAAAATTACAGGCTTGTGTACTTTTTGCGTTTTGACAACCAAACAAGAACACAAACCTTTCAATCTCTTTTACATGGGTAACAAATGTCAAACAGATTAAGAAACAATATGAAATTAATTTTAAAGTTTTTTTTTTCTCCTAGTTCTCTTAAACTGTATTAGGTTTAGGTTGTAAAGGTCATTTTGAAAAGGTCATTTTTACTGGCACATGAATGTGCAGTCTGTAATAAGTCTTGAAAATCATAAGGGCTTCTCCGTAAATTTAATCACACTGAATCACCCTCGTCTTCGATTCACACATATGCAGCTACAAGTGTTCACATGACTTAAAGAAATAACTCGAGAAAATAAAACGTGGCTCTAGACTTCTCGTAAAGCACTAATTGGATGAACAAAGCTTTCCAAGGCGGCATGCATTGCTTGCAGACCAGGAACAAAGAATTGGAACTTGCAATTGATTCTCTGAGGATTGCTCATTTGTTTGCTTCTTACTGGGACTACAGCCCATGAACGAGGCAGTATCCAGGCCACAACTGACAGGCCCACGTCTGCCCATTATGCTCCTGCGGTGTGGCCATGTTGAGTAATTGCTAGGTTTTTGGTCAACGCTTCAAGAAACATATGTTTCACTCCACACTGCGAGACTCCTTGCAGGAGGTTAGTAGTTTCCAGCCATGTATAATGTGTCTCTTTTGACAAAGGGTCTTGGAGGAATCCACAGTGACCTACAGCGGAAATAATAGGACATAATTCGAAATAATTGGGTTTTTTTTTTCAAGCCAACATATTTCAAAGCTTCAAAAACTTCAGTACTTCCACGATAGACCCTCTATGTTTATGTCCTGGAGTTAAATCCAATTAAGCCGGGAAATTCTTGGCAGACGCTGGACAAGTTTAAAAAGTTTTGTAATAATTTTGCAAAACTGCTGCGCTTTGTTGTCCTCCCTTTCATTTCTGGCCTTGGCTAATGAACCCAAACCCAGACCCTCCCTAAAACAGATAAATTTCTGCACTTTCCTCTCCCTGTCCAAAGACAAAAGGCATGACCAATCATTATCCCTGTAAAAGTGCCTCTGTGGGACAATAACAGCACAGGGGTCTACGGCAGGGAGCTTTCATGCTGATTATGAAAAGTGAGCTGTAAATATTTTAAAATTCTCAGCATCCCCAGTACTTTATTCAACCTTTCAGCTTCTTAAGGTCACAGCTAATTTGCAAGCCATAAAAACGCATTTGGCAGATTTAACAGGGACGGGAGACGCACTGATGGCATCGTCTGGGCCCCGTGTTTCTTTGAGGAAGAGTTATTATTCCCATTAAGCCTGGCAGAACGATGAGGCCAGAAATTTGCTGCTGGTACGCCCCCATTGATCGCAGGCAGGAGAATAAGCTGCTAATGCATTTAGAGAAATAAGATCTGTTAACACTGCAGACGTTCAGCATTATAAGCTCAGAGAGAAATTCGCTTCAGCGGAAGGCATATGTTTGGTATTTTTTCACAAATAGCTGATTCCATTCTGGTCGACTCTGGTAGTAAACACAATGCAGTTTAAGGATAATTCCATCATAACCTGGCATAAAACTTGGATATCCTTAGGAATAGTCAGCCTGCTGATAACATACTGATGCAGGATAAACTTTAATCTGCACAAAATCCCATGTTTAGTCCATGTTATCCTCAAATTTAACCAAGTAAGCCACTTTGAGGAATAGAACCATGATACAATACAAACACAGCCACAAACTTCCCTCAAAGTTGCACCAACAGGGCTGTACCCCTCACAAGTGGCACAAAAATAGGTAGACATTCAAACGACCCTTTGGAGAGTCCACAGGGATTGCGAAAAATTTTAGATACACCTTATAAATCACACTGTCTATATTTAGCTGAAGCATTCATAAACAAGAAACAAAACAGACCCTGATACCCCTGAGACTGCATTCACTGCAAGGATCTAAAGAACACTTATGTCACATGGTACAGATATGCCTCCAGGCTTGGTGTCTAGCTACTTAACTGATGAGAACCATTGTTCAGATCCTCTAAAGATGCACAAACTTCAGGGTAGAGGATAGTAAGGGTGACCAAAGTTGCATCTAACACACATTTACTTACCCCCAAACTTGTCCCAAACCCATATGCTGTTTGACACTGATATACGACATGCAAGAACCAGTGGCAGGGCTCAACACTCACATTTGCGACTAAAAATAGATACTGTAAAATGTATTTAGAAGCATGTGTGCAAAAGTCCCCGCAGGTCATAAAAAGTTTTAAATATCTTAAATGGTATATCAAACGTCTTTATTATTTGAAGAGGTCTTAAATTTGGGAATGGAAAAACGTGAATTGTGATACGGCCTAATGTGATTAAACTTCAAAAGGATATGATTTCATTAAATAAATGCGAGCAGTAGCGCTGCAGTCAAAATACGGTCTACCAATTAATACCATGCGTTTATGCCAATAGATTGCTTGAGATCTACTGCTGATGAATTATGACAATGTCTACTTTATGGTGTTTATATTATATTATGCGGTAGATGGCACCATTTTTAGAGTCTAAACAACTTCAGCTTCAGCAAAGGGAAGTTATAGAAAGCTGCTCTGTAACATTCTCCATTTGTGTCCAGTAGGAAAAAAATAATAGCATACAGGTTTGACATGACACTAGAATGAATAAACAATGACATTTTCTTCATTTTTTGTTGATTCATACCTTTAATAAGATGGGTTGAATGAAGATAAAGACAAATAAAGGGCTCAAACTGTCATATTTGAGATGCTTGAAATCATAGAACATAAGTGAGTGGTGGATGGAAGAGAAAGGAACTAAACAAGGACACACAAGGGTGCAGAAGAGTGACTGTAGAGTACAAAAACACTCCTCTCCAGATGTCCTTGGAGCTGCAGATTTGAGTCAGAGGAAACCAGGTTGGGGAGAAGAAAGAGAAATATAGGGATGGAGAGGGAAGTGTGTGAGGGAGACAAGGAGGATAAGGAGGAAGGGCAGTGGTTTTGTACAGTACCTCTGTTACCGGTGACAGCAGAATTGAGATGCTTGGAGTCTAAAGGACCTGTAGTGTCTGGGAGGGTGGGTGCAGGGAAGGTTGTGGATGGTGACGGTGTGGTGGGGGCATCTGTCATATACGCAACAAAAAACAATGACAACAAACATGTAAACAGAAAAGGACGGACGTAAGACAAAACAACAATGACAAGGGGGAAGAAAACATTACCATAACAATGGAACAAATGAAACACAATAGTTGTATGCTGACACAATGCAAATCAAAACTGAATGGATTTATTTCAACAAAGCACACATTGAAAAAAAAATAAATAAATAAAAAAAATAAACATGTACAGGACACCTGACATTCCAGAATTGTGTGTCTTTCTTATGATGTTTATGGATAATGAGTTTGGTTTGTGTGTTGTATATCGAGCCATTCTAGATGATGGAAAAATTTATTTTTTGCTCACAAAATGGTAGAAAATGCAAGCCTCATGCAGAGAGAAAAGCATCAATTTTTGATGAAATATCAAAAGCGGTCTGCACTGCTGAAATGCTGGGGAAAATGTGGAGAACAATCACCATAACATTCCTTTTGTTGCTAATAATATATCCTAATGTCAGGGCAGCTTAGAGCTCGATATTAGTGCATCTTTAAAAATGTAAAATGAGCAGATGCTACTCAAATAAACTTCCATTACACCTTGCATTTCAGAGTGCATCTTGCATCTCTAGTGTGACTGGATAGAGATCTGATCACACTTGATTGCAATATACACCAATCAGGCATAACATTATGACCACTTTCCTAATATTGTGTTGGTCCCCCTTTTGCTGCCAAAACAGCCCTGACCCATCGAGGCATGGACTCCACTAGACTCCTGAAGGTGTGCTGTAGTATCTGGCACCAAGATGTTAGCAGCAGATCCTTTAAGTCCTGTAAATTGTGAGGTGGGGCCCCCATGGATCAGACTTATTTGTTCAGCACATCCCAGAGTTGCTTGACTGGATTGAGATCTGGGGAATTTGGAGGCCAAGTCAACACCTCAAACTCGTTGTTGTGCTCTTCCTGAAGTATTTTTGCTTTGTGGCAGGGCGCATTATCCTGCTGAAAGAGGCCACAGCCACCAGGGAATACCGTTTCCATGAAAGGGTGTACATAGTCTGCAACAATTCTTAGGTAGGTGGTACGTCCACATGGATGGCAGGACCCAAGGTTTCCCAGCAGAACATTGCCCAAAGCATCACACTGCCTCCGCCGGCTTGCCTTCTTCTCATAGTGCATCCTGGTGCCATGTGTTCCCCAGGTAAGCGGCACACACGCACCCAGCCATTCACGTGATTTAAAAGAAAACATGATTCATCAGACCAGACCACCTTCTTCCATTCTGATGCTCACGTGCCCACTGTTGGCTCTTTCGGTGGTGGACAGGGGTCAGCATGGGCACCCAGACTGGTCTGCGGCTATGCAGCCTCATACACAACAAACTGCGAGGCACTGTGTATTCTGAAACCTTTCTATCAGAACCAGCATTAACTTCTTGAGCAATTTGAGCTACAGTAGCTCGTCTGTTGGATCGCACCACACGGGCTAGCCTTCGCTCCCAATGTGCATCAATGAGCCTTGACCACCCATGACCCTGTTGCCGGTTTGATAGATATTGACCACTGCAGACCGGAAACACCCCACAAGAGCTGCAGTTTTGGAGATGCCCTATCCAGTCATCTAGCCATCACAATTTGGCCCTTATCAAACTCGCTCAAATCCTTACTCTTGTCCATTTTTCCTGCTTCTAACACATTAACTTTGAGGACAAAATGTTCACTTGCTGCCTAATATATCCCACCCACTAACAGGTGCTGTGATGAAGAGATAATCAATGCCATTCACTTCACCTGTCAGAGGTCATAATGTTATGCCTGATCGGTGTATATTCTAAGTAAAAGGGGCCAGGCTAAAATGTTCTTACGAAAAAGCAAAGTTCACTCATAATCTCATATAATTTCAAGGTGCAGTTTAATTTGAGTGATTTATGCTTTTAAAACAGGAGGTATCATTTAAGCCTCTTGAATCTGATTTGGTTCCACAATCAGTGTAATGCTGGCAGCCGTTTTGCATGCATAAAGCATGTTTAGCGTAGTGATAAGGACAGGAGAGGAGAGTTGGGCTCAAGTTGATAAGCTAAATCACCAGTCTGCCTTCATACTAATGGACTCAAGCAGACAAGCAGAGTAATCCAACTGATAGCTCAAAATTGCACATCAGCTACCAGCCCTGGCTAACTAGAAATTAGACAAACTACAGGTTCCAGGGGCAGACATTAGTAAACAGCAGCTCACGGCTAGACTTGTGCATTTTCTGAGGAAAATGCTGGGTCATGTGAAACTCAAGGCATTGCTAGGCTGTTTCCTGAATGTTTTTTAGTGCATTGTCGTTGCTTATTGGCTTCATATGAGATTTGTTTCAGCTGTTTTATTGTTCAGTCACTTTTTATTATTTGAGGTATTCACATTTATAGCATAAATGGTGCAGGGTGACTTACACAACACTTTAATTCTTTCAGTATTAAAAAGGGTTTGTTGATATTCATAGGTTAGGAATATCAACAAAGGCCTAGCTCTAAATAAGAGCAACAGTAAAAGTTTTGCCTTATCAAACAACACTACTGTTAGCTGGAGCCTTGGGAGTTTTTTTTTTGAAAAGGATCAGACAAAGTTTATCTTTGTTTCCAAAATACATTATTCATAATAGATTTAATAATGAACAAATATAAGATCTCGCCCCCACCCCCCCTCCCAGGGATATGGGGAAACACTTCATCAACCATACAGAAAAATGTGAAAAGATATTATTCAAGTCGTTATCAGTCTAATAATAAAATCCTGTGCAAAATCACTTGTTGTTGTGAAATTCAGCTTTAACATATACATACAGTACCTGATAATTTCTCAAGAGGAAGTAATTTGGCACCAGATTCTATTACCAGAAAAATAATGACTTGCAGATGGCAGGGTTATAAGCATTCACTGTATGGTTGAAGTGTTTGAGTAATGTTTTGGATGTTAAAAAAACAAAGACTACAAGTAAACCATTCATTGGCTGATTTCTCCAAAAATATAAACAGTCTCTCTTGCTTTTAAAACATTGCTTTGTTGATTTGATCATCCGGCCAGCCCAACATAGCAACACTAACTCTACCAATAAGGTGAGTTTAGGGCGTGGCTATTGGTTTAACCCACCAATGATAAATTGCAGAAATGTTTTGGAAAATAACTATATAACAGAAATTGTGCTCATTTTAAAAGTACAGCTTATGGAACTAGCAGATCATGAGATTTTGGTTGGGGGATATAGAGATTTATTAAAGTGTTCAAACCTGTTCAAACAGTCTAGATACTACTGGCTTGCTCTAATATCTTATTTAAATGTCATGGCCCAATTTTAATTAAGGGTGAGATTTGAATAATAATATTGACTATACCTCTCTTTCAAGTACCCCACTGACATGGCAGCCCTCTGCCTGGAATATCAAGCATTCAGCTGCATATTGAACAGGTAATATTGCGTTTTGAATTGGCACAATACAAGATAGGTGATCTGATGAAGGACAGTGACCATTATACTGCTCCGGGTTTTGTGCTAATCACTGATGGAAGCATGGCATCATGTTTTGCCATTTAAAAAGACAGTAATGAATTCAGACATGGTGCTTTATATTTGTGACACCCAATTAGCTTTTTATTCCTACAGAGAAGGTGTCAGTTTTATAGTATCAACATCATTAAAAGCTTTGGTTCTCCTTGTTGTTATAGTGTCCTGACATTTCAATGAGCCACTGACTGGACCCCTACACTGCACCATAACGGCTAATTAAATCTTCTTAAGATGGCCCGTGGGAGGATACAAAAGCCGAGGTAGAAGGAGAAAGTGAGAGAAAAGAAACTTCTCAAATGGAGAGGTTGGAGAACAATTTTCCAGCCTGGAGGGGTTTAGTGTCAAGAAGGCAGGGGAGACTCTTCCGCTTGATGCTCACAGTCATATCCGTTCTTAGCCTGTGAGCGTTTCCGCACAGCTGCCTCTGATGAAAGAGATGGCAGATGTGGACGCAGTGTAGCCTCTGAACCTCAGGGTGTATCGAGACCCATCAAGCTTTACTGTTATGCTAACTCATTCTCTTAAGCGAAGTCAGAGAAAGACAAAGAAAGTGGGTTGCTGCATATATACACATCTTTTGTGCAAAATTTATGACGCAGAAGATTATTACAAAATTAAAGGAATATTTCAGTCAAAACTGAAGATTCTGTCATCATTTACTCATGTCTTTTCAAGCGTGTAACACAGAATAACTAGCTTTTGCCCATATTATGAAAGTAAACAAGACTCAAAATGTTCAAGTTCAATAAACATCATTAAGGTAATGTGAAATTAATTCATATGACTTGTATGAAGTCTTCTTCAACTTCAACAAACTGAAATTTAAGTCTTTATTAACTCTCAAATCAAATAAAAACTCAAATTTTACAATTTGCTTATACAAGGATACAAAACGTTTTGGGTCCCATTGACTTCCATAATATGGACAAAAACAGCTGACATTCTTGAAAATATCTCATTTTGTGTTTTGCACAATAAAACATCATATGAGTATGGAAAAACATTAGGCTGAGTAAATGATGAATTTTCATTTTTGGCTGAACTATCACTTTAAGCTAGATATTGATCTAGTAATCATTTCAAGGCATTGCAGCTTTCAAGTGCTTCACAACAATTATTAGCAGGGTAGAAACGCAGGTTTAATTAGCGATGCAGATGCTTTCTGCAAGGGCTGTGTTTTCTTAACAAACATCACTCACCATAAATAACCAGCTTATATTCAGCGTGACTGGTGCCGAGGTGATTGGTGGCTTCACAGCGGTAGGTGCCGTTGTCTGTTTTGTTCAGCGACGTGAATGTGAGTTCTCTTCCTTCGACAATCATATGGTCCAGGTCTGGCAGCTCTCCTCCATCTTTAGTCCAGAGTACTGGGTCTGGCCTGGCAAAACACTGATTTTTAGCTTCCAGTAAAAAGCAGAATTCATATTTAGTTTAGTTTTTTTAATTTCCCATCCTTTGATAGCAACGCTTTGAACTTTGGGATCTGCAGAGCAGTAGGTGCTACACACAGCTAGAAACAACACAAGGTTTGGCAGACATAATAGCATCTCTTCTGGTTCCTCATTCTTACATCACTGTGACTGAGTATCTGAACACCAAATAGGTGTTTTTTTTCCGTAAATATGTGTTTTCATGTATTCAAATGTATTTGTCTGACAGTAGAATATAATGGAAATACAGAACAAGCCATTTTTGCAGCTTAAGTGTCAACAAATAGTCTTTCTGACAGGAAACGTTTTTGAGTTCTGAAAGTTACAGTATGTTTTCCTAGTACAATGAAGACTTTCTCAAAAGATATCCTTTCCCTGATCTCAAAAGATCAAGGAAAATTGGATTCCTTATGATTAAATGACCCCTTTAATGCTACAATCAATGGAAAACAACACCACAAAGTTACAGCAATGACTTTGAGAATACAAAATTCACTGAGAGGGTTTTAAAGTTTTTTTTATTTTAGCTTCAAATTTAGAACAGTTCTAAGCCAGTTCCTGGAGGCCCCCCCAACACTGCATATTTTGTATCTCTCTTTTGTCTGACACACCCATTTCAGGTCTAGAAGTCTGTACTAATGAGCTGATGATCTGAATCAGGTGTGTTTGATAAAGGAGACATGGAAACATGCAGTGTTGGGGTCCTCCAGGAATGTGGTTGGGAGCCACTGTTCTAAGCTATTTGGACTATCAAAGATTTTTCTGAAACCTTTTTCTTTGGAAATATTAGCCTTATTTTAGCTTCACTTGTACCAACAGATAAGAGCTTCTCAATGTTGTTTTCCATGTGAATTTATGGTTATTTATTCATAGCTGTTTAATTTCAACAGAATCAAATTTATGAATCATCACATTAATGCAAGCATGTAGTTATAAGCCGCTAGCTGTAGGCCTGCCCAAAGGGTGATTTCTCCTTGGTGCAGTAGATATGCAACGCATTTTCCCAAAGCTTTTTGCAAGCATTATAATTCAGTGAGATGCTAATAAATTGTGAATGCTTACGAGGGGTTTCCTTGAGGTACACATTCCAGTTTCAGGAACTGCCCTTCCTGTGGGAGGGTTGCGGAGTGTATGATGTTTACAATGGGAGCATCTATGACAGAGACAAAGAGATGAATAAAAGAAATATTGTTTCAGACAGCAGCATCCAAGTGGAGGAATGACACTCTACGGAGATCAAAAGGTAAGTGATGTGATGTTACTCAGGCTCAAATGCTCCACTGCATCTCACTAGATTGATTAAATGTCAAACCTTCAAAGAGAAACTGGTAAATGACATGTCTGTAATTACTGTGCATAATTTTTGCTTTACCACCATATATCAAGTTTTAAAAGTTGCCAAAATTGATTTTTATGGTAACTTTAATAAGTCAACACCCAATGAAATCAAAATTAAGTTTTATGGCTTTTAGTACATGTCTTTTAGATTATATAACATGTATACAAGTGTAGTCCTAAAAGTCAACAAAAATAACCTGTAACATATATTTTTTAACATTTAAAGTTTTTCTTATTCATGAAAAGTAATTATCCCTTTAATATGTCTAGTCCAAACTTTCTGTTTCAGTAGGAATATATCAACATAAGACAAAAATTTTAATCATCAAGCATTTTCATAGGATCTTAAACATAATATGCATAAAAGATCAGTAATTCATTCATGTTAAAAAGTGAAAGCTGTGCGTAAAGCAAAAACAAATTCTGCAATTAATACTAATTTTACATTTCAAAATGTATTATTTTTTTAAATGTAACATTAACATGACACTAATGTGAAAGTAGCCTTTGTAAAAAATATACAGAAAAACAAATGTTAAAAGTGGTTTTGAACCCCAATGTATAATGCAATACTGTTATTTAGAAAAGCCATTTTAACCCTTTAAAACCGGATGTGTCGTCGGCGACACATCCAACCAAGCTTTATTCATATTACCGTAACTCTTGAACCATTTGCACCATCGTAATAATTAAAATTACTACAGGCAGTAGACAATATATGGGTTATTATGGTAATTTCCTTCCGTCAGCAAATGGCAGCCGGTTTCGGGGAGAGCGGGTGGAAGGAGGATTTGAATGGAGAGATATAGAGCGCGGCAGTTTAAGGAGTTTTGGATCGCGTAAATAATAGAAGAAACAAACAAAAACATGGCGAAGGAGTACACAGTCGATTGGGATGATTTTTGATAAGACTTGGGAGGAGGCTAAGTGAGACTCGCATTTCGCATTTGGTGTGTGCATCTGTATAATGTGTTAGTGCGGTAAATGTATGCATATATGAAAAAATGTTCTCCTGAATGAAAATTGTGCAACCAAGTGTCACAAAAAGACCTGTATATATGTAATATAGTTGAATTTTCAAGTTTGAAGTGTTAGATTCTTTCGATCATAATTTTTCTCTTTTTTTTTTTTTCTAAATAAAGCGATCATGTCTCTTCAGAAAATTTGGACTAAACCACTCAATTCATATGGATTAATTTTACGATCACTTGTCAACTTTTTGAAGCATAAAAGTGGTAGTTGCGTAGACTGTCAGTGGAGGGACAGAAATCTCTTAGATTTCATAAAAAATATCTTTATTTGTGTTCCGAAGATGTACGAACTTACAGGTTTGGAATGATATGAAGGCGAGTAAATGATTACAGATTGTTAATTTTTTGGGTGAACTAATCCTTTTATAGTAATTTATAGTAGGTTTATAGTAATGAAAATGGATTTGAGCATCATGGGATGTTGGCTTGAGTTGGGACCCAGCTATACTCACAGTGGACCTCCAAGACCTGTGTGGTCTCTTCGTGGGTAGCAGTCAGGGCCACATGGTCCACTCTACAAGTGTAGGCCACACCGTCATCCTGCCGGTCCACCTGGAGCCGCAGGGAACTCTTCACTGTGAATGTCTTGCCACTGGCATTCACCTCTTTGGCACCTGAGAGAAGTGGATAAGAGCAGCATAACAAAGATGAAAAGTGAGCTTCACATACATTACAGTCAAAGTTACAGTGAGAACTTGAAGTATTGTGAAACACAGAGGTTCAGAAAGATGCACCACTCTTTTTTTAAGACTTTGTGTTTCAATAGATAACTTTAGTTTTGTGAAGACAGAGTTCAGTTGCATTCATTATTTCCACCCACTGACGCACATCACTGTGTTTGGAATACTCTAGAATCCTGCCTCTGTCTTTTCTCACATCCCAAACTGGATAAAACTGGTAAAAGTAAAACTTGAACTCTTATCCGACTCTCTATATTGATCCAATTCTTGTTTTTCTGCATTTAACTGAGCTGAATTCTCATGGCAAATAAAGCAGGATTTATTTTTGCAATTGTGGCAGGTTAATTTCATCGGTTAAAAAAGTAAATCCTCGTTGAACGTTAATTAAATTAGCCTACATTTTCTTCTACAGAATTAGTGTTGATGTATGGTGTTGCACAAGAGACATTTATCAGAGTAAAACAGCCCCCCTTATTTCCTCCTGAAAACTCTATTAGTTGAACAACAGATTGTGTTTTGTTTTGTTTGTTTCAATGTGTTAATGGCTTCTGCATTTATAAGCTTATGCTGCACACACCGCTGTCTAGTAGCACTGACAATACAAATCCAGGGCAATTAATCCACTGCATCTCAATGAGCTTAAATACTACAAAATTTCTCATCAAAAGGATATAATTACATCTTTAAGAGTGTAAATTACCATTTCACTCTTGTCAAATAGTTGTTCAAACAAATGTAAGGACCATAGAACATACTCATTTTATGCAAGACCAGAGAGAATCTAAAATCAAATCACACTCTCACACTATTTTACAGCATTGCTGTTATTTCAACACTCTTAGGGGCTGTTGACACAGAATGCATTTTTACTGCGCTACTTTTCTGTTGTTTACATGCACTACATGCAGTGTAAACATGCACTAGACGGATGTGTTTGACTACTGTGTTTGTGTCTCACGCATGGCACGCCATACTAAAAAACGTTAAAATTTTTTTTATCTAGACCATGTGTTTTTCCGTCCCACTACACTGTCTTGTGTTTTAACCAGAAAAGATTGTTCTGTGAGAATGGCCACTTAAAGTGATGATACATGGGGCAACATTTTGAGCAATGCTGTTGGGCAATTTTGCCAAGCAATGTTGTTGTGGGTTTTTTCCCACTGAGAATGAGAAAAAATATTTTAACAGTGTGGTTCACAAAACACAAAGGGAAAAAGGGAATTAATCATTGAATTATGCAAATCATGTTTTATTGATTTGTGTTTGTGGATTTACAGACAAAATTACAAAAGACTTCACTCCTTCCAAAACCTTCAGATTCAGGTCCAACTGTAAGGTACAAATCCACACAATTCTCGCCTATATGAATAATCTTATTCTTTCTCTCTTTCTGTTTGCTCCCCCTCACTTTCTCTGCTCCTAGCATCACTCCTGCTATCACTGCCAAGCTGTCAATCAGCTTCCTCTGGGGGTGTCACCACCCGCTCAGGAGCAACTGAGCATGCAGAAGATATCATTTAGGAACATGAACACACACAAACATGCACACACACATATACATGCAGAGAGAAAGGTACATTTCAATGGGTATTCTTTCTTTTGGGATGCATTCAAGAGGTTGGGGGTAAATTTTTATTCCAGATATACAACAAACAAACAGTTGTTAGTCTGTTCATAAGAGCGTTCAGATGAATAACACTTTGTATGGCTTTGGATGGAGCAAAAAAAAAAAAAAAACTTTCATTTGAGAGTTGACAAACACTCAGCAATTAGATGTGGAAGTGGAAAGTTTGTTCCACCCCATGGTTAGAGCCAGTGAAGATTCCCAGCATGCTTTAGAAGTTTCTTTAGATCAACTTTAGCACATTTTACAGTTGAAACAACTTAGTGGCAAGTGGTGCTCTTCTGAAATACGGAGGCAAAGTCTCCTTGCTGCATTTGAGAGTTTTAGTACAACGAAAATACATCTCACTGTAATTTTTAATGACTATTTCCTGGTTAAAGGATGCAAAGATTAAAGGAACAATATTTATTTAATACAATGAAGCCGATTGGTTTAATCAACAGAAACTCAAAATATTATGTTATCTGAACCACATTAATTATCTAAGTTGATTTGACAAAAAAACAAAAAAAACATCATGAAAATAATTTTTTACAGTGTAATAGGCTTTAAAATTCTGATGTATATACTGTATTACCATACTATTTATTAAAACCAACCTACATTAAAGTATGTTGCTGACACTCCTGATTATTTTGGTATTATTCAATTATTTTTGAATAATAACAGGCATGGAGGTGTACATTTCATTTAACTGAGCTGATTGTTCGCTAAAAAAAATGTTATTCCCAGGTGGCTTAGTTTAGTTTTTTAGTTTTTATTTTGTCCATTCCTACCAGTTTGACCCATTCAGACCAATTTGCAGATCGGTTGTGAAAATTATAGGCAGCTATTAATTAACTGACATTAATCAGCCAATCACACGCCTTCTCTCATGGGATGTTCACCTGGATTTTGCCGCCCACCCCCTCACATTCACGCCACACTTTAGGATCTCAAGGAAATGAGAACATCATTCGATTTCTACTGATTTGATTGCTTAAATATATTATGCCCATTCACCTACATCCATTCATTCATTCATCCATTCATTCAACTATCTTTCCATCCTGGTGAAAAAGAAAAAAACCCTCTCAGTAAGTGAGTGGGTGAGAGGGGAGAGATTTGCCAGCAGACAGAATTGAAATTAAGGTCAGCATGTTTTACATTAATATTTATGAAGTCAAACCAGTAATAGAAACATTATTACAGACGCACACTCACCAGTGCACACACACAAGCTCTCTTTTAATGCACACAACAGCGTTAAAACTGTATCTAATCTTTATTACACACACATCAGCACGTGTAATTACATACATAGTTGGACGCAATTTGACGTGACGTAATTTAATGTGAAATATCACTAATTTTCGGTTTTAAGGCTGAGCGCTGTGCTCCTTCTGGAACCGGAATGCTTTCCTGGAACTCTGCGATAGCTACGGCATATGGTGAGCCCAGAGAGCAGCGAGAACAGGAAAGAATAAAACGTGGGGTGAGATTAGCATTTCATTTCAGCTGTGAGCAGTTCTGAATTCAAATGCTGTTTTCCACCTAAAAGGGAGGTATTTAGAACAACAGGAGGCACAAAAGTGTGCAGCTCATCTCCGCCGCCTCTACCCCACTTTGCAAGCCCATTAGCGAGCGCGCGAGAGGGATATAAAAAGAGAGAATGAAAAAGATAGAGAGAGGGGGAGAGAGCAAAAGCGTTCTTTATCCGATCACCACGAACTGCTCTCAGGCTAAACACAGTGGTCATTCCTAGTGGATGGGGGGATATTTATGTGTGTATTTGACTGAAGTTGGTTGTGTGTTTGCATGGCGAGGGCTTAAATTCGAGGTAGCGGTTTTGAATTTCCTCACAAAAATTGTCAGTTTGTGTTTATTTATGCGGCATAATCTTCTGCCTGTGGTGAGAGATTCAGGAGTTTCTCCACACGTGAGTGAAGCTCTGCAGCAAACGACTGAACGCCCATCTCATCTATCTACCGCTAATCCTAATGTCCCAGAGACATGAGAACCGATAACGACAACATTATTTCAACAAACGCCCCCAATCCCCAACCAGGATCACTATAAATATCAGTTACTCAAACTGCACAGCTCTCCGCCATGGCTCACTGTTCAAATATCCTTCATAAATGGTCAGTGTGGGTGTCAATGTAAAAGCTCCTTCTGGTGCTGTGCAATTTTATCTCTGTAATCCACACAAACAGTCTCCCTGTTGGCAGTTCTTTCACTAGGGTCAAATACGCTAGACTGAGATAGGATTTGTTGATGCGATTGTCTGAGCCTGGTTGGAATTAATGATCCTGTTCCGACACACACACACTGTCTGACTGCTAACAGTGTGATGATATCACCTCCACTAGGACGCAACTGCACATTCACAGGATAAGCAGTTTTATCAGTGTCATTGCTATGGACATGCCACAGGTGACAGACACACTTGTAGGCACAAGCCCCACCCACAATTTGTTCAAAACCACACCCTGTAATTGTGTGAAGCCCTGCTCAGTTGTCTGTCAATTGCCCCGCCAACAGAAATCTGTTAACAGTCCTGGGGTGTATTTCTCAAAACTATTGTAGCCAACGACCAATGTTTCATCGTTATCACCATATAAATGTGTACCATCTGATATTAATTGCGATCTCTAATTGATTAGTTATTACTCTGCCACCTAATAATAACGTGTAATAACGTGACGTCATAATGGCAGTCCTATATTGTTGAACCAATGTGGTTTCAAGGATGAAAGTGCATCATGTTAATTATGGCCTTTTGCACTGCGTGGTACGACTTGGCTCGGCACGGCACAGCTCGCTTTATTTTCGGTTTGCTTTTCCACTGCAGTTTAGTACCGCTTCAAAGTAGGTAGGATTATAGACTGATCGTTATAGTTGAGCCACCTCTACTGCCATGGATCCGCTCCTTGGCTACCAACGAGAGGAACGTCTGCATCTCATCTACTGACCACGATACAGCTATTTATTTTTTTAAGTTGCGTGTGACGGTCGTTTAAAGCAAGTAGTTTAAAAAAGTAATGTGAACAAATGATACTGTGGTGGCTGTTACTGACTATTTAAATCTCTCGTGTTTCAGATCCAATGACCCTGGTAGTGACGATTGTCTCTGACCAGTGATCTGCAGTGTTTACACGTCACATTTTAGAATCAGTACGGCACGCTTCGAACCTCAACTGAGGTGGTGCTATTTAAGCGTGCCGTACCGTGCCGTGCCGTGGAAAAGCACCATTAGGGTTGCGACAAAAATCGATGCACCGCGAATTGAGAAATGATTCTGAATCGAATCTGAGATGTTCCCAATGAATCACAATTCTCTCTCAAATCGATTCTGAACATAGTTTTAACAGCAGATGGCACTGCGGGCTTTAGAAACAGCTGTACTCTGCTTGCATCCAATACCTTACACACACACACACCATTTGAACCTTCTATAAAATAATCATTCATAAAGTTCAAAAAGGTTGAAGCGAATTACAAGGGTGTTTGCAGTGGGCTGTTTACATTAATCTTGCGTCATAAAAACATTCTGAGGTGCAAATACATTCTCAGAATCAACCAAACACACAAGCGCTCTTCAGCACTCTTCTTTGTGAGCATTTGAGCGTGTGGTTAAAAACTAGCCTAAAGCACCATCTGCTGTTACAAACTAAGCTCAGAGAATCACAATGCATTCAGAAAATCGTGATGCATCAATTTATGATCCCATCCCTAATGTTACTATGGTTTCAGGAAACAGTACTAACTAGCTAGTTAATTACTCAGATGATGCATCGTACTATGGTGGTTAAATAGTGAAATACAGTATGTCGTTGTACAAGAAATGCACCCCTGACTAGTAATCAATCAAAAGCCCAACCCAAAGTACTCTACTATTTTTAGGGCGGTGATAATGGCCATCCTTGGCCTGTGATGAACCTAGTCCTAATCTTCTTTAGTAAAACTGACTAACTGCTATATTTCAAACAATTTTCCCGTCTGGTACATGTTTACAATCACTTCACAGACACACTACATCCTATCTTGAAGTGTCTGATGTAGGCCATGTAGATCAAATACATACAACAAGGCAGACTTCACCATCTGAATGACCTCTCTTTCTTCACACGTTAGAGATTATCCAGCTCGTGCGCCGCTGTGAAGTTGGACTCTGATTCCTGGCCCCCGCAGCCAGGATGAAAGAGTGAGCTTAAACAGCGAGGAGCGCTGTGTGTTCAGACTCAGCGGCTGCCGTCGGTCTCCCTGCCTATCATAAGCAGTGCTAAGAACTTCTCTTTCTCTCTTGTTCAGCTGTGAGCTTTTATCTAGGCACCTGGGCATTTGTTTTCACCAGCCAGGACTAAGCAGATGTTTCGTGTGTAACTTAGTCCTAAAGACACTGGCCACTGTGAAACAGACAAAGAGAGCAGCCATTTTTTCTCTCTCTCACACACACACACACACACGCACAATGCAACTTAGCTTTACTTAGATTTTTACATTTTCCGAAGGTCATCTGAATGGTTGTCAGCTTGCATTTGCTAGGGCGTTCTACTGGTTGCCAGGTGTTGTTAAAGTCACCATGAAATCAAGATTCTTATTTTTCTATATTGTAGTATTTATTATATATAAATTATCCATGCACATCATTATTAAAAACATCTTTAATCTTTAATCGAAAAATTCTCTAATGACGTTACTGGTGTGAGGGCGGGACAATCTGTCACTCACATGACATCACAGCAATAGCAAATCCAATCAATTTCTGCCCTACATTTTTTCACTCGGAAATATGTACAGTAGGTGAATAGGTGAATTTTTTTACTAATAGATATTGCCAAACATTCCTAGTTGATTAATTACATTACATTTTCTAATGTTGGTTAAATATGCCAATTATAGTTTTTATAAATAAATATGCACTAATTTGCATATATTTCCAGAACAGAAATCTGAACATTGTATAAAGCAGGTTCAAAACTTGTTTTATTGTGTTGACATATTAGAGTCAAAGGTTTATTACAAAAGGGATATAGACCTATGATATCTCTTATCACTCCATAAATCAGAAAATTCACTATGATTTAGGAATTAAATATATAAACAAACCCCTCTGTAAAAACCTTCAGAATATAGATAGGAATAAAACTGAAAATTGTGGTGTGTGAGAAGTGAAGATTTCTGGTTCACTGCATGAGGAAAAAAACAGTGCTTGACCTGTAGTGTCTTGCCTTAAGAAGCGGATGTTAGTGCATTGTTATGCAGCTGCTTGTGTGCTTTATTTTGTGTATATACAATAAAACATAGAATGAATCAAAATTTCATGTTGCCTTACTTTGCCATTTTGTATTCAAACAGTGAGACAGAAGAAAGAAAGAGTTTCCATTGGAACCCCCGGAGGAAAAAAAAAGGGCGATGATCACTCTCTCTTTCATCTGCTCTGGAGATTTTCCTGTCGGCTAATCTGTTACATGTTCTCATAGTTCTCCTCAGGGGAGTTATCCTCCCTGAAGGAGGTCTGGGGATGGATATGCACCCTTATCATCCTGGTGGAGGAAAAAAGAAACATTTCCACAGTTCTATAGGAGCATATTAGTATGTAGTCTACTCTGCAAAAATAATGGTCTTAATCAGTAATTTTTTTTTTCAGTAATAATATCTAAACATTCTTAAAACAAGATTACTTTAGAAGCTAAATTGCATTAGATAAGACTTTTATCTTGAGTTAATTTTTCTTATCCCATGGGCATTTTTTCTTCTTCATGTTTTAAGTATAAACCTCACTAAAACCTCATCTAACTTTTTTAGATTTATGTTTAAAACAAGAACGAACAATTTGCCCAAAGGGTGAGAAAACTAAGGCTAAGCAATTTTGCTTTTCAAGTACATTTATCTTGTTTTAATAACATTTAGATATTTTACTGGAAAATAAGTGAATAATATTGCTTAAGAAAAAGATGCTTTGCAGTCTCTGTGTAAACACAAAGTACACTGAGACTTTGGGAAGAGGGTGCTGTCAGAGGTTTGGGATGAGGGCTGATGGAAAATGTCGTTACGGCACATGTTTTATTCATGTTTCTGCCAAGACACAGGAGGCATTTTAGAATTCCATTTTTAATGACTATTGATTGATTGCACTCAACATGATGTAAGAGGAAGCTGTGGGGGTAAGAAAACCATGCACACGCTACATGCAAATACCTGTACACGTTCACATTATACACATATATGTATGTGTATGTGTATGTGTAGATATATATATATATATGCAATTCGCAAGCTTACTGCTAGATGCCACTAAAATTTACACACTGCACCTTTAAAATAACATTTCTATTTTCATGCATTTTCAGATTTTTTTCCTGACAGCTGAATTTTCAGCATCATTACTTCAGTCTTCAGTGTCACATGATCCTTCAGAAATCATTCTAATATGCTGATTTGGCGCTCAAGAAACATTTCATGTGTTTTTGGAAACCGTGATGCATTATTTTTTTCAGGATTCTTTGAAAGTTCAACAATTTATTTTAAATCTTAATGTCAGAGTCTTTACTGTCACTTTTGATCAATTTAATGCATTTTATTTTAAAAAATCTACTGACCCCAAACTTATGAACAATAGTGTATATAAAAACAAATATTATAACACAAAATGAATCAAGAAATATATAGAATTTATAATGTCATTAAAGCAAAAAAGAAAAGAAAAAAAGGACAAACCAAATACTAATGCCGGGTTCAGACTACACGATATCAGCCTGATTTTGGCATAATACGTTTGATGTAGGGTTTTCGTGGTGATTCATGAATGAAAATGGGCATCGGGATACAAGAATTGTTCGTTTACGCTCTCATTTTCAGAAGTCAGTCACTACTTCCGCCTTCTCAATGACATCACACATGTCATTAAAGACAGCAAAAGATGATTGGTTGGGAAGCATCGCGTAGTCTGACGTTTACAACACTACAGGAATTTAGGAATCAAAATCACATAATCTGACACAGTGACTATCGTAACAGACAAACATATTATGTAGTCTGAACCCAGCATAATACATTCTACATTTTTCAATTCACCTTTTCACTCCAATTGTTATGCTGATAATATAATTTGCAATTAAATATTTTGATTAGAAAAATGCAAAATAAGATTTTTTTCTATAGTGGTATCAGACTTTTGGACTCACTGTATGTGCAAATGCTGCATGGACTGGGGAGAAGGTGGCTGCTAAAATGAAGTCTATGTAATATTTGCAGGTTAGTTTAACATGCAATAAACAGATGCACAATTTTACTCCAATGATGAGAATAAGGATTCGGAGATAGAGAGAGGGAGAGAGAGAGGCATGTGAGAATGTGAGAGCTGGTGATATTGGATTCCATTACAGCTGTCAATTTCACACACACAAACGCAGAGCATCTTGGGCTCTGCATACTCGGAGGGAGAAAGTGTGAGATGTCTTGCATCCTAGAGACCGGCACAAATTTAATACCAGGCTGAGCGTTGCTACAGTCCCAGAGATCCCACAATAATGCAACTGCTATTCCCAGTCCAGGGTTCCAAAATAAATGCGTTTATCACAGTTCAGCCTCACACGGCGAAGGAGAAGTGCCGAAAACAGCAATGACAACAGCTGCCACGGCTCACAAACACAGCGACAGGAAGACCGCAAACACAAAGGCAGACAGAAAGAAGCACTACAAGAAAACAACAGGCCGATCAACTGGTGCGAGCACAGCCAAAAAAGCAATATCCTTTCGTTTACTTACACCTCTCTGCCATGAAACCAAGACAACCAGACAAAACATACTGAGCTAGAGTGACTTACATTATCGAATTGCTTCCCGTTATTTCTTTTGTGTTCACTATTTTATTATATGCAGGGCTGTGTTCATTTAATTTAGTTAAAAATCGATCAATGACATGACACTTTTGTATTTTTACTTAATTCAATTATAAAAACTAATACTTTTAATAAATACATACATTTCAATAATACTTTGACTTAATATTTAACATTGATAAATTATTTATTATTTTATTTTGTATATTAAAAATGCTGTTTATACATACAATGTTTTTAATTCTGAATTAAAATTTTTGATTTTGAAAAGAAAAACGTAGGTAGATTTTATATATATATATATATATATATATATATATATATATATATATATATATATACACACATACACACACACACACACACACACACACACACACACAATGTGAGTTTATATATGATGTGTGTTCTCTCTGGGGTCCACTCTTTTTTTTCTTTCTTGCATCCTTGAAATGTGTTATTGTCTTATTGGATCCATCCATCACAACACACATTCATGATGAAAACATCTAAGACTGACACTTTGCAATCAACTGAGAGCCTATAAACTTCACGCTTTATGAGACTGTGGACTGACGAGACACCTTAGCAAACCCCTTCTTGAGTTCACGGTACAGGCTATATGCTGCATTATCTGAATATATTTACCATATGCTCCTTTCTCATTCTAGCCACCTGCTCGCAAATTCATGTTAGGTAATGCCATTCTTGCATTTCTGATGTCTTTTTCACAGACTCGCATATGATCATTTGCACCTGCATTACAAAACACATCTCGGAGTCTGGAGAGGGAGCGAAAACTCCAGAGTGAATGGTCATATTAATCTCTGACCTCACGGCTGGAGAAAAATGTAGCTGAATTAATCAAATACATTCAGAGTTAATTAAAAGAAAACAACAGAATTTTGAAGTAATGTGAAGAAATAAACTAATCGCTGAAAAACTTTAAAAATTTTCACATCTATCAAGGTTAAATGCATCTCTTCTTTTCTACTAACGTGTTGTTTTGTTGCTTTAAATAATCACTGTTAATTAAGGAATACATCCAACCTAGCCTAAACACTATGATTGTTAATGAATACGAAGATCGTATCATTAATCTGGGACTACAGCAAGCCCGAGTCAAGCGTAAGGAGATCAGGTATCAGTTTCTTAAAGGAATCTCAAACAAAGCAGCTTACTTTTCCGCCGTTCTCATCTGAAACATCACTGATCCCTTAATGAAATGAAATAAGCTGTGAAAATCCTCCCCTGACCACAAATTCTGTCTGTTTATCAAATGACCAGAGGGACTGACCACAGATGTAATATCTGATAAGGAGCCTAATCAGGATCCCTGTTCTAAATCAAAATTATAAAACCCTTGACTAGGCACTGATAAGAGGCTCAACTTTTTCGCTCAGGCTTTAGGTACTCCTCTTATTTCTTTCTTTTGGTCATAGATTAAAGGAGTAGATCACCCCAAAAATGAAAATGTCCTCATGTTTTTCTAAACCCATATCACTTTTTATTTTTTCCTTCTGTAGAACACAAAAGGAGATTTAAAAGAATATTTTGGCCACTTTTTAAATAATGACAACTAGGACTGTCAAGCTCCAAAATAACCAAAAAAACCCCCCCAAAAAACCAAACAAAACAAACAAACATCATACAGGTGCTGGTCATATAATTAGAATATCATCAAAAAGTTGATTTATTTCACTAATTCCATTCAAAAAGTGAAACTTGTATATTATATTCATTCATTACACACAGACTGATATATTTCAAATGTTTATTTCTTTTAATTTTGATGATTATAACTGACAACTAAGGAAAATCCCAAATTCAGTATCTCAGAAAATTAGAATATTTTGAAAAGGTTCAATATTGAAGACACCTGGTGCCACACTCTAATTAGCTAATTAACTCAAAACACCTGCAAAGGCCTTTAAATGGTCTTTCAGTCTAGTTCTGCAGGCTACACAATCATGGGGAAGACTGCTGACTTGACAGTTGTCCAAAAGATGACCATTGACACCTTGCACAAGGAGGGCAAGACACAAAAGGTCATTGCAAAAGAGGCTGGCTGTTCACAGAGCTCTGTGTCCAAGCACATTAATAGAGAGGCGAAGGGAAAGAAAAGATGTGGTAGAAAAAAGTGTACAAGCAATAGGGATAACCGACCGCACCCTGGAAAGGATTGTGAAACAAAACCCATTCAAAAATGTGGGGGAGATTCACAAAGAGTGGACTGCAGCTGGAGTCAGTGCTTCAAGGATCACTACGCACAGACGTATGCAAGACATGGGTTTCAGCTGTCGCATTCCTTGTGTCAAGCCACTCTGACAGTGTCAGAAGCGTCTCGCCTGGGCTGAAGACAAAAAGGACTGGACTGCTGCTGAGTGGTCCAAAGTTATGTTCTCTGATGAAAGTAAATTTTGCATTTCCTTTTGAAATCAGGGTCCCAGAGTCTGGAGGAAGAGAGGAGAGGCACACAATCCACGTTGCTTGAGGTCCAGTGTAAAGTTTCCACAGTCAATGATGGTTTGGGGTGCCATGTCATCTGCTGGTGTTGGTCCACTGTGTTTTCTGAGGTCCAAGGTCAACGCAGCCGTATACCAGGAAGTTTTAGAACACTTCATGCTTCCTGCTGCTGACTAACTTTATGGAGATGCAGATTTCATTTTCCAACAGGACTTGGCACCTGCACACAGTGCCAAAGCTACCAGTACCTGGTTTAAGGACCACGGTATCCCTGTTCTTAATTGGCCAGTAAACTCGCCTGACCTTAACCCCATAGAAAATCTATGGGGTATTGTGAAGAGGAAGATGCGATATGCCAGAGCCAACAATGCAGAAGAGCTGAAGGCCACTATCTGAGCAACCTGGGCTCTTATAACACCTGAGCAGTGCCACAGACTGATCGACTCCATGCCACGCCGCATTGCTGCAGTAATTCAGGCAAAAGGAGCCCCAACTAAGTATTGAGTGCTGTACATGCTCATACTTTTCATGTTCATATTTTTCAGTTGGCCAAGATTTCTAAAAATCCTTTCTTTGTATTGGTCTTAAGTAATATTCTAATTTTCTGAGATGCTGAATTTGGGATTTTCCTTAGTTGTCAGTTATAATCATTAAAATTAAAAGAAATAAACATTTGAAATATATCAGTCTGTGTGTAATGAATGAATATAATATACAAGTTTCACTTTTTGAATGGAATTAGTGAAATAAATCAACTTTTTGATGAAATTCTAATTATATGACCAGCACCTGTAAATATTGACTTGTGTACTATATCCTAAAACTTTCATTGGTACGTTCAAGAGAGTAGTAGCAAATCTTTTGAGGCAGATCTTTTCGATGAATTAGTTGATCTGGTTCACAAAAAATGGTCTGAATGATTTGTTCATTCTTTGACTCGATTTGGATGCAGAAATTAACAGCTCACTGGAGGGGAAAATTGTCTGTGAATATTAACTTATATTTCAATCTGTCCATGACACAAAGCTATCATTTGACTTAGAACATAGTGTACAAGTCATATGGATTTTACATCCTTTTTGAAGCTTGAAAGCTATGGTCCTTATTTATTGTAGACTTACTGCACAGAAAAGTAAAACTAGTACAATATTTATTAAGATAAGAAAACAAAACAGAATTAGGAACCACGTTTGGGTTTAAAAACATGAGGAAAAAGTTGAAAAAGTCATTTTAAGAATGCCATTGTCAAGTGCTGCAAAAGACATAAGACACTTGTGCAATGGTTAAAAACATCAATCTATTGCAATTTTACATAGAAAAATTATAGAAAAGCAGTGGAGTGGAATGCAAAAATGTGTCCTTTGTAAACCGCCCTTTAGGTTAGTTATTATTAATGTGCATTCAATGTATGATTAAATAAAATGTATTGCCATTTAATACAAAATACAGCAATTTACAGGTAAACAAGCTAATTGCTGCAAAACAAAGTCATTCCACAGACAAAAATGGTTCAGCCATGCTTCATCCTCTGGGGTTCACTTCTTCCTCACTGTAAAGGCCTCTCCCCAAGGTTCTGTCCACCGGAGACACAATAATCAGTCAGCGTGGGAAACATCGCCTCGATGCTAATTAGAACCGCTGTATTTTTAGAAGTGCAGCAAACACACGAGTCACGACAAAGGCACTCAATGCCATCTGCATCGTACACATGGCAGAGAGAGTTTCTACTTGGAGAATTCTTCACATGCATGCTTTCATCCTCTTTCTTTCCGTCTGACTGAGATGGGGCATTTTTATATGGTGATGGATTTGTGGAGATGAGTATATTTCACTGAACCTAAGCTTTCTTCCATACCGAGCTTGAAATATGCACTCAAAAGTAGTACATCTTCATTGTGATTTGTCTTATAATGTGTTAATGTGCGTTTGATCATATTTCACCAATATTCCTTACCTTTAATCTCCTTCTCATTTCTGAACCATCGGACATCAGCCGCAGGTTTGCTGCCAGAAGTCACACAGGTCAGAGTGATGTGATCGCCCTCTATTGCAGGCTTGGTGAGTCCATTGATTTCTGGTTTCTTAGGCACACCTAAATATGGAAGGAAAAAGTGCAGAGAGAGAGAGAGAAAAGAGAGAGATAGCTCAGCATTTTAACAGAGTTCAAAATATTAACAGTAGGTAAGTTTGAATTTAATGGAAAAAGATTAGAGATATTTTATTTATCATCTTCTATGAATTACTCCAGTCCTTTTATTTTGCCTGGGGTTTTTTTGTCATTCACTGAGGTTAATTTAAATTTAGACCCTTTTTGTCAGTGGTTATTTGATCATATTATTGCAGAGTTTAACTCTTTCCCTGCCATTGATGGAAACAATTTTCACTGTTATATGGTAGGGGCGCTACCATACGCTTACGCATCTTCTGAAAGAGTACAGTCTCTGGATCAAAACACAGACAAAAAAGGAGCAGAAACAAGCAATAAAAGCATTGCTTATGCATAATGTAGTCTTCGAAGAAAAAAGACGAGAGATTTTCTCAGCTTTCTGTTTAAAATGTTTTTTTTTTTTTACCCACATAAAAGTTCTGTTGATAAAAACAGAATGCATGAAGCTAGAATAAAACGTCTTTTACTCCAGTCTTCAGTGTCACATGATCTATCAGAAATCATTCTAATAAGCTGATTTCTTTAAGAAACATTTCTTATTATTATCATCAATGTTAAAAACAGTTGTGCTGCTAAATATTTTTGTGGAAACCTTAATACATTCTTTTTAGGATTATTTGATCTCCTACATTAGATTACTGTATTGAAAAAAGAGTGACTGTCATTGGACTACAATCCACAGCAATACATTTTGAGCCAACTTAAAGCAATTGAGCCATAAATCTGTTAGAGTGTAGACATAAGGCCCATTCACACAGTATGTGTTGTTATATTCCCTCTCCAGTATTATTTAATTGATAGCTTATGTAAACATGAAAGCTCTACTTATAAAAAAGATTAATTCGACTTGTTTAAAAGCCATAGTCATATAACATATCCTAAAACCATCACCTAAAAGAGAAGACAGTAAACCTCAAACATTTGTTTCCACGTACAAAAGCAATCAGCATTTCAATCTTACAAAATATTTCAAGCACACAGGAAATTCTGTGGCCCACAAATACATTACTGTGTCAGGAGCTTCCTCTCTGAGGTAGCAGCCTGAGACAAAGAAAAATCAATAGGGAACATTAGTCAGGAAAATTAGATATTGGGTTCGCTTTGATTGAAGATGAGATCAGACGTTTGGCATTCAGTTCACAGGCCTTATTGCTCCCCTGAGTAAGAGGCCTTAATCACATTCCTAAGAAATAAATCAAAGCAAAAACAACCACAATGTACTATGCATTAAAAAGCAACAGAGTAAATACATCAGTCATTCCAAAGCAGCGTGGCCTGCAACCTCAGCTGAGCGCTGTGCTGTTTTTTAATACTGTCCCAAGATGACTAGAAACCTGAAGATGCCAAGCTGTCGCTTCTGACCAATTCATTTCTTGATATTTAAGACACCAATGTTTTATACAAAACCACTTAGGGTCAAATTCACTTGAACCATTTTGCTGTGTCATATTTCAATGTTTGTGCACAGTTGCAATTGATAGTTGAAAGCTATAATTTATCAAATTATGTATTGATCGACATTTAGTCTAGTCCCAGTAAAGTACGCTGGACTGCGCTAGTCTGCTGCAGAAAGCTACAGGGATGATGTATTTTTGTAGGCCAAAAACCCAGAAGCTAGTTAGCATTTTAGCACTTCGGGTTCCATTGTCCAGAAGTCAATAGGTTTTTTAAAATGTGTAAACTCATCTCACAAGTAAACTCATCTCACTAGTCCACGTTCACAGCCTAATTGCAAACTATTCAACTTAAATCTAACTTAAAATATTCAGGGAAAATGCTTTTAAATAACAGCTGAAAGAGTTGTCAGAGGCTTAGTGATAAGTGAAGTCATGTGACCATGGTGTAGTTCGTTTATAGCCTACATTGTACTTTTTACTTCTGCCGATTGTATTCATGCTTCAAAATTCATAAAAGTTGTGTTCAAGATTATTACGGTGAACAAAACATGTAACAATCAATCTTTTTTAGTCACAAAGCTTATTTTCTGCAATAATCCAAGAGCAGATGAAAAAATTATATTGGGTTTTTGTTGATGGAACCAGGGTGATGCTAACTTCAGCTCGATCAACAAAGGATGTTAACTCAGGAACATGTTGTACTTGTGAAAATAACAACCTATAATATTCATTATAAATGTGACAAATATAATATTGATAACAACGTTATCAAATATTACAACCATGTAACAAAATGTTTAAATAATAAATAAGCATTGTGTATATTATTGCATATTTTTCCTAGATATTAATTGCAACATGGAAATTAATTTTATCCATTCATGTATTCACAATGAGCAAAACATTAATGTAATGCAGGCTTGTTGACAGGGTGTACAACTGTAATGATTTTAATGGTGTATGCCAACTAATTAAAATGAGACTAGCTAATTGGGCTCCCAATTAATGCAGAAATATGGCATTAAGCACTGTTTGTGGACTGTCACAGCTGACATTAACTCTGGTATGTTTGGGACTTGACTCAAAGTCTGGTTGACTTTTGATTGACAAAAGTAGTAAAAGTTGATAGAGGAAACTAATTAAACTTCTTTCTGTGTCATTTCTCAACACTGTTCTGTGATCATCTGTGTCTTTGTTGAAGGCGACCGGGTGAATCAATTTAATTAAATCCTGATCCAGGCCAAAGTTAGATTTGAAACGCCCCCACTGAGGTAAAATTCTAATTATCTATCTACTTTCTGGAAACTACAAATTTTGTCATTTTCTTTTGACTTTTTAATGGTTTGTAGCTCCTTTAAGAAAATCTTTAACCCAGTTTAGACTGGTTGCACACATTTAGTAATGATACAGCAATATTTCTGTCCTTCAAAATAGGCATCCACGAACATACATACATACTGTTCAAAAGTTTGGGGTCTGTAAGATTTCTTCAAGGCTGAAAATAAAAGCTGCTTTATTTGATCAAAAATTCAGAAAAAAAGAAAAAAAAAAAGTAATATTTAGGGCTGGGACAATAAATCGATTCTCGATTTGCGATACAATTATTCTGGATCAATTCTGATATTTTCTGAATGTATCGCGATTCTCTCTCGAATTGATTCTGAGCTCAGTTTTTAACAGCAGCAGTGTTGGGTGTAATTAAATTACTTATCCACTGAAAAAGTAAAGTAAGGGATTACTGTTCATTTTTAGGTAATTTAATTACAGTTAATTTTAATATACTTGCGTTACATACTGTAAATTAGTTCAACAGTTCTGTTTAAATCAATATTGAATTTAAAATCTAAATTTGTCGTCTAAAGGTAAAAGTGAACGCTGCCTCTTTAAAATCGTTAGCTGTAGTGCAGTTGCGTGTGAGTTCGCAACTTCGCACCAGTTGGCTGTGTAGTCGCTGTCTGAAGATGTCGGCAGAAGCAAATGGCTGTTTTGCAGAATGGAAAAATTCCAATTACTTCACTTTTTTGACACAAGTAGACAAGAAAATCACGGTAAAATGTAAGCTATGTCCTAGGGAGAAAAAACTGTGCGCGCTCTCTGAGAGACGGTCTTCAGTCAGCACACACATAGATGCCTCTTGCGAGTGTCAAATTTATGTGGTTTATTGCACATAAACGTTCAAATACACACACAGTTATGTCAAAATGCCCGTCTTGCCGTATATTTGCGTTGGTTATGTGAATGTGAACAGCATATTGTCTCCGTCCATTAGGTCTTAGTGATAGCAGCCTTTAAAACATGCTACTGTCTACTATTGGCTGTCTGTATTATAAATGATGATCAAACAACAAAAGAAAAGCTTTAATAAGGATTAATCTATATTTAATTTATACAGTTATGACTATGCAGAGTTATTTTATATTTGATTATTCAGTTTCTGTGGTATTTTTACTTACTAGCCTACTATTAGACCTACCTAGAAAAAAATATATAGCATTTTATTTGTATTTTTATATATTTTTACTGTGGTATCGAGTATTGTGCACTTTTGGTGGTATCGGTACAGACTACTAGATTTTTGGTATAGTGACATCCCTATTTGTTACTAAAAAAAATTTTACTTTAAAAAGTTACATTAAAAAGTATTATAAAGTAAATAAAAGTATTATAGTATATGTTTTAATAAAGTTAAAATGTTTTAAACTATTCCATGTTTGACTAAATTATTAAAAGGGTTTCCTTTCTATTGTCTATCTGGTCAAGGTTTATAGGGATTTTAAGAAGTAATTAGTAAGTTACTTATTGATTAATTAAATTACTTTTCAGACAGAGTGATTAGAAAAGTATTTTAAATACAACATTGATGATGTAATTAGTAATTACTTTTTTGAAGTAACTTACCCAACACTGAACAGCAGATGGGGTTCTAGGCTAGTTTTTAACCACACACTTAAATGCTCACGAAGAAGAGTGCTGGAGAGCACTCGTGCATTCAGCTGAGTCATGTAAGTGGTTAATTATACTTGCACCTTGGCTTTTATGACGCGAGATTAATGTAAACACGCCCACTGCGAACACGCTTCAACCTTTTTGAACTTTATGAATGATTATTTTTGGTTTAAGTGGTGTGTTTAAGGAATTGGAAACAAGCAGAGTATGGCTGATTTTTTCCATCTGCTGTTAAAAACTAAGCTCAGAATCGATTAGAGAGAGATATGTGATACAGAAAAATATCAGAATTGATCCAGATTCATTGTATCGCGAATCAAGAATCAATTTATTGTCCAAGCCCTAATAATATTGTAAAATATTATTATTACAGTTTAAAATAACTTTTTTAAATTTTAATAGATTTTAAAATGTAAATTTTTTTCCAGCGACGGCAAAGCTTAATTTTTAGCATCCAGTCTTCAAAAAAAAAAAAAAAAAAAAAAACCCAAAAAAAACCAAAAAAAAAAACAACATATATATTTAACTATAATCACACACATGTAACCCCCTACCCAGGTCCTACTTGCCTCGCTCTGCTCGGCCCTTGAACCTGGGTCTCCAGCGTGGGAGTCGGACACTCTAGCAAGGAGGCTAAAGGCTGCAACCTCTAACATCAGTTGCTAGAGCAACTCTTGTGATCAGGAGAGTGAGGTTTACTTGCACAGCAACTACTAGCTGGCCTCTGTTACACTCACCCCCCTAAACCTCACTCCCATCCGGGTCACGGCACCAATGTAACCCCCCACCCAGGTCCTACTCACCCCGCTTGAACCTGGGTCTCCGGCGTGGGAGTCGGAGGCTCTAACAAGGAGGCTAAAGGCTGCAACCTTTAGCGTCAGTCGCTAGAGAATCGCTTGAGATCAGAGGAGTAAGGTTTACTCGCACAGCAACTACTGGCTGGCCTCCGTTACACATGTTCACGAGAAAGTTGAGTTCCAGTAGAAGGGTGACATCTGACCCCACATATGACACAGGCGTAGTGTAAGTTTAGGTGAGAACAGACCCCTCTCGCGAAAACCACGTAACTCTCTCGTGAACACGTATGGCCGCTATCGGAAGCTAGTGATTATAGTTTTAAATATGGATATTTTTTTCAGAAGGCATTTATTTAGTTATCAGTATGAATTAATTTTATGATGCACTTTTTGGAACTATTCAATGCCATTACAAAGCTGAGAAGAGCCAGGATATTATTTAATGTACCTCCGATTTTATTCGGCTGAAAGAAGAAAGTCATATACACCTAGGATGGCTTGAGTGTGAGTAAATTGTGGGATCATTTTCATTTTTGGGTGAACTATTCCTTTAAGGCTAAATAACTCAATGCTCCAACTGGCTGCATTAGGATGTAATCCCACACACAGTATGTAAAATGGTGTCTTACCCAGGACGGTGAGGAAAGCCTTGGCTGTTTTGACAGGCATGGTGAAGAGGGAGCAGGTGTACAGCCCCTCGTCTGCCAGTGTGACCTCGCTGATGCTGATCGTCAGCTCCTGCGACGTGGCTCGGACCAGCTCAATCCGGTTATCTCTCAGCGCTGCGGGAACAAACAATCAAGAGAGCAGCATTAATTATGACACCTTCATTAGCATTTGCCACACACTGAAGAGCAGTGGATTCTCTGTCACATTCCCGCTATTCCTGAAAGTTTTAATACATGAATACTGACGTGGAAAATGTTACTTCCAAAAAATTGCGGTTTTAATAAAAAAATTAATTAACAACTACGAAAAAAGAGCATGACATTCTATGATTATGTTCACATATCTTCTGAGTATGAAGATCAATTCCATTGCTACAGGGAAAAAAATATTTCGTGATGGCTTTCTGTCAGAGGGCAAATGGAATATGGATCAGTCAAGACTCAAATCCAACATCACTTCAGTCAATAGTGTTCAGAGTGAGCATTGATCGATTTGAAACATACATGCTTGATCTCTCTAATCCTCATTTACAAACTCAGTATTTATAACATTTGCAGGTTCTTTACCCAGTCGAGGATGAATAAAAGTAAAGTTCAAACTTATTATGAGTGTGACCTCTGTGCAAAAGAGGCCTAAGGATACAGTTTCAGTTATTACACCTTTTAGAGTCCGTCATCACACAGACCTAATGAAAAGGTCAAAATGCTAATGCAAAGGTCAAAGGCTAACATCTGAGATGGGCCATAATTCCTGAAGCATCTTTAAAACGCTTTGTTTAATGATAATGACTACAGCAGGAAAAAAGTCTGGTAGATCATAAGATATTTGCCATGTGGCGGCACAGTTTAATCAACGGAGACAAGGTCACTAGTTCTAACCTTCTGCTTTCCATAAAACTCACTCAGACATTTTGAGCCTCATTGACGCTCTGTAACAACCTGCCAGAATATTCGTGGATGAGCTTTATGGATCTTTTTCCCCAGGAGAATAGAAAGAACACATTCTCATGGTCAATCATCAGTGTGACCTTTCAAAGCTCTCTTAATAAAAAAGTTGATCAATGCCTTAGCCTTTAGCTTCGTCATACCATCTGAAAACTTTAAATTGAATACAGCAGTGTTAGGGAAGATACTTTAAAACTGCATTTAAACTAGTTTAACTACAGTCCAGGTTATCTTATAAATATATTTTTAATAATTTTGTGATTTTTAAATAGTCTATAAATTAACAACCAAAAATGATAAAAAAAAATTTTAAACAAAGTTATATTATAATATTATAAAATATAACTTTGTATATATAATATATTTACTATTATAATTGTTTATATATTTTAATGCAGGGGGACAAACAAGTTAGTGAATCATTTAATTAACAAGAACTGTACAAATTAACTAATTCACTGAAATGAATTAGACTTGCCAATGCTTCATATAAGATAAATCACATTCTAGGTTCTAGGAGAGTATATTTTATTATTCAGCGAGTTTATGTGGTTTTAAACCAGTGCATAGTACAGGTTTCTTCACGTTACTCATTGAAAAAAACTAAACTGTGTTACAGGTAAAGCTATTTTTAAAACAGCAGCGTCACTACTTTTAGCTATAGAAACTGACAGAAAAACAGTCATGATTGTCTAAATAGAAGCAGAGATGCTTGTTACAGAGATGAATTTCAGTATGTGATCACAGCAGGTTAAAGCTCTCAGCCAGATCGAGCCATAAACACCAATTACTACGTTAAAGGAACTTTAAAGAAAGTGTAAAGTGGAAACATGCAGGCACACTCCGGGTATCCAAACAAATATCCCACAAACCCACCTCCACACCTCAGCAAGGCCTCTTGTAGCTTTAATGAAACAGCCTAACGGATATTGTGTGTTGACCGTGTGTTTTCAGACGCGTTTCCCCAGAGGTCTAAGTGTAGCTCCCTCTGGACAGCAGCATCTCTGAGGTAATTGAACATAATGAGGTTCATTAGAGGAAGAGAGGCAAGCTAACGCAGGAATGAAAAAGAACTTGTGGTACACGCTGTTTTTAATGCCTTCCTGTTGCCTTCCCCAAATGAAGGGCATTGTAAATAATGTGACCACCATGGCAGTGGTGTGTGGTGGATTATGCAAAAAAAGGTCACAAATTTCAAGTTCATTTTGATTCACACTTGAATAGGGCTGGGTAAAAAAAAAAAAAAAAAATGATTTTCAGTTATTAAACTCCCAAGATTGACCTTTTAACAGCTATTTTCAGTGCAGTCAGATTCCCGAACAAATGACTCTAATAACCATTTTATTCAAGTGTATCAAAAACATACAACTTGACCCATGTAGTCTGATTCACAAACACATGACTCTTATGTAGGGTTATCAAAAGTACCGACTTCGATACCAAGTCGGTACTGAAATTTTAAAAAATGTGACGATACCAGCATTTCCCCCATAGCATCCCTAATATATCTGCTGATAGACGGATTGCGCTCAGTGAAGAGCGTCACAGATCATTGTAGCCAATCACAGACATATCTGTTGAGTGCGTGAACACAATGACGAATCAGAGAAGAATCCTCTCAACAGTGCTCAAATTGCTAGGGGGAAATGCTGGTATTGTCACATTTTTTTAAATTTCAGTACCGACTTCGGTACTTTTTTACAAAACAACTCTTATGAAATGGTTCTTTTTAATGAATCAAGAACATACAATGTGACCAGTGTAGTCCATCTCTATGTAGTCCATTTCTATATTCCAATTCCATTTTAATAACTGTAAACCCTAATGCTCAAATTATTTAATTGTTTTGAGTAGGACAAACTTAAATTTAACAAATTAGTTCAGTTAAATTAACTGTTATGCGTATTTAGAACTTTCTTTTTCTTTGGAGTTCACAGAACTGATATGTTTTTAGTTGTATGAACTCATTTCTTTTAATTTAGACTAACTTAAGTTTAACTGAAACTGGGCTGGGATTTCTATTTCCCAGCATGCTTTGCCCAAGGCACTCGAAAGGGAGAGTAAATGTTAAAATTAAGTGTTATATAATGTTTTTTTTGTGCAAAATGAATGGATAAGGGAGATTTAGTAGTGATTAATGTTTTGTTATGCTAATTTAGAAGAGTTTCTGTTAATGTGGGTTTTTGGAGAGTTACCATCATGGTGACAATAGTGCATGCGGCTTGTTTTGAGAGCAGGTAAGTTTTAAGTTGCTGTACTCATTCAGTAAGTGTTATACCATGCTATTGTTAGCAAATTAACAAGTTGGCATTTTCTGAATTTTCTTATTAGGGTTTACAGTGAAGTAAATAACTAATTTGATTTGGAAGATAAAAGTTAATTAACTAAATATTTTATGTGAATTGCTATCAAAGTGTATGAGTTAGCTAACACAGTACTTCAAGTTAAGAGCAATTAACATGCATGAGTACTACAAACTGAAAACTTGATAGTTCTGCTTACTTAAAATTTGATGTAACTGATTACCTTAGCCCAACTTTTCCAGGTTTACAGTGAAGACTGCATTTATTTGTAATTTATTCCTATTACTAATTAAATTTTATGAACAAATGACAAATGACAGGTTCTTTTAATCAGTGGTTTAAAAACATATTTTACTGGTTTGAATCAGTCTGAAACAGCATTATCAGAAATGTTGGACAGTGTTACTTGAGAAAAATTAGTTGTTTACATGCTATTGAATCTCATATTTCACTATACTTGTTTAGTTTTATTATTGTACAGCCAAATTTTCTCATAGGCAAACCCACATGCACACACTTTCTAAACCACTAAAGAAGCACACCCCAACACTCTTCAGAATTCAAACCGTAGCGTCTCTGATATTTGGCTCTACATGAGTTGCAGCAGCATAGATGTTCTCTCTACTGAATCTAATGCATCACAAGTATTCAGTGGAACGAAGGCTTTGCTGGGCATACGCATACATATTGAACAGACTCTGAATTGTACACATGGTCAGATGACCATTGTTCACTCCACAAATATCTGGAAGCTTACAGTATGCTGCTTGTTCTTGGGCCCTAAGCCCGATCCCACAACCTGAAACCGACTGCTGAACTAAGAACTTCAGAAAAAAGTCAGTAACTTCTTTCAATTCTGGAAATACCAAACAAACATTGTGTTCCCACTGTAGAACATCTCAGACTAAAGCTCTGAAACAGGAATTTTTAATCTTCAGGAGGCCACGGACCCCCAAATATAATCATCCTTGTGTGTGGGACCCCCATCCTAAAATTTAAAAGGAAGCTTTATATTATTTGAATGTATAAAGACCAATATATACTAATAAAAAACTAACTTTTTATAACTGTCTGCTTTTTTGCTGTTGGAGATTAACAGGTAATAACAGATGTTAAATGTGCACTGACTATTTCATTTTGAATAGATCATTCCTTGAGACCCAAACTGATCAGCTAAGGTGGAAAGATGGTCCTGCACACTGCAGAAATTAGAAGTGAACTTCATCATCAAACTTCCTTTAAGGCAAAAGGTCAAGTGGTCACATGTTAAACTGCAGCCAAGCTCAGCAAATCAATACACCAAAACAAGTTTGAATCTATGATGATGCTCATTTATCAAAATATGCATGTTTTTGCACACCCAGATTGACAGCATTCGACACGACGCGTTTATACTCACATGCATTGACATATTGGCACAGCGACCGAGGTGAATGAATAAACACGCATCTACGATCTCTCAAGGGAGACATCTGTTTCATTTATTGACACTGTTGATCTTGCAATATTCATGAAGCAGTTCTGATCTTCAAAAAGCCTCTTATACACACATGATCACACTAACACACAAAAGGTTTGACCAAAGATCTCAAAAAAAAAAAAAAAAAGAGAGAAAACACAGATGCCCTTTGATTAAGACACAGATCTTCCCAAGCCGGCAGGGAAATGGTGTCAGATTGCTCTCCGGTGGATTTCACACTTTGATGAAGTTTCCTGTCGAGTCTCTAAAGTGCTAATTTTGTTGCACCAAAGCCATTAATTAATGACGCGTCTCCTCAAATTGCTGGGGAAGGTCGTTAGAGCCGGAGTAAAATAAGACAAGTTGAAGAATGTCTCTTATAATTGATAATAAACTCTCATAGCATAACGAAGACTCCAAACAAGCCAGTTTTTTTATTCTACAAAACCTCTCATCAAAGACTGCACAGTTCAAACAGACAGGATTAGGAAGAAGAAAGCCGACTGAAGTGAAGAAAAGGTCCTTCGTTTCTCTCTAGAGCTAATGGGAAGCTAAGAAATGCACTTTACAAACAAAAAACAGTGACACTGTCAGATAATCTATGCTTGATTTCATTGGGGCTAGTCACTTAAAAACAACTGTTTATTGGTGTGAAAGCTTTTGTCATTCCTTTTCATCTTGAATGGAAAAAAGGGAGAAAAAAAATGACACTGATAACCAAATTATATTCCAGTTTGGATGCACATGGCAGAAATGTGAAGGAATTTAGTCTGGGTGCGATAATGACAGAGGAAATTATCAGAGTCTATGTGGAGTCTGACAAGCCGTTATCATAAAGTTACACCCATTCTTTCCCCTCATTAACAAATGATGTTCGTTAGAAAAATAGTGCCATCCATTCAGCAGTGATTGAACAACCATCTAATTATCATGTTTAATTATACCATAAATCAGAGCATGATTGATAAATAAGTACCACCCTCAGAATCGCTAATGAGCTCTTTCATTACATCTCACTGTATCAAGCCTCTTTCAAAGGAAATCCATCCTGTACCGTGCAAGATATAACTACAGCGCTGACACGGTCACAAGGAAATGGGAAGTCAAATAGAGGAGGAAGCCTCTTTAATGTTTTATCTCATATATTTTCTAGGCTGTCTGAGTGACGTTTCTGATACAAAAGCTCAGGCCTTCAACTCTGACCGCAAGAATATACCTGTAGCTTTGCACTGTCAACTACCTGTCCTGTCATTCTTTTGTAAATTGTTTTAATAAGAAATGACCTGCTATGGCCAATATGCATAAAATATTGTGCAATGAATCTGTTATTTTATACTAGAAGGCTTTTTTGAAGTTCTTGCCGGGTCAGATCTGAGCATCCTGGCAACCTTAAAAAACAGGCTCTCTATAACTTTGTAAAAATGTTCATCCCCGTTTAACTTGATGAGCTCAAATTTAATTTCCTTAAAAAAATAACTAGAATCTTTCATTTATTATTTGAGTTCTTCATTTGTTACTCAACATTTTATATTGCTACAATTTTTTAACTTAGATTGATACAATGAGCTCAGAATAATTACATGACAATACTGTATATATTTGCATTCAGAGTAATACAAAGAGCTGCTGCTCTGTGCTTTTATATTGGTATTATAAATGTAAGCAGAAGAAGCAGAAGTAAACCCCCACTCCCCACCCCATTAATTGTTTCCATGTCTCCTAGACTCCAGTGCCCCTTCTCAAAATAAATTCACTACACTAACCTTCCCGGCTCTCCCTGGTCAGCCCAGCTTCTAAATCTCATCTGACGGGACTCTTCCCAAGGCCGTCACATCTCAGTAACTCTAACTGACATCTCAGCAGCCCCTCCACAGAGAAAAGCACCAGGCTTCAGAGCCACTCTGTTTTTATGAGGCTGCCAGTCCAAACAACAAAATACAAGTATTGCCCCTTCTTGCTTCTTGCTCTCCTTCTCTCTCTCTTATTCCCATCTCTTGTGGTCTGCCTCCCTATCTTTTTCTTTTTTTCTTTATATCTGGATGACAGACTATATACGACATGTTAGTGGTTAACATGGTTTGATTAGAACAACAGGAAGAGGATAAATTGATTTTGCTTCATAACATCTGTCTTTTTACAAAACAAACCATATTGAACAATACCAGCCAAAAGTTTGAACCACCTAGTCATTATTTTTTTCTTTTCTTTTTTTCTAAGTCAAACCCAAACTCTTGCAGTAAAACTTATTTTCAAAGTTTTTGAGTTTTGGTGGCCTTAACTTTTTGGTTGACTTTTTTTTAATATTGTTAAATTTTCAGTTTTGTACAGAAAATATGGATGCATTTGAGATAAGAAACAAGGTATCAGATTTCGAATTCTGTCAATTTTATCAGGAAAATCAAACAATAAATGCCATTTTAACGCTCTCTAAAGTTGGTATAACAGTGTTATAGCCACATATCTGTTCAAGCAGCAGCACAGAGCGCATGTGAACTAATCATCTCTCCCACTTTACTACCAGTTACAGTACGAAATAAACATGAATAAACATCAGATGGTATGTTGAAAGATGCAGTACAACTTGCTGAAATGTATCATGCCTTAAGTAATGATGTTTCAACCGTATAAAGACATCAATAAAACAGCTTGTGAACAATGTCACGCAACGCTTTACATCAGGAAAGCGACTCAGTGTCCATAAACTTGTTACTTCGCTAGTGAAATGAAAATTGCACCTATCTAAATTCAAGTTCTTTACTTGTTTTCAATTCATTTTTAGTTAAAAGTTGGAATGTGTATGTTAACGATAAAACCTAAGTTGTGATATGTTTGGGGGTTAACAGGTAAATTTGCAGATCATTTTTTTTAGTGTACAGTCAAAAATTCACATTTTGACATTTCTGTTTACAATTTACATGTACTTATTTCAAGTCTTTAAATCCAGGGTTTTAAATTAAATTTTATATTCATTTATTTTAATTAAATTTTATTAAATTAATCACAGGTTAAATACATACAATAAAATAAAAAGTTTATGCAGCATATATATGTAATTACAATTTTTTTTATTTTTTTTTATTTTTTTTTATTTCTGAACATTTTAGCTTTTTTTTCTGTAAAGGTTCAAAACCCCTGCTTTACATCAAAATGCTTTAATATTCATGACAAAACAATTTCAGGCCAGTGCATCCAAACATTTGACTTGTAGCACATGAAAAACAAGAGTTGCCAACAAGTTTTTCACAGCATCACAGGTAGTATCATAAACGTTTGTGTCTGTTATAGCACGCTGCTACAAAACACAGACTAATATTCTGTTACAAAGTGTGACCTTGCGCTCTGAATCTGAATCAACACATCTCTTTGAAAATGACCAGCTAATAGTTTATATTAAATCAATTTCCCACGGGGCAATGGAGATTGCGGCTATTATTGTTGCGGTAAATTATTTTAGCATTGCTGAACTAGCACTTAGCATGGCTTAATGGTGATTTGTATTCCGTATGCATTAAGTGGCAGGTTCGCAGATTGCTCCGGAGCAGCCTGACGCTGCAAACATCTCCCCAGCCGAACACGCCTGCCAAACAACCAAGAGGTAATGTCGTTACACGCACTATCCATCAAAGTGCACATGCTCTATACGCACAGACGGCTGACCTCAAACACACGCGCCTGAGACGGCAGATTCAGCGGCCAGGGAAGACAGCAGGTGTTGTGGCTGATACCTTGCTAGGTTGAGTCACGCTGGCAGGGGAATTTACTGCACCATTGGCTGTAGTGATGGGGTGTCACAGTAGGATTTGGGTGTCATTCAAAGAGCAGGCTTTGTTAGAGCCTTTCAGGATTGCCTTGAGAAGACAAGCAACACGCTACGCTCCACACTGGCCTTGGGCCATAAAATCTGACAGTACATTGGCCCATTATGATGTGGAGATATTCCTCCTGTGTCTCGGAGGCTTTTTTGAGCCGTTGTTTCTGAGGGAGGATTGGGTGTGGAAGGGACAGAAATATGACATGCTCCTCAAGTTGTGAGACTTCAGAGAGTTTGCTTTTTAAAATCACATTTCATATATAAGCCCAAAGTGATACTCAGTTTTTCAGACCGCTGCACTTTTCTGTCTGTGAGGTTTAAATAACATGTTTGATGTTTGATGTTTAGTTGCAGTGCCTCAGTGCTGTTGAAGTGTGCTAGCGCTGTGATCCCGAATTAACTGTGCTCGTCTTTCCCCGCTGGGCATGCTTAGTTAACCACACAGACGGGCTAGCTGGAACTCTGCTTGTCTGTAATGCATCCTGAACATGAGGACGAGGTGAAAAGTTTAATTCTCACTGATAGACTTGAGCTCGGCAGTGATCGTATGGATTACATGGTACATACTGTAAGCGTTGTTTGCCATCAGATCAGATACCATATTACTCGTTTTCCTAACCTGAGAGTTAAACTGTGGATTAAATTATACATGAGCATAACATTAAGATGCTGTTGTACTAGCAGTGTTAATCGTGAAAAACGCAATTACAGATGAAAATGTTTCTTGACAAAGGATTTTTTGATTTTGAATGAAGCTGAGATGAGAAATACACATCATGATGGCAATTAAATTATTTTAAAGTGAAACATACTGTTGCCAAAAATGTGAGAAAAACACTGCAACATTAAAAAGGCAATAAAAATTTTGGAAACAGTGTTAAGATAATTAGCTCACATACACAACATAAACAGATATTTTGCTTTTTTTGTCCATACAAATGGAGGTCAATGGTTACCAAAATAAACCAAAATATATTCTTTTGGGCTCCACATTAGAAATAAAGTTTTTAACGACATGAGGATGAGTAATTGTTGACAGAATTTAAATTTTTGGGTGAAATATCCCTTTAACACTGTTTCCATCCAAAGTTGCCAATTTAATTTATGCACAAAACAGGAATATCGCATAAAAATTTGCGAATAAGGCACCGGTTCCATTCAATGTGTTCAAGAGAGCAAAATAAAGAAAAAAAAGAAAAAACAAAAATGACCGTTGCTGCAATCGAAGAAGCCACTGTGACTCTTTTTTCGTACATCATAAATGACTTTCGTCTCAGAGCGTGCAGACCAAATGCAATTCACTGTCATGTTATCTTGCGTTTAGAGGCGGATGCCTGATGTTTGTGAATGCAATCATGCAAGACAGTTCTGGGAGGTAATTATACCCAATCATTCTGACGACAGACTTTGGCTCGGGCATTTCACAATGACTAAGCCAACATTTGAGATGCTGTGCACTGAAATTGGTCCGCTGGTTAGTTCAGTTATTCAATCACATCCTCTGTTGAGGAAAACTACATGAGTTTTTTGTTGCACATGGAGGGATTTATTCTGTAAATGTGTAGTTTACGCACGTCTTCTTACCAGATAAAAAAAAAATATTTGACTCAGTTGAGCGATCTTTTTTAGAATCGCATCTAGGCGATATCCCAAAATTTTGCATGAAAATAGGTGGATGGAAACTTAATGTCCCCCTGAATTAAGGTAATTAATCAGCTGGTGTGTTCCAAAACAATGACAACATTCGCATTTAGGAGATATAAGCATTCACAACTTACAGTCTCTCACTTCCGCTAAAATGGATCACGGATTTTCATGACATCACCCCGAACTTCAGCTTCTCATCAAATCTTCTGTCCAATCAAATGCTCTATAGAATCTGAAGTCCCGCCCCTCCTACACTATAAATAGACACTGAAGCTGTGGCTGAAATCAGTCATTTGTTTACACATTTGCTAGTCTACATGGTGAATAGCACATAGTGCGCTATATAGAGGATAGGGAACTATTCACACAGTATAAATATGCTTTCCATTGATGCGAATGAAGTCCGTTTTCGCGTCAGTGTCACGTGAACCGCCACAGCGAATGCACAATCTGCTCTGGTCCAGAGACACGAGAGCACAGAGCAGATCATATCCGCGGACCGCGAGTCGGCTTAGACCACAAAAGGCATCGGGCCCATTTGAATTCTGCACAGAATGCTGTATTTAAAAAGTGATATAGAGGAGATTAGGAGGATAAACGGTTAGAAATTAGAAGGAAACTGAAGGTTTTACTGAGTTTAACGGCTCTGGCCGAGCTGTGGTATAAACGAAACGCTATTGGTTATTTTTAAAAAGGGGCGGAGCTGTTTGTTATGTCCCGCCCTATCTTCATGTTGAAATTAAGTCAACACATTGAATAATGCTGCACGTTCCAAGGCAATTCAGTGGGCCTTTAACTACTGTGTACAACATATAGAGAGGGGATATCAATGAGTCATAGAAAAAAGGTTTTATTTGGCATTTAAAGACTGACATGCTTGTCATATTGCTGAAGACAAACAAACTTTACCTTGCAAAAAACATGTTGAATTTTGAAAAATAAAATTAATTCATGTACTTTAAGAGACACAATACACAATCCCAGTTCTTAAACCTGTTTAATCCCAAGAGCAGACCCACTTAGAACATAAGCTGCTTTTTTATCCTTTTAAGAACCCATAAAATGGAAGCTGGGGAAAAACCTGAATTCAGGTCGGAGGGAAGTTATCCCTACAACTTTTCTCCAAGTCTAAAAATGCGCAAACTAACTTGCCAGGACTATATTTGCCTTGGGGAGTGAGAGAGAGATTTCCCAGCAGTATGCAGTGTCTATGTGGAGCCGAGGCCTCGCTTCTGAGCAGTGCTCAGCCAACGCTGAGAGCTAATGAGGCCCTGTCGGTAAGCGTGTCTATTGCACAGCCACACAACACTGTCAGGAAGTCAAGGAGAAAGAAAAGGAAGCTCTTACTGCCGTCATATTATGCTAATGCATACACTTATTACTCAAACCTGTGATACATTTGAAACTCTATAGGGCCGAGTTAGCAAACTCACAGTACCATATTGTCCGTTTAGCTGACGGTTACAAAAAGAGAAGTTTTTCTCCTTGTCTTTCGTCCTTCATACATTGATATGAGGTGAGGGTCGCCATAAAATGGCCTTTTAATTTTTCATTTATCTTTCTTTTTGCACTCCTTTCGTGACTGTTTTACAGCCCTGGGTGAGACGAGGGCTTATTTCGCATGCTGGGAGATTTATAACAAAACTAATGCTGGCAAAGTCGAGGCTAAGACAGAGTCTACATCTTTTTAACCACCATAAAGAAAGTGGGGGAAAATATATGATGGTTTTATCATACACATGACAGCCAAAGTGTCCAGTATTTCCAAGTTTTGAACTTTTGGAAGGGACACTCTCCAACTATTCAGGCAGAGCAAATTTTAAATGCATCAAAGGCCTGACTAATAGATTTCTGAGCAGGATTCAGAGCGCAGAGAGCGGCAGCACGGGGAGATTGATACAGTTGAATTATATATTAGCTTTCTGAAGAGTTTCATATTCAGAGGACTGCTTTGTGATTGCATTTGAGCAGTAGCTTGACCGCGCATCTCACTGGTCATCCATAAGTCAAATTCCGATGGTCCGGTTGTGAGAAATATACCATGAAATATTTCAATAAATGTGCCATGACTCACTGAGTGGAGAAGCTTGCGGAGGTGCGAGACAGCCAGGCTATCTCCAAATGCATCTATGAATAAAACCTCCTCACCTGAGATTGAAGGAACGTTGAACCGCAATACAGAGAGACTTTTATCGGAAACAAGGTATAAAAAACCCTAGTGAAGTCGAGCTTATTGTAATGCTTCTTATAACAGTCAAATGCAAAAGACTAGACAGAAAAGAGATTTCATGGGAAGTTCAGTTCAGGCAAATCTTTTTTGTCAAGACAGGCTTAAGCAGACTGACAGCTTGTTGTCTGATTGCTTCTGCCTGGATGCTGCATATACTTCTGGGATTGTAAGAGTAAGAATGTACCATGGATCCTTCCTGATGTTGCTGGTCTTCTTTCAAAATCTTTATTTATCAGCACACAACTGGACACCAGCCTTCCAGCACTTTAGCCACAAGGATACACCACCTACTACAGTGCAAGAGTCAATGTTGTCAGGTTTACAGTTTTACTAAGGCTTTTTAGGAAGAGGACGAATTGTTGTGCCTTTTTCACAAGGCAGTCAGTGTTCAGGGCACATGAAAAGTTGTCAGTGAAATGGACACCTAGTAACTTGAAGCTATATATTGTTTCCTCCACTAGACCACTGATGTGCAGGAGGCAGTGAATAGCTGATCTGAGATCGATCTGAAGTCAACAATGATCTCTTGTTTTGCTGACAAGTAAAGAAAGAAGATGACAGCTGACATTTAGAGTTTTATGCTTAAGGTTGTAAAACTACAAGGAGCTTCTTTAAAAAAAAAAGATCCTGTAACTAGTTATGTTAATAACCATTAAAAAAAAAAAAAAAAAAAAAGATTAAAATGAATTCTGCAGATAATGCAGATAGTAACAGGGTTAACAGTTTAAGATTGGCATCATATTCATTGTTAAAACATACAGTATGTGCTACCGCTCTAAAGTCTGGAGTCAGTCAAATATTTTAGGTTTTTAAAAAGAAGTCTCTTATGCTCTGCATTTTTTGATCAAAAATACAGTAAAAACATTAATATTGTGAAATATTAAAACAATATGAAATAACCATTTTCTGTTTTAATATATTTTAAAATGGAATTTATTCCTGTCATGGCACAATTTAATTTTCAGCATCATTACTCCAGACTTTAGTGTCACATGATCCTCTAGAATCATTCTAATATGCTGATTTGCTGCTCACGGAACTTTATCAATATTGAAAACAGGTGAGCTCCTACATTGTGTTTGAAAACCATGACACATTTTTTTCAGGATTCTTTGATGAATAGAAAGATCAAAAGAACCACATTTATTTGTAACATTGTAAATGTCTCAACTGTCACTTTTGATCAAATGAATGCATGGTGAATTAATTATTAATTTTTTACTCTCCCCCAAAAAAAAAAAAAAAAACCCAAATTACACCAAATTTTTGAACAGCAGTGTAGGTATATAAAGGCCAATTCACACCCCACGACCCAATAAACAAGCGCTGACCAATGCCAACAGATACCGGCATCTGTCGTAGCAATGTGAATTGGCCTTAAGTGACACAATTGGCATGTGTTTTGGAGAATGACCCATTGAATGCTAGTCTGAGGCCTCAGAAGGTCTAGGGCGCAGCTGCAGTGAGGTGCTTAGACTAAGTGAAGATCATTTGTTAACTAGGGTCTGGGGTATGATTGTATTGAATGAAGTCAATGAGCAGCATTATGATATAGTCTTGATGCCCATGTTGTGGAGTGCCAAGTTGACGGCAGATACAATGGCATCATCTGCGAATCACTTGTGATTTGGGAATACTGGTCCACTTCAAATAGGCTAGTTAACTAATTAAAGGCAATATTTTGTGTTATGAGACATGAAGTTGAAATTAAGGAATGCCAGTATAGAAATCACACCAACTTCACTCAAGTACGCACTGAACTGTTGAATCACTGTAATAAAATGAAGTTGCAGCTCAATGATGTTTGACGGGAGTTGTGAGCTTTGTAATGCAACAGCTGCTGACTGTTGAAATCGGTGCAGATGCAGAGATCAAGCCTTTAAACTAGTGCTTGATGGTTAATTAGAAAGTCGTTAACACAGGGCTGTAACTAAAAGTTCTGGGACCCCTGCACTGTGCTCTTGAGTTTCAATACAGTAATAATCTTTTAGTAAAAATAATTCACTGAAAAGTTTTTTTTAGGTACCCAAAATGGTCTCTATCTATGGCAGCACAAAAAAATCCAGTTTTTGACTTAAATTAAATTATTTTTAATTTTTTTAATATCCCTGCATTAAAAGTTACAATAATAAATTTGTAATATTTATTGTATCTGGAAACCACATTCCTAAAATAAAGCTTCCAAAAGGTTTTTTTTTTTTTTTTTTTTTTGGAAGCGGCTATTTGCACTAAGCAAATATCAATATATTCTATTTACACTAAGTGACAATAGCAGCATTTTCTTAGCGATATGCTATTTACACAAGGTGCGACACAATAGCGATAGATTCTATTTACACCATATAAAAGTATCAGTTCTTTGCAATAAGAGTAAATAGTAATTAGATGCTATCTATACTTTATATTGGCAGATATGTTTGCACCTCAGCATTTTTGTACATTAACAGGATGCAATAATAGAGTGTAAATTATTATATTTATTAAAATTATTAAATGGATGCTGCCTTATTGGGAGAATAAAAACCCTCCCTACACCTTCTCCTAACCCTACCCAAAAAACACTTTTAATATTATTAAACACTCATTCGCAGTTTATTTCCAATCTTAGAACATTATTTTCATTTTTATTGAAAATAAATGTGAGCTTGGCAAAAGGCGGATTTGAACCGGTGTTGATCTCATTAAAAGCCTGGTCTGTGAGCCTTACTATCTACTGCTGCACCACTGAAGAGGTTGAATTTTGCATGTCTTTCTTAAAACTTGACCCAACCAGACATTGGTGGGCGGAGCTAGTGTAAATAGTGTTTGCCAACAAGGGACGCTATTTGCACTTAGTGTAAATAGACACTCTGTTTTTGTTTTTTTGCAGTGGTTCCTTAAAGAACCTTTCAGTGGACAGTTCTTAAAAGAACCATTTTTAACGTGAAGAACATTTAATAATCTAAAGAACTTTTGCCAGTATAAAGAACCCTTTGGGCATTGAAGGTTCTTCATGAAACCATGAATTCCAATAAAAAAAAAAATTAAAAAAAAAGAGCGTATGCATCCAGTATCATATGTTTAAACAGAGGTGAATCTTTAGGATAAAAATTCACACTTGAAATATAAAGAGTGACTTCATTCTGAGACCACAGCGGTAGAGTGTCTATCGCTGCAAAACAGCCCGTTTCGGAAAACATTTTTATCTGCTCATGCATGTAGAAAACTGAGAAATTACATGCCACTCAGAGAGGCTACACTTACAGCAACCAAGCAATTGTTTCTCAATAAACAACGCTGTGCGAATACAGAGGAAAGAGAGAGAGAGAGAGAGAGAGAGAGAGAGAGAAAATGTTGCTCTCTCTAAGTCACTCAGAATTCATGAATGCCAAACCTGCCTGTGAAGTGCTTGCGGGCATTTATGTAAACAAATCACATTGATAGCACATATCTCTCATACACACACAATAAGTATTAAACATGGACTATAATGGCTAATACCTCATTCAATTCCAATACATTATTCATACAAAAGTTGAACCTGTGAAAAATTATTCATAAGGATGTTGAGCCTTTCAGACAGAAAGCTGCTATATAAATGCATGGGCATAACATGAATAGAACAAGCTCTTGAACATACACATCTGGCCATTTAAATCTAACTGGAGAGCACTTAAGAAGGGGGAAGATTTTAAGTACAAAATGCATTTCTCTCTAATCCACAGACTATTCTGGAATATTCTGGGTTTAATACAAGTTAAACTAAATCAACAGCACTTGTTGTGGCATGTGGCATAATGTTAAGTTTGCATAATGTACTTTTGCTTTCTTTAAAAAAAAAAAACAAAAGTAAAAGATGTGATGGAAGTGAATGGGGACAATTTTTCTTATGGATTTAAGAGTAGAAACATGAAGCTAATAATTTTACAAAAGCACTTACATTAATTATTTTGTTGTTGTTGTGTTTAAATATGTATTATTTGAGCTGTAAAGTTGTTCTCATCATACTTTTTATGTACTTTTTATGTTTTTATGTTTATGTACATTTACTGTTATGTATATAACTTTACACAGAAATGTGATTTCTCATGCTAAAATCATGTTAACACACTTTGTTTTTTAATATATTTTATTTAGAGTTTTGAAGTTATATTAACAAACACAAATGTATAAAAATAGTAACCAACAGAAGACAACAAAGACACAAATTTACACAAAATACAGGGAGAGAAAACAAACAAACAAACAAACAAACAAAAAAAAACATCTGGTTTGCCTCAGTCAGCAAATAAATACAAAATAATTATTGAAAATATAAATATAACTGACAATATTCACAGTTGTTTTGTAAATCAGTTATATCACCATATGGGAAGAATATAAGACTTATATAAGTTAAAAATAAATAAAAAAAAAATAGAAGGAGAGGATTACAGAGTATATTATTGTTAAACTTCCAAAAGTCTCAAGAGAGGTCCCCATGTGGCTTCAAATCTTTTTTGTGAGCCAAGCTCACCAAAATGTAACTGTGCCATTTGGATGATATAAAGCATGTCATTTAACCATCTCTGAAAACAAAGAGCTTGTGAAGTTTTCTAATTGAGGAGTATTACCTTTTTGGCTGCAATTAAGCCTACCATTTGAGTGTGCTGATGAATATGAGGGATAGTGTCCATTACATCAGAATAACCCAAAATAGCCAGACTGTGTTCAGGTTGAATGTTAATTCTGTATGCACGTGAAAACAGTTAAAAAATCTTAGACCAAAAATCATACAAAATAGGGCAAAATAAATGTGCCAATGTCCCCTCTGCCATCCTGCACCCTGAGAAGAAATGGAGGAAAATATTTTGTTCAATTAGTTTTGGAGTAATGAATGCGATGCATAACTTTGAACTGGATTAAATTATATCTTGAATTTACAGAGCAGCTCTTTATTCGTTAAAACACTTTGTTTACGTCTTCACACTTTTTGAAGAAAACTTATTGACAAGTGTTCATTATTATTGTGGTAATCAACATTATGGCCCAAGTGTCGTCGACCTGTATTGAACCCAGAATGTTCCTTTAAATATTTATAAATATGAACAAAGTGTCACTATTTCTGTCAGTAAAGTTTTGTTAGAAAAAGTGACAGTTATTAAGTGCTGGAAAAATCGAGTTTCATAACCTGACTAACGAATGCAAGGTATACTGCAGAACAAAAGGGAGGGAAAAAAAGAGTAGGATGCAAGGAAAGAAAGAACAAAACCAAAACAAACAAAAAAGAAGCCAACAAGCACACACACACACACACACGCACGCACAAAAAAAATCTACAAAAACAGGTTGCATGAATCTCATGAGGATGTGGCAACTGTGCATATGTAATTATTTGGATAATTCATATTTCATGCGCTTAAGTCTTTGATAGAAAAACCTACATGCATAGAACTGTCTTTGCATCATCCTAAAACAACTTCTCAGCCACTGTTGCCATGGTCACAAAGACATCACAGTCCTGAGCAAAGGGCCTTATGGGTAATTAGTCAGATAGGTACAGAGGCTGTGAGGCAGGCAGCTCTGGGGGATTTAGGCCTTACTGATCTGCTACCCCTGACCTGAAAGAGTAAGGAAAAGGTAAACAGTGCTCTGCTCTTTCATTCCTTCAGTTTTTCTTTTCTTTTTTTCTTCTTCACTCTTTCACCTTTCCCATGCAGCTTTGAAGGTCAGTCAGGCTTAGATGGGGGACAAAGACTGAGAAAGTGAACATGACTATTTTTCTGACCCAGAGGAAAGTCTTTTCATCAGGTCACCCTAACATGGTCTATGGTACGTCAGACTTATAATTAAAGTCAGCTTTATTCAAAAGGTCACAGTTGAATATAAAACCAAAATGAAATGATCCACAGAACTCAAGTCAAGTTTTATGGTGTTCTGTGTCCTTTTTGCATGGAAAATTGCGACCAGCATATTCTTCAAAATGTCTCTTTGTGTTTTACACTACCGGTCAAAAGTCTGGGGTCAGTAAGTTTTGTTTTTGAAAGAAATTAATACTTTTATTCAACTAGGAGGCAAAAGTGACAGTAAAGATATTTAAAGCTGCAGTCTGTAAGTTTTGCTTCTTTGTCGCCACCTCTGTTTGAAACCTGCAATTGCAGTTATTTGCTGAATTCTCATCTTTACGTGAGTTGTGCATTGGCACGGTCCTCAGCACGGATGAATCTAATGTTTGCTGTCAGTTGCCACATCGGTGTGGATACTGTACTCCGGAATCACAGATTCTACGTCTTGGAAGTATGACCACTGGAAAATGTCATCTGAACAAGTAAAGTAACATGTCTGCCACTTTTTTTCTGACCAACTGAGAAAAAAAGCATTACAATAAATCTCGCTACCAATGGTGATTAAATCTAACTATCGCTTAGCTCGGATCACGTCAAGCCGTGCAAATTATTATTATTGTCATACTTTGTTCTCAAATTGTTAATGTTAACAACATCAGCATTGTGTGACTATGTGTATTTATTGTGTATTAGTGTTACCTGTAGATTTCAATTTCTGTAGCCACTCCGAAGTCTTTTGCTTTTGACTATGGGTGAATCCCCAGTTGTCATTGATGATTATCATTTGGACCTTTCTGGATTACAATCTACCATCAAAATGATAAGTTTAATTATTGCAGCTGCTGTGAGAAAAGGCTATAAATGACCTGCAGCATCCTCACATGCCATATAGCCTACTAGCTGGGACTCCTTCTTCATGTAAACAGACGTGACATAATGATGCAAAGACGAATGGATGCATGCTCAAATTTCCCGCAGAAACACACCAGTACCACTCTAATTAGCAAATGTTATTACAAGCTTACTGTTGTGAATCGGGCTAAGGTAAGGAGATAGCTTTGAACACTGGCTGGTTATGTACTTGCTCAAAAATTGATTTTGGATCATTTTTAACCAAAAAAAGTTACAGACTGCAGCTTTAAAGAATTTCTATTTTTATATAAATACTGTCTGTTTATAAAATATCAGAGTTTTCACAAAAATATTAAGCAGCACAACTGTTTTCAAGATTGATAATAATACATGTTTCTTGAGCACTAAATTAGCATTAATATGATTTCTGAAGGATCATGTGACACTGAAGACTGGAGAAATGATGCTGAAAATTCAGCTTTGCATCACAGGAATAAATTACATTTTAAAATTAAAATAGGGAACAGTTGTAAAAAAAAAAAAAAATTCTAAATTTAACAGATTTTACTGTATTTTTGCTCAAATAAATGCAGCCTTGGCGAAAATTAGAGACTTCTTATTTGTGACACAATATTTCTCTTGCACACTTTATTTCAACATTTTTTAGCAAACAAATTAGCATTTATGTTCATTTCAAGAACATCATTGCTCACCCTGCCATGTGCAATTATGAAACACGTGACAGACAAGGCACCTCAGAACCCAATGCACAATTGATTTAATAAGAAAGAGCAGGATACTACATGAGCGTCAACTTTTTCCGCAGGCCGCCTTCTTTACCCACGTTTGTTTATGGGTGCGAGGCACACACATTAAATCGAGATGGCTACGTTCCAAGAGAAAATACTGCAAATGATTCAACGCTGCTAACACCGTTGATAACAAATTCTCCTGCTAACCTTTGCAATTATTTTTTCAATATCGTGCTCTGTTGAGCATTTTTAATGAACGCATAACAAAAGCAATTAGGTGTGTGATGGCATTTTCCTTTTTAAGGAGCTAATTAAGGCCCGACTGTAGATGGTAACCTGTGCTATCGCAGGTGAATGGCAGATGCTAACACAGACAACGATGCATTAGAATGATTACAGGGAAGAAAAACAGGAAATAAATAAATACAATCACTAAAATGGTAAGAGGGAAGGAAAAGCACCAATCTTCTGTGGTGTTTATTATTTTCCTCTAAAATTACATGCATGTGCTGTGCATAAAATAATCGTGAAATGTAATTTAGATGGTATAATGGAGGGTAATGTGAGAAGAAATTGAGGACGCACCGTGAGTGAGCTAGTGGCTAAAAAGAAGGCAAAAGATGCGACTATTAAAAGGTAATTCAGCTCGGGATATTTGATTTATCACGGCTACATTGGCGCAGGTGGAAAAGTCCCAAAGATGGGAACTGGGTGCGCACGTTTTCATGAATTTCATTACATAATGAGTCTATCAAAATACAATGACAGTAAGGAGACAATGCAAGATGGAAACCTGTGGACATTTGTGAGGTGACACCTTTGCACTTCATTTTCAAAAAGCAATCGCATAAGCCCGCTGCTCATTAGCATTTAGCATGAACTCCAAATTCCCACATTTCTGATTGATGGAATAAGGACAGAATCATGTACTTTAGGGGTAGCTTCATTTGAAATTCAAACAACCTTTGTGCCGCTACAGGAGCGGCACTGAGGAAAATGTCAAAAATAATTTTCCTCTAAGCAAGCATTTCAAACGCAAACCTTGCTCCGGACATCAAACGTACGAAATGGAGGCAAATTTCTCAAATAACCTGTGATGAAACTATGTCACCGCAAATTTCTCTTTAGCCTGTTCATAAAAATGTATCTTTTAAAGAAAGCCCTATTAGTCATTTCAGCAGACTGTAGGCAGAGCTAAGCTGTAATCAATACTGTCTCAGGTGACGGAGTATAACAGAGACTCATTCAATAACATTAGCGCGCAGACAGCTGATGATGGCAACTGAGACCATTTTTTATTCTGAACAATTCAATCCAATTCAGCTTTATTGGCATGCCTGTGGGATGGCACAATGTTGCCAAAGCAATAAACATGTAACAAGTTATACAGGTATAGATAAATAAATAAATAAAAGGAAGGAAAAAAAACATATACATAGCTATATTGTATATATGTTATCACATAACTTAACAAGTTTTAAAAATACAGGGTAAATAAATACAGAGAGCAGTAATGAGATTGAAAAAAAAAAAAAAAATTTAAAGAAGAGTCTTTGTCCCTCATAATATGGCAGGAGGACACATACTGCGCTGTCAGGTGGATACACTTCTCTTTCTCTCCCAAAATATTAGAGAGTTTGTCTATGTGGCTTGCTTGCTGGAATTCAGGTAGAATTTGAGCAATTTGGGTGAAATACGTTTCTTTAATGTTGCTATATTTGCCGCACTGTGTGAGGAAATGCAGTTCATCCTCTACGACTCCATCAGTGCAGTATGAACAGAGTCTGAGCTCTCTGGCTCTCCAGCCCTGCTTGTGACGGCCCGTCTCTATACACAGGCTGTAGTCGCTCAAGAGATACTCGGTCAGGAGCTTTCTCTGACGATAGTCTTTCATTTTGATCAAGTAAGGTGCCAGGTCTTTATTTTGTGAAAGTACTTCAATTTGTTTATTTGTGCTACTTTGATCTGCCAATCATGGATGTATTCATCCTGGGTTCTTTGACCTATTTCTTTAATTTTTGAGATTTTTAATTGAATTGTTGAATTTAGTTGGTGTGTTTCCACTAAATAGTGCAAGGGGTCATTCTCGGGGGGGCCTGCCCTGTATGTAAGAGCGCAGTGATGGTAGGCATCTGCCTGTGAGTCTGACAGATGGAACCAGAACTTCGCTGCTCTCTTCTAGATTTCAGATAGGAGAGGGAATGTGCCCAGTTCTGCCCTGCAACCCAGACTAGGGGCATTTCTGTGAAGACCCAAGATGTTTTTGCAGAACTCGAAGTGGAGAATTTCAACAGGGTTTTTGTCCCATGATTCATAATTTAATTTAAGATTTCACAGCTGTACAAAAGAATGGGCTTGATGATGCTATTGAAAATGTTCATGCAAAGTTTAATAGGTGGGTTGAATTTGAACAGTGATTTTCTTATACTGTAATAAGCCCGGCGTGCCTTATTGGTCAGATCGTTTATTGCCATCTCAAATTGTCCAGAAGCTGAGATTGTGAGACCCAAATAATTATAATATGTCACATGATTAAGAAGCATTCCCCCGATTGTAAAATTATATTTTTTGTCAGTAAGGCGAGGTTTTTTTTTGGAAGATCATGATTTTGGATTTTTCCATGTTAATTGGTAAGACCCAGTCGCTACTGTACTGCTCTAGAATTGAGAGGCTTTCATGCAGTCCTTCTTCATTAGGTGACAGCAGCAGAAGGTCGTCGGTGTACAGGAGCATTTGATTTCTCTGCCCTCAAGGGTCAGACCAGGACAGGATACAGAATCTTTGTTCAGTATTATCTATCAAGGCAAGACTGTACTTTCCTGCAAAAGACTGTATGTCCTCTAGTGTTTTTCACCACGAGTTGAAAAATGTTAAACTTTTTTTTTAAAAAGTGCCATGCTCATCACTTTTTCCCAGCCATCCAATCACAGAGGGCGGGACAAATGCCACACTGACCAATGGTCACATCCTACTTGTACGAAGACTGAACAATGGAAGAGAAGTTATATCTGGTTTGAGTATTCATGTCTGTACCTGATGGAGTTCCTAACTATTACAATATTTGTATGAAAAATAATGCCCTTTTTGGCATCAGTCAGCAATCAGGCTCGGAATATTAAATCAATCAGATCACACGTTAATTCAAAATATGAAAACTTTACAAATTTTATACCAAAATTCTATAGAAATCTATAGTAACTTTGGTAACTTTTTTACCATAAGGTCCCATTAGTTAATATTAGTTAATGCATTAATTACAATTAAGAAACAATGAGAAATACATTTGTTACCGTATTTATTCATCTTTGTTAACGTTAATTAATAAAAATACTACTGTTCATTGTCAGTTTATGTTAGTTCAGGTCCATTAAATAATATCAACAGATACAACGTTTGATTTTAATATCTAATATTTATTAATGTCAGATCCTTATCGTAAAGTGTTACAGTGTTTAGCTTTTGTCTGTTCTGTATGGACTACATTTATGACATAAAATAATAAATAATACATTATTACAATTTATACAATTTTATGGTGACAGAATTTCTGCAACCCTCTAAAAACAAGTTGAATGTGGTACAATAGTGATGATTTTTATTAAAGCCTGATGTCTTTTGCAAACTCCCATTGTATTTTTATTTTAACTTTTTTTTTTTTTTTTTACCTCACTGTTCACTGCTATCCTCATAATAGTTTTGGTTAAAGATAATAACCTTAGTAAAGCATTAGCAGGTTAATTTTCTTGCCTCAGAGCTGTGAGTGGTTTGCCATACCCCTGTGATTGCAGAAAGCAGACTTTCCTTTGGTTTCCTCGAGGCTCGTCCTACTCTACAGAGAGATCAGACTCGTCTGTGATTGTCTGTGTTATTACTGAATGTAATTGACAGGGTCTAGAACAGCCTCCACTCTGTTTGAGAGCTGGAGTCCATGACTGTCACTTCTCATGAATAGGGCTTTAATGTCAAATCTCTTCTGTTGTACCCTCTTCATCAGTACCATTCCCCAGCCGCCACCGAATCCCAGACTCTGGCTTTTTAACTTAGCTGTCAGCCATTAAATGCTGCAGTATTTCACTCTGTTCTTTCTGAATTTGACTCGGAGGGCAGAGGGATGTGATGACATTTGGGCCTCGGGGTATCTTACAAGTGACCAGAGAGACTCCAACTTCAGAGAGCGGCTGAACAAAGCTGAAAGAGATTTTCATACCTCTGTTATCACAGAACATCATCTGCCACCTGAAATACTCTCTCACACACACATACACACTATCTCTCTCTGAAAAAACATTATGAATTCCATCACCTGGCTACAGACCCCATTTCACACACTATAACATTTGGATGTCACGAAAGTGCATATCTCATTTTCCCTCTCTCTCTACTGGGGTAATGGAAAAGACCGGAAAACTTTTCATTATCTCTGTGTGTTGGGCACAGCAAACACACAATCTCCTTCTGGTCTTCTTCCATAGAGTTGGTATTCGAGACTGAGGTAATATGCAGGAAAAAAGATTCTTTTTGCAGCCTCTTCTCTTGAGACAATATGACTGAAAAGATATGCCTGCGTCTTTTTTTTTTTTTTTTTGGTTTTGGGAACTCAATATTTGCAAGTGCACCGATCCCAAGAGACTGAGACAGTGTGAGAAAAGACAAAGCAGGCAGAAGATGGTCTTCTAAGGACACATGGCATGTTTTAATGTTAAAGTCTTTTATGCTCACCAAGGCTGCATTTATATGATCAAAAATATAGTAAACATAGTAATATTGTGAAATATTTTTACAATTTAAAATTACGGTTTTCTAATTTAATATATTTTAAAATGTAATTTGTTCCTGTGATGGTAAAGCTGAATTTTCAGCAGCCATTAAGCCAGTCTTTGGTGTCACATGATCCTTCAGAAATCATTCGAAAATGCTGATGTGGTGCCCAAGAAACTTTTCTTATTATTGTCTCCATGTTGAAAATAGTTGTGCTGCTTAACATTGTGATATATTTGTTTAGGATTTTTTCAATGAAAAGAAAATCTTAAATAATTTTAATGCATCCTTGCTGAATAAATGTATTAATGTCTTTCATTCAAAGAAAAATATAATAATAATGACCTTAAACCGTTGACAGTGTACATTCAATGTGTGCAAGAAAATGCAACATTCAGAATGTTTCCTGTGATTGTGATTCCTATACCAATAAACTTGGGCATTAAAAAATCATGAAAATCAGATTAAATCTATATTTCATCGCGTGTAACTGCTATTACTTTAAAAACAGCTAACACCCAAATGGGTTAAATTGTTGGCATATGGATCTAGTTGTGCTAATTTAAAGGATTTACTCTTGCATTCAAATGTGGTTGTCACTTCCAAATCCCTGCAGTGTGCACTTGGCTTACGGGTATTTTAAGTTACTGGGAGAAATAAAGAAGAGTCTTATGGCTTTTATTCTAGAGAGGTGTGCCAGGGGCTGTGACAACAGATGTGATGCCCCACTGTCACTTTCTTTGAAGCTTTTCAGCATCTCATGACTTTCTAAAGAAGATCACTGCATGGTGGAGATTATGCTTGACTCTGACTCCATGTGCCAGAACGACATTCACAACAATCAATCCTGCCTTAAATGCAGATGACCATGATTCGATTAAACTAAAACGACCATGGTAGGACTCAGGCAAAGAGCTGTAGCTCATTTCTAACACCGACATGCCACCATAATAAAGCTAACTTGCATAAATCCCCAGAGCTGTTTGTTCAGACAGTTATGGGTCGCAATGATTCAAGCGCTCACATTAAACTAATACAATGCGTGCTGGCTTATTATCAGATACATTTCGAGGTGGTGTATGCTGAACACAGAAATGACTGTGTATCCTCTGGGTAAACAGACAGAAATGGAAGAAGATGTTAGGAGAACAGGTTTACTCTTTTTTACAAAAATGTAATGCCAAAATACAGCAATAATGTTTTATATGACCCGCTGTTCAATAATGGGAATAAATGCAATTTTCTTTTCTTTAATGAAACAAAGCCCATTGCAGTTCTTATTGGATGTTTCTTTCTTTCTTTCTTTCTTTGACTTATTGTTTTACAATTATATAATATACTGTATCTAATTAAGTCAATCAATCAATCAACCAACCAATCAATCAATCAATCAATCAATCAATCAACCAATCAATCAGCCAACCAACCAGGCCACTATCTCGACTTGTGAGTGAAGAAAAAACCTACTGTTGACCAGTAAATTGATAAAGCACATTTGGTTTGGTGATCAGTGTAAATAAAGCCCACACAGTCTGTAAAACATAGTCGCGAAGTCTACACTGCGGACTAGACAGATAAAAAATTAGGATAAGGATAAAGCTTAGCTAGGAGCTGTTTTCTGCATGCTTCAGCTCTTTTGCTAAGGGCTAACCAGAGCCTCTTGCCAAAGCCTGTCGTCTTTAGGTGCTAAACTAGATGTGGGAAGGGGGTAATTATGAATTGTATGTAGCAACATCAGTCTCTGCACATGTTGACACTGATATAGGCTTACTTGCATGTCAGCAAAGAGAGTTTCCCCTCCTCTTTCCATTTCTGGTTATAAATGAAGACAAAAACCACAATGTACGAGACACAGAGCCCTGGTGAACCTCCTTCCATGTTTGTGGGTGTGATAAGAAATGCCACTAGAACACAGCTGAAAACACTCGTCAGAAATCTAATAGAACAGGAAGGCAATCATAATGCACTGACATGTCAGCTCAATGGAGCGATACAGAGAAAGAGAGAGCAAGGGAGAGGAAGAGAAATGTTTTGACAAGAATCTGGAGAAATGAGCCATTCAACTGTTTTGGAACTGTTTTAAATAACGACTGAAAGTCGAGATGTCACAGCAAAACCACTTTCGTTTAAGCTCATCTTATCCTGTCCATCAAGTATGGACTCACTGTGCATGACGGTCTAGACCTTTTAGTATATTTTTGTTTTGTTTCCATATATTAGCTTTACCTATATAATTAGCATGCTAATAGCATTAGCTGTTAGACAGTTTGCGCAGCAAAACTTTTTCAGAAACGTTGTGCCTTTAAATATAATGCACTTTAAAGCACTGACACCACAATCATACACATTTAAACAGACATTTTCAGGCCATTCAATCTTGTCTCATGCTATTCCCTTGCAAAAAAAAAAAGAAAAAAAAAAGAAGTGTGCACTTTTAGTGTGTTTCAAATAAAAGTATAAAATTATATTTAAAAAAGAAATCTGTACTTGCAAATAACAATAATAATAATGAAATAAAAGGTGTACTTAAAAAAACTTAAGTGTATAGGACAGTACACTTTCATGACTGGTTCTTAACACACTTAAGTACACTTTTAAAAAATTACACTTTGTAATAATGTGATACTGAACGTTTTTCTTGTTATTTGATATTACATTTAACGTAAATATATTATAAATGTACTATAACTTCATCATTACAAATATATTTTTAAATACACAACATTCAAGTTGCAACAGAAATGACATTAATTTTAGTTATCCATAAATGCTTTTCAGTATAAGGGTTGCCAAGTCTTCACAACAAAATCCACCCAATTACCAGTGAAAACCAGCCCAAAATTAGCCCAGTTGCGTTTCAGGGGGCAAAAATCCCGTTCTAGGGCCTAAATATCATATTATATGGAGTCGCTTCAACTCGTGGACATGGAAACACAACCCGCGGCAACAGTGTTAAAGTAGTCTAATTCTGTCTAAAACAGCGAACTTGGCAACACTGGTCAGTACATTCTACATATTTCAAAGAAAATAGAAGTAATTGTGAAATTACATATAAAAGTTATACCCAAGTCCTATTTAAGTGAATCAAAAAGCACTCTTAAGTTAAACTAATTACATTTAATATAAAATTAAACTATGATTCTTTTTCATTTAATTAACATGCAATTAAAACATTACATTCAGTTCACACCTAAGCAGGCCTATAATCTTTTGAAATATGTTATTTCCATAAGTACTTTTTTGTACTTCTTTTTCACAAGGGTTAAAATAGTGAGCTATGTTAAAATAGTCCAAAATTTTGAAACTAGGGCCATAAGTTAGTTGATTGGTTGGTTTTGAAAAACAGTAGTTTTGCAATTCACACTACTGGATTTATAAATGGTAGTCAGCTTAATACAACAGGAAGTACAATTCATACATGCCGCAAACTCTTCACTCCCCTCCTTCCCCTTTTACTTCATAACTGACAATACCAATGAGCAGCTCTGGATAATGATGACTTAATAGGTAGACAGGAAGTGTGAATGTTGTCTGAAAAGGGGAAAGTATTTTTTAAGCAAGGTACATGCTAGTTTAGGCCCATGATCCTGAGGAACAGTTTGTGACAGTTTGGCACACACTGTAAGAAAATAATGAATTCCAAATATTTCTCTCTCTCTGTCTGATACTGTGAGCTGACATTCTCTAATAAGATACCTGTGACTCAGGCCTGTGTAACAAGACGTTCCCCTCAATCATTTTCAAGCGCCTTAGCTTCCTGGAAGAGAAGACGCAAGGGCTTTATGCCCCTCGTTTGAGATGTAACTTTCCCCAAACTCACTCACAGAGGTCATACTGTGTACTTCCAACAAGGAACATTCATACACCACAATGAAGTATCTGAACTTTAACTTCTTACAGCTACCTTTTCCTACATCCTTTAGCAGATATATCCTACATGATAATTTTAGATATAGACAAAGAAATTAATACTTTTATTCAGCAAGGAGGAATTAAGTAACAGAAATCTTTTGTAACATTATAAATGTCTTGACTATTTCAAACAAATGCCGTTCTTTTGAACTCTCTATTCAACAAAGAATCCTAAAACAAAAGCATCACGGTGAAAATTCAGCTTTGGCATTATAGGAATAAATTACATTATAAAATACATTCAAATAGAAAAAAGTTATTTTAAATTGTAATTTTTCACTGTCAAAGTTATGTTCTGTTTCACTGTATTGTTTTAGTCATTTTTTTCATTGTCTCTGTTTTGCCTTTGCTCTGTTGTAGTTTTCCATTAGTTGCCATGGTTCCCAATTAGTCCACACCTGATCCCTGTTCTGCTGATTACCTTTCTCAGTGTATTTAAGCCTTCAGTCTTCCTCAGTTCTTTGTGTTAACAATTATGATGGGATGTGTATGCTATTCTTTGCGTTAAAGACTATTTCATTCATTCTGCATCACTCACCATTATTTTGAGTCTATTACACGTAGCCCATGACATTCACAATATTTCTATTTTACTGTACTAAAAATCAACTTCACGAGAGACATACATAAAGAAAAATCAAAACAACATTACCCTTTCAACAAACCACAAGTTGATGCTAAATACTTGTGGCAATCATCGTGTTGCATTTGCCATTACTCTAAACTAGTTTATCCCACCGTGAACTCAGGGAGCCACTTTTCTCCCATTGATCTGTGTGTCCAACTGTGAAGAATAACTGCAACAAACATCTCAAACGCACCAACATGGAGAGAAGTTACTCCTTCACCAGCGTGCCAATCACATTCACCTACTGAAACAACTTGACAGGTCAGGCGAGGTGAGTCATCAGTGTAAAGTATGACTTTTATATACAATTGTGCATTTTCATATTGATAAAAAAGACAAAGCAGGACGAGGTCCACATTTACATAAGCGCATAGATACATATTCGCACATGGTTAACGGGTATTCTGTGCATTATTTCTGTGTAATATGCCATAACACTTATTCTAAATGAGATAATTTGTTGGTCTGGTGAGCACACAAATCCCGTTAAGGTGTAATTTGAGAGTGGTCAGACTGTGCGAGCTCAAAGGTGAAGAGAGCGGGAGGAATTGTGGGTATTGACGCACTTTCAGCGAGCAGAAATATTGAGCAGCGGAAAACTGCTGGAGCCCTTGAGAGAACTATAGAGATAGCTAAACTCTCTGTGAGCTGCTAAATGTCGAATTAAACAGTCAATCAATTTCAGGGTGAATAAGTGCAGGGAATAGTGAGCGAGAGAAAGAGCAAGAATGGGGCGATGCATCGACATGAGTCAGGCTGGAAATAAATGAGGTCTCGGCTCATAATAAACCCATATTTGTAATAAACAGATGCTGTAGAGCCATAAAATTGTCTTTTTAAATGGAGAGGGATTTGGCTGATGATGCACCATTACACACAGTGTTAACGCCCGACAAGGCCAGGAAGGGCCAGATAGATAGATGAATAGAAAGATGGCACGCTTCTTCTCCATCACACTTTCCTGCTCCCGCTCTCTTTAGGTCTCTTGCTGTGGAATGAACATTGAAGAAATTTTGTAGCGAGAGAAGCTAATTTTATTCATAGGTCTGAAAGATGGATAAAAGAGAATGAAAAAGAGAGGGCGAGGGAGAAAAGAAAGAGAAGTCGGGAGACAGCCAGTCAGAGAGAAAGCAATAAAAGATGTATTGAGATTCAGCTGTGTATCAATGTCACACGCCACAGAACAGCAAGGCCTGAAGCCAATAATGCTACGCTAGTTACACTAATGCTAACAACAAATGACATGTTTGAAGTTTTTTTTTTCTGAGAGAAATTCATTGTGTAATCATACTTGTTGAATAAAAGGTATACAAATAAATAAATAAATAAATAAATAAATAATAAAAAAATCCCTTAACAATATGATTCCCTTGAGAGGGGCCCCATTCTATTTTTCATGCATGATATATATATATATATATATATATATATATATATATACACACACACACACACACACCTGTCAAAAGTCAAAAGTCACATCCTGTATTTATTATTACTGAAATAGACAAAGTTCTATATTAACACCAAAACACAAGATAGTCCATAATTATTGTAAGACTTGATTTTCTTGCTAAGACAAAAGCTGAGATCAAACACCCTGCAACAAAGCAATAAAACTCTTCTGGAGAGAAGATCTCAAAGAAATAGGACAACGCCTTGCCCAAACTCTCCTCACTCATTCCCCCCTACTCCCTTCCTTTCCATCCCTGGCTCAAGTCACTGAAAGTTCTCTAAGAATGCATATGTACTATGTATGATGTATCTTGTGAATCTATTGTTTTTTTCAATTTCATGATTCATATCATGTTTAAATGCGATTGGTAAACTGGTCTCAATTTCACAGTCGTCACTTACGTTATGAAAAAGATTGAAAACTAAGGAGAATTCTGTCCTCCTTTTGGGTGGTGTCTCTTCAAGATATCTGATATCCCACTCCTCTCACCCCAAAACAGGTGTTGGTGTAGTAAATATTTACAATCCTTTTGTTCTGGCCTGGGTATTCAAGGGGAAGTGCAAAGCAGTCATGTGCGACATTCTGCAACCAGAACCCCCAGTGATGGGTGAATTATTAGAAATATTCATCCACCACTGTATGCATTTCTTACTCTTAGAGTCATCTTTGAGCAATTCATGTAATGTGTTTATTATTTGAATTGGCTTCTAATTGTCTAACTATGTAATTGGCATGATACATATTTACCTAACAAATAAAATGTTATATTTGATTTACTCTGGATTCTTCTGAAATCATTATAACCAGTAGATTATTGGAGTCCATATTTCCACAAATCTGCGTCAGGATAGGTCAAACTAAAGGCTCAATGAAAGGAGCATGTTGCACATCATGTGGGACCTTCAGAATTCTGTCTATCACTGACTTAGCAAGTTGCAGTATCGTGACTAAGAAAACTGTGCTTTTGTATGAACAAGCATGTGGCAGTTCGACTCAAATGCATTAGTAAACTCTGCACCTTCTGAGTAAGAACCCGGGGCATGTGACAAAAGTGATATTGGGTCCGTAATGAACGAATAATTGAAAGTACAGGATACCCAGAATAATCAAATATCTAAATTAATACATGACCAATGATTAATTTCTAATTAGAAACACAATCTAAGAGTAATAATCATTTGAAATTGGAGTCAGATTAAACGAGCAGCTAAAGTAAAATTGAAACTAAATTCTAAAAATTTTGTAAACTTCACAGGGGCGCTGAAAAGACATACACATCAGAATCTGTTTTTGGGCCGACGGGGGGTTTTTTACAATATACCAAACTAGACCAAAAAATGAAACCCTTTTGCATTATGCCTATATACTTCGCAAACACAGGGCACAAAAGCACTCAATTCCTCGAACAACACAATAACAAAAATGATACCAAATTGCAATAAAAATCTGTAGCCTACATCTGTAGCATACTAATGTGTAACAAAGACATTGAGTGTACTCCCCATTAAAAAAGTTGAAGGCGGCGGGTCTCCGAGTGATACTAGTCATTTATAAAAATAGCCTAATTATGTTTCATGTTCTGTAATTGTGCGTTAAATATAAATTTTTTTTTATCATAGGCGGAGGGTGAACCAACTCCACGGAAAGTCTAAGGAGATGCACATTGTCATTTAAAAACACATTTAAATAGATTTTCTTGAAATAGTTTCAAGTTTCTTGCCACTATACAACCTAAATATCTCAACATAAATACTGCTGATAAATTATTTGTTAATAAAGCATTTACGTTCACAAACCACTGTCAATTTTAACAGATTACGTACGCAGGATTTGGCATGAAAAAAGCTCCCTTTATAATCACAAAAAATATCTTATTTCATTGTGATCTCAAGAAGTTCTGTAACAGAAGATAAAACTGACTGCACAATGAATCTCTTCTTTACATAATTGTTTGTTATAATGAGGGGATATTTACCAGCATGCAGAACTCCACTCGCTGCTCAAAACATTGGCTACATTGCTCAACACTACAAAAACATACAAACATTACAAAGACATTGGTTATGGAATACGTGAATGGCCAAATCCACAGCAATATGGATTTTGCTCTCAATCGTAAGTTTGCTGAATGACTATACAATTTGGGGGGCACGTTGTGTCATCTGGGGGGGGGCACTGCCCCTAACGTAACAGGTGTCGCTCATTGGCTGTTACTCTACCGGCCTCACTCTGCTCCCACGGCTCTTGGCCTCACCCTGATCGTCACATATATATAGCCAGACCCCAGGCTAAAAACCTGGTATAAGATCTTGGTCTACCTAGATGTAGCAGCTAGACCTCCTTGGCTAAGCTAATAGATGCTTGGTTGAGCTGGTTAACCATGTTTCCATCATACCTTTAAGCAGGTATGTCCTTTTTCCAGCAAGGCCTGCCGTCCTGTACCAAACAGCTCATTTGGAGGTGTCTTATATCACAAAGACATCCAGTTACAAACCAAGAGCCATGCACATAAACAAAACAATTAAAAAATGGAGCAGAAACACAAAGAAAGAGATGCAAGGAATAATAATGTGAACTGGCAGTGGGAGAATAATGGAGCACCTGTAGATGCCGAGAGGAATTATCTTGCTCATTTTCTCACTGTTCTGTCTGTTTGAGAATATGGCAAAAATCAGCGCCGTGGGATTGAAGAAAGATGAGGAGGAAGTGAAGACCTGTGGTCTACAGCCACACACTCTTTACTCTAGTAATTATGTCCCTTTTTCAAGGGCGCCTTGTCCTCCAACATCACTTTTGAGTCTGAGAGAGGTGTGGGACGGCATATAACCTCGCATGTACAGAACAAAGACATAATTGAGGCACCACAGTGATTAGCCTCAGTGCCATTTCTTGAGAACGCACATCTGCACCTGTACATGGACTCTATGGGCCTTTACTCTATGGGCAGATGATAAAAAAATAGCAGCTGTAAATATTTCCCACAAACCCCCTTTGGCCATGCACAAAATGTCTGAAATCTCCCTATCTCCCTTCCCTCATTTTCACTTTCCTTGAGGCTGCAAAAGTATCCAAAACCTGTAAAGAGCAGCACAATGGAGCACTCCACACACACACACACACACACACACACACACACACACACACACACACACACACCTATCACTGAGTGACATGAGGGAGGGACAAAACTGCTGGGAGATCAACCTACAAACTTTAAAAAAGGGCTACAGGCTGACAGACTATTTAGACAAGGATAATATTTATTTATTTATTATATTATTTATATTAAAATTATAATATTTTGCAAAAAAAATAATTTATGATTCAAGACTTACAAATTGCCATCATTGTAACAATTACCTATTTAGATTAAGACTTAAAAGTCGTCTTAAATTGCATCAACTAAAAACAGCTCTATGCAAATTGTTCCCTTTGTTTACACCATTTTTTATTGCTCAATATAATGTGCTTCAGTCAGGTTTTCTATAAGAAATATGCATTGTTGTCAAGCCAAAGCAAAAAGCGCTTGTTGTCTTAAAAATGTGACATCTCATTGACACTCGTGAGTCAAAAAACACTCATGAAACACTTAAATCACCATTCAGACCTCAAAACTTGGTACATAAAATATGACAAGTGTAGCAATCAACAAACTGCTCATTTGAGTATAGAAGAACAAACTCATCCTGACTTCACACTTCAAAAACAGGATTTTTCGCCTTGGCTTGTTCAATTAAAATGAGCAAATCCAACACAATTTAAAAAATGTAATCCATTTAAATTTGTAAAATAGATGTTTACTTAATGCATTTATCAGGACTACACAAATCATTTTTAATTAGCATTAACTGAAACTGACCAAGGGACTTCTAATTCCCAGAATGCTTTGCATAAGAATGGATGGGGAAAGTAAAAGTTGAAATTAGGTGTTATTTAATGTTTTTGAGTAAGATGAGACAAGAGGGAAGCTTCATGTTCATATTTAATGTTCTGTTATGTTGAGAATTAAAAGAGTCTGTTATGTTTTTTTAATATTTTTTCTAAATACTCAATTGTTTTATTTCATAGTGGGATATATATAATAAAAAGATATATAATGTCACTTTATTTAATATTATTTTTGTTATTATTATTGTTTTATAGCCATATTTATATATAATTCTTAAATGTTGGCCAAATTGTGCAGCCTTACAAATAAGCACCCAAACCTGATTTTATTTTTTTTATTTTTTTTGTAATTGCTTTTTAAATTGCAATCACAATTCAGAAAAATGCAATTAGATTTTCCCCTAAATTGTGCAGCCCTACCTCTCTCTGTACAAACATTTCTTTGCATTGGTGGCTTACGAATGTTTGTGATGGTTTGAACAAGCAAATTAACAGCAGTTCATTCAAATTAAAATAAAATTTTTGCACCAAACATTTTGACTTGGTATGAACAGGCCTTTATTTTTTAGAACCAAGAATCATTTTTTGCTAAGAAGAGCCAAAACTGAAACACAAAAGAACAATGGTCTTTTGGCGTAACAGACAATTAAATTTGTGAGTACCTGAGTGATTGATGTTTTCTGTCAGGACTGAGATCGGATAGACTGACAGCTTGCAAGGATAAACTATTCAACCAGCTCCTGGCACAAACTAGAGACATTTCCTCCTGGTTCTGCTAAATTGCACCAAGCTCTAAATCAAATCAGACACCATCCCTAGCAGGCGGATTTCACAACCCCCGTTATCACCTCCTCTCCTCTCCTCTGCTCTTGATGTGTTTCTTATTACACTGTTTCCCAAATGTGAATCTTTTTCAGTCGGATCTGAAGCTCACAGGGTTAATAATTAAGCCCTCGCTCTGGCATGAAAAGCACATTCTCGCGGTTGAGTGACTTAGTCTACACACCTTATTGCAGTCAACACAGCATATCCAAACAACCCTCCTCTCCCGCACAGATAAAAACACACATGGATGTCCTCGCAGGTGCTGCTCGGCCAATCACAAAGTTCCTCCCACAGAGCCTGCTTCAGGAGAATGTAATTGTGGGAAACGCTGTGCTGGCACAGCAAGAGAGCATATCTGCACAAATTAACTATAGACTGATGCAGAAAAACAGGCAGGTGTGGATGAGTGCTGGGCCAAGGTGAGGAGTTAAATTACAGAGCCGAGGAATGCACTGTCATCATCTGTGACACAAAATATTCAAGCGTTAATAATCAGTGTGGTATTACAACAGCTAATGAAAAAACATGGAAGTGCAAAAGAACCTGTTATATCATTTCCACCCACAAGCCTGAAACCTAACTTTCCCAAGTCCCTAACTTTTACCTAAGTCCCCCTGTAGTCAAAAATGTATCCCTTAAAACTCATCTTTGATCACCAAAATGACATATTTAAACATTTTTTCCTGTGGGGAAAAAAAACAAAAAAAACAAATCTGAATATAACTCAGAACATACTTCATTTAGTATACACAGATCTATGGATATGCTAATTAGCCCCGCCTCCACTCACTTGCACGAGCTCAGAGATCCACTTGGTCAACTTACTGAGGTAAACGCTGCACAATGGTATAGTTTTTTTTATAACGTCGAACACATAGCAGTAATTAATGTGATTAGCCTTTTGCTTGACTACGTTATCAAACAGCTAATAATGCGTTGCTAATGTTACATAAACCATATTCCCATTAGAGTGTCAGCCAGCTGTCTTCTAAAAATGAATATCTTTAGAAACGCTTTGAACAACTTAGAACGTCAGTGGAGAATGGCATTCATCATAACATTGTAATATACATCATATACCTGTTATATTGCTAAATCTACCCGATTTTCATATCAACAGAAACGAGAAAAAGAGAAAAATACTTAAAAGAGAAAATACTCAGCAATGGTGTTGACTTATAAATTTGCACATGGTTTGTCTTAAAGTATATTAAAATCACCACATAAACATATAAACAACAGTTTATAAAAACAGTTTATAAAAACTTGATTTTCACCACAGAGGGACTTTAAATGAAAAGGTTCATAAGCTCTATCAACAGCATTTGTGGCTTAAAGTCAATCAACTCAGAAAATTAATCTAATCTAATGCGAGTTACATCATAGATAGACCAAATACTATCAGAGTATGTACTGCATTTGATGAAGAACATAGTTTAAGTACAGTTTTAAAGTAATATGGATACAATATGGGGACACTATGGTCATTTTTGCATAATATTCAATATAGGAATAATATTAATTTGCATAATTTTCAATACATTGGTAATGCACAACCAGAATTTCACTAAACAATAATAATTCATGTATGAGTTTTAACAAAAATATGAGCTTCAAATGTCTGCTTAAAAACACACACACACACACACAAAAAGAGAAGCAATAATATAATTATCTGTTGTAATCATCATTATGTCAGAAGTTTTGATTGCTGAACCTGGAACATTCCTTTAGGTACTCAAAGAAGTCAGGTATCCACGTGCCCTGCCCCCTGGGAAATCTCATTGGCTAAATCACATTACTGCATATTCACCAAATATGTTCTGATTAGCTGTGATTAGGATGGCACAATTTGGTGAAAAAATAAAAAATTAAATTGGGAAGAAAACTTTACATCACTCATTGGGATTTCATTTTTCTGACTAATAAAGCGGTTCTATGTAGAGATGGAAGTCAGTTGCCTCTGAACATAAATTCATCATTTGAACACATAAATCAGCCATTCAAAGTTAATTGTTATTCTACTTCCATTTATTCTTTGATCACGCCGTGCACGTCCGAGTCTGTGTGGGCCAGGAAACACTAAGCTATCTTTGACACATGGATCTTTTATAAATCAAAGGACATTTATTATCTCCGTACAAACAACCTGGGGAATTCTCAGATATGGAGCGCCACAATATCATTATAAAATCCAATCCGCCGGGTGTATCGAATACATCCCATGATTACTTCCACATGAAAAGCTCTGCTGACATAATGAACGGGGCATTTGCAGAGCCTGTGATAACGCTCCTGCTCTGTATTGATCTGATCTGGGAACAGTAGATATCTTTAACACTGCAGTGGAGAGTCCTTTAAATGGCTCACCTCCCATACCTCATTTATCAAATGTAATCTGTTAGTATTCCACAACATTAATCAACCTGCTGTCCCACTTTCCCGTGTTCATGTGCTCTCATGATTGTAAGTGTGGGAGTCTGGGAGATTGTCTAGTTGTTGATTTTGCGTCTGCTCTTGATTAAGGGTGTTTATGGGTAAAAGTGTGTCTTATAAAGCTTTGCTAGGACCAATATTGATTCTCTACAGGAATTTATAGCCAACCAATCATACAACAGGTGAACACAAAGCCATTTTACAACATCCAGCCCGGTGTGGAAGAAAATCCAGATGAGGTATTCACCCTTTAACTCAGACAATGAGATACAGTTGTAAATCTTTGTACATACAAATGGGATTCTGAAGCATTCTTCCAAAACCTAGCGAGTTTCCTCACTGCTTACATAACCAGCCACCTTCAAAGGCAACTGTCATGGAACTTTATAAATGACTGATTTGGAACACTAGATCTGTACATCATACAAATAGAGCTCCTCATATGAATAGGATTCAATTCAAAACAGATTTCAAAAGATACGAGAGCGAATACTTTAATAAGAATACATAATTTGTAATTATTTTACACAATTTTTATTGATACTTTTCAGCATTGAATGAATTACATTTATAACTGGCATTTCTCTTGCTTCGTTCACCATCTATGATTTTATTTTCACCGAGCTTTATTGCAATCTTGGTTTTACTCATTTATTTTTGTTTCTGAACTTACTTGCCATGTTGGATTTATGTTTCCACTAAGCTCGTCCACCATTTTGGATTTAGTTTTTCACAGAGCCTTACCATCATCTTGGATTCATTTATTTATTAATTTTCTGTTTCACTGAGATTGTCCACCATGTTGGATTTATTTTTCCCCTCAGTTCTTGGAGCCTTCTTGGAGTTAGCTTTTTACTAAAACTGTCCAACATCTTGGAGTTATTCATTTATTTTTTCATTTACTTTCTTACTAAGTTTATCCACCATGTTGTATTTATGCTTTTACTGAGTTTGCTCACCATATTGGATTTATTTTTTCATCCGCCATCTTGGAGTTAGCTTTTCTCTGAACTTGTCCGCCATCTTGGATTTATTTGACTTAAAATAATTAGGCTGAAACAAGGTATCTTAGGACATAGCATAATTTTAAGGCATCATAGGTGCATTCCTGAAATAAAGACTGTTTCAAAAGGAAGTTTAGAACACACTTTGTGCACCTATGATGCCTTAAAATGCTTAAAACAGAGCTGACTAGGTTTTGGAACAGAACTCACACAGTTTATACAAGATCTTAGCACTGCCAGCAATCTGTCATCGCAATCTGAGCAGCTGTAAAAGAGCGCAATCCCTTAAAATTCCTCCATTAAAAATCTCATTCAGCTGAGGTCCCTTGTCCACCTGATAACACCCAAGACAAAAATATGAATCCCTGTCAGTTTAGTGGCAATCACTCACTCACCTTTCTTGTCTCCAAAGAAGAGTGTCTGTTGTGCAGGGTTTGACCACTGGAGGGAGGTGTTGTCATTGTGTTCCACACGGCAGGTCAAGTTGGCTATCCCTCCTTCTGTCACAGTCATGTTCTGGACAATAGGGAACTGGCCTTGGGCTCCTGGAAAAGACAGACAAAACTAGGTAAGAGACAGTCACAACCACAGCAACATATGGAGCATTCAAACTTTAGCATGAGCGCTCAACATGAAGGTATGAATTGAAAGAATAAAGAAGAAAAAGCCAAAACATGCAAAACCGCAGCGCTTGGGAAGAGTAAAACAGCTCTTGCTACAGAAGTTCTTGTAAAAACTGTACAAAGTTCACATAAAAACTACCAAGCATTACAATGTTTTACTGATGGTTAAAAATAGACCATGACGAAAAATATTCAACCCAGTCAGTCAAAGTGACAGATAGTGATTATTTGCAGTGCAAACTCTGGCAAAGATGTGTTTTCCTGAAGCCCAGATCATGTGGTGAAAGAGAGCTATTTACATCTAAACATCGGTGAAAATTACAGAAGGCGATGAAAGTTACTTCCATCATTCAACACTAAATCATAATCTGAAACGGTACAAAAGAGACGATGAGAGCAGGCAACTGCTAAACTCTTGCCTTCAGAAACACAAGATCTGCAAATGAACATTTAAGTCTATTTTTAGAGGCAATCAGATGACAATAAGCAACTTTTGTGGTAGGAATTCTTTCCTGAGGTGTTATAGGAATTGAGGACTCGTCAGAAATCAGAATAAAACTAAAATTTTAGTTTTAGACTGCAAAGTCGGCACCACCATGTTAAAGTGTCTTGGAAGCACAATGTTTTTTTTTTTGTAAATGCCGCCTCATATCTAAATTTACATTTTTCAGATATTCTTAGCTCCAGAAGACCAAGGTGAATTATATATATTTTAATTCCTTTAGATTGATAAATAAACCAAATACATCACACACACATTAGATATACATATTTTTGAGGGGGTGGATTCTGCAGAACATTTCTGAAATTTTGTCTAGCTTTTGTTGTAACAGAGCAGAAAATAATAAATGATGTCAGAAATAAAGGCGCAAACTTTCGCAGGCAAAATTCAGCTATTTCATTAAGAATACATATATTTCTCCTCTGGTATTTCAAAACAGGTTCAAGTTGTCACATTGATTTGCTGTGATGACCAAGCTGCTTGGTTTGAAAGTGACTTCTGTGTGAGCTGTGTTTGATACATTGCTACACAACTGACCACAGACAATGGATCTTTTTTGCCTGCAAAATTTCATCAGAATGTGACCACGCCTTAAGAATGTCACTTGAAGATGTGTAATATTGCCCTTCAAAGCTTTCGTAGTTGTAGGGGGCCAGTTAAAGTGTCCAGACTAGCATGTTGCTGTATCCCAAGTCAAACATCAACCGTCTCTATAATAGACCCCTCACATACAAAGGACGTCTCCTAAACACGTAAAGACAACAGATAAGGGTCACTCGTGAGCCCTTGCTCACTACAATCTGAGCAGAAGACTGAATAAAGGTTTAGCTCAGTGAGAAATAATTCACAAACTGACATCCATCACGGCACCCCAGGGTTAGACAGGCAATAACAGATCACCTTGTGCAGGGAGGGGACTCATAGGGGAGCTAATGAAAAACTGTACACACACACACACACATAGACAACCCTGGACATGATAGATGAATAATCTGTATTTATTTAAAGTGAAAAAGTGATGACTCTCACAGACCAGAGGTCAACATCTCCAGCACCACCGCTGCCAGACAATGAGACATCAGGAGAAATGAAAAATGTCAGGATGTGATGTAATAGGTAAAGGAAAAGGACGATGGCGCGATGGAAAAGAAACGCACGTCCTAACCAGGCAAGTTTTGAGTGTGAAGTCATTTTTAAGTTCTAACTGAAAGGGAAATTATGAAAATAGAAACCAAACACCCACATAAGTCATGGATTAAAATGTAATAGATGTGATTTAGCGCATGATTAGGGCATGGTGCAGCACAGATTGGTGGTTGATGAGAGAAATAGAGATCGACGGGTATCTAGTTTGATTCAACTCTGCAAATTTAGCATCTTTTTCCTGTTTGCTGCTAATTGCAGCGTGTCACAATTAGCCTGATTTGAGGGCCTGTCCAGATACGGTGTAGCTTTCATAAGAGAACCAGGAGGACAAGAAAGAGTGGGTAAGAGACAGAGGGAGAGAGAGCTGCTAAGGGCCTCTCCACAGGCTCCCTGACAGAAGAGCACATTGGCCAGCTGTGGTGCTTATTTCTTTTCTGTGCCTCTGGCGGTCACATTACATACACACACAGACACACTGAAGAGGTGTCGATTTGGGATTTATTTAATTTCCTCGCTTGTTTTAGCGAGACAGAAACAGTTGCATATTCCATAGTCATGATTATTACTATCACGCTGTAGCTTAGCACTGTAATGCTGATGATCCAACAAATGATTTACATCAAACTTGAGGTTAATGTGTAATAAAATGTGAAAAAATGATTTTGCCAAATATTTTGCAAAATGGTTTGGCACGTTCACACAGGAGCTAAACACAGTTTAGTTGTGTATTCAGTTCTGGTTTAGTGCGACATCTGGATTCTCTAAATGAACAGACTCCCTTGAATTCAAAAGGACTCAAATAGAATTTTGAGAGTTTTGTAAAACAGAATCGCAATATTTTATCTAGTCGTTGACCAAAATCGATTTTTTTTTTTTCATGGGTGGTGACATCAAGAGCGGCTGATATAAAACCAAATCATATGATATCACACTATTTCAAAGAAATATTCTTAAAAATAAAGGTTTCAAAAGTGGGTTTTTGTAGCAATGCAATAGAAAAACCATACTGGCTTCCCCCAAAGTACTTTTCTGTTCACAGTTTTTACAAGTATTTTTTAAAACAATTTTTACTTAGTGTGAAGACTATTATAATTTTCTAAAGAATATTTTTCCATTAAAGAACTTTTTGTGCAATGGAAAAGTTCCATGGATGTGAAATAAAGATGCTAATAAAGAATTGGCCGCCGTCTGTCGGTGCGTTGTGAACTGGCCTTAAAAATTTAGTAAATAACACATGCATAACACTTTATGCAATTAAATTAATTTAAATCATTACTAAAATGAAAAAATTCTGCTCTTAGGTGCTGCTGTTCTCAGTACTGTCAAAATAAAAGTCCAGGTTCCGACTCTTACCGACTAAACAGAAAAGCTTATGCTGATATTTAAAAAATGCCAAATATTGGCCCATATATTTCATCCTTGGCTATATATATATATAACAAACCACTATTTTGTACACAATTTGAAATGTGCCATATTTGCTTTTAAGAAAAATAATCAGGCACTGGTTAAAAAGCACATAATAAAATAAATAAGTAATTCAGGGCATAATGCACATGGCTAATTTTGAAAGGCCGTTAGTACAAAAAGCCTTTCTGTGTCCAGATGGTATAGTTGCAGTGTGTTAACTAGTCAAAACATGACCCCATAGTTCATCTTGGCTCAGGGGTCATATGAGACAGTAGAGTAGGTCATTTACTACCTGATTAAGGTCTCCTTCAATCCACAGCATAAGAGGTGGGGGAAGAAAGAGACAGAGAAATGGATCTGTATTACTCTAGGTAGGCAGGATACATTATTCATCTGTATTTTGCATGAAGCATGGCCTGCCAGCCCCTGTCTCTAGTTCTCTCTCTCTCTGCTTTCTTGATCTCTGCCATCTTCTCCTGCCTCGTTTTCTCATCCCCATCCCTCATCACTCTTCTCTCTATAATCAGGAGAAAGGGTCAAGATCCATGGGAAATCAGTCATGTGAAACTGCTCCAAAACTGTAGGTGCAAATCTAGTTCTATTTTTACACATATGGTTGATGACAAACAATTAAGCTTAACGAAACGTGTCAACTTAGGAAATCCCAAGAGGGCCCAAAACTGTGTGAATGCAAAAGATGGTCACTGTGGTGTCACCATTCAGGAAAACTGCTAACTAGGAGCCTTTTAATGATCATTAAAAAATTAGAATGTATGGCAACAACATCTCCAGTGTAGCTGCTAGTAGCTAATGGGAAGTCTAGACAGATAAAATAAAAATGTGTTTATAAATGAAATTACATATACAAATACATAACATTAATTATAGTATATATTATATTAAGTTAGAATGTTATAAACTGTGTGTAGCAGTTTTAGGAGATACTGAAATTGAAGGCCTTAGACAAGTTCCTTAGACAATGGAAAATTCATGCTGTTGTTCCAAAGAGTCCGTCGCACTCGCTCTTCACTGCAAATATGCTATGTTTTGGACAGGTTTTTACCTGAGATGTGCTTCCAGCTATTCAGAAATGTCTCTTATTTTGCATATTTCCTGCTAAGAGTGCTTATGAATAACAAACAACTGCTGAGAGACACCTGAAACTACCCACAATGCCACAATAATCAACAGTGAAGCTGAAAACATAATACTTTAAAACATACAGGGAAGAAAGTTTTCAAAATGGAGTTACTCGCTCCACCCAAACATGCTCAGCTGAAGAGTTAAGTGTTGAAAAGAAGTTTTTAACAAGAAGTATCTGAAAGGTCAAACCAAACAATTAAGCAGATATCTAATTAAAAAAAGTACATCTGCTGGCTTGCTTGCTTCATTCCTTTTGTTCTTCTGTTTGCCTGACTGAACTACACACATTGAACTATTAATGAAGTAATTCACTTATTATGAAGTAAATTTATGAAATCTGATAAGTTTTCCCTTTATTTTACCTCTAAACATCTTTGTTAGGCATTATTTGAAATAGAAAGTTAATTTAGGTCCTAAGATTTAAAAGTATTAGACTTTAAATGTGCTGTACATAAATCAATGTTTATTTACTTTTTAATGCACATTCCTGATCTTACTATAAATATTTAGTTTCACTCAATACATCACACTGCAGAAGTAAAATGGGTTACAAATATGTTAATATTAAACATATTAGACACTTGTGCCTGATTTTACTCTATTTTTTTTTAACGAGACAAAATTTAATAAATTGGTCTCAGTTCTTTTCCCTGTGGGCTAAAATGGTTATTCAAAGAGTTTTTTTTTTTTTTTTTTTAACTACATCTATCTTGTCATTCTTTTTGTTTGGTGATACTGCTCTTGAGACACTGTGTGTTGCGATGATTTGATCAAAACCAGCACGCTCATATGTCGACTTAATAGAGCGATGAGGTGAGTCCTTCCTCCTTCCTCTGTGGTCAGTGGCATCTGATTGAAACAGATCTCTCCTGGGATTTGGTCTGTCTAATGCAGAGTGAGCTCTCTCTCTCATGTATATCTACCGTTCTCCTCTTCCCCTCTGTTTCTCCTTCCTCCTTCCTTTCTCTCTAAGCTCAACGAGCAAAATATAAAATTAGCTCCAGTCTCTCCTCAATGTCCTCAATAACTCTCCCACTGAGAGGTAGAAAACAAAGAGAGAAAAGTCTCATGTGACATAAAGGAACTTACATACGACATATTTCCAAGATCTTAATATCAATTAACATATTAATTGTGTGAAATCTTAAAGGAATAGTTCACCTAAAATGAAAATCCTGTCATTTTTTTTACTTGGCTCTTTAAATATGTGAAAACTTTTCAAGTACAAAATTGAAATCTATTAAAACAATAGACAACACCTCACTTCCTTCAGACATATTATAAAACATAATTTAAGACACACAACTGACATTTAGCAGCTGTTTTTTTGCTTTTTTGTTTTTTCCCATCCTCATTCTGTTAATGTTTAGAGGCTCTGACAACATTTGAGATGACGTGAAACATGAATCAGTTGCATGAGTGATCTGTCTTGGCTCTTCGAGCCCACATATCTCTGTAACCTTTCAGCAGAGAACTGTAACAAGATGACCTTTAGCAAGTATGCTCTTGCTCGCTGAGACGCCAAGGCCAGCCTGGAGGTAGTCATGCCCTTGACCTTTAGCCCTGACCACGCTGACAGAAGACAGCCAGCCCACATATTACAGCACAAATCAGCCATCATAACATTTTTTGCACATTTAAACATATTTAACCAAACTGTGCAACTCATGCAACTTTGGTGCAATTTGCTCTTTAAGACCACAATTGCTGGAATTTTCTATATAGCATCATTGGTAATGTAGTTTTTCACCACAAATACTGCTGTTAAACATGATTATTTTTTAAAAGAAGTGAACGGATGGCTTCAACAAAAGCAGATACCATCAATTAACAACCTCGTAGCTCAACAGGTCTGTCATTACAGGTTAAGTTATTGAGCAAAATTCGCAGCAAAAACTTTTTTACTCTTATGTTAAACTCCCGGGTGTGTGGATTCCTATTGAAATGATTTCAATGTGAAATTTTGCCAAGTAACAGTAAATGTGAAACTTTTATGTCCTTTTATAGAATAATTAGTCTTCTCCCTTGTTTTTACTTTCGGAACCCAACTGTTGTACTCCACAAACACTCTTGGAATGCTGCTTGACCAATCAGGTTCGAGGGGCAGGACTAATTGTTGTATAAAAGTAAAAGTGCAGCCACATTTATGGTTACTTGGCGAAATTTCGCATTAAAATAATTTCAATCCACACAACTGGGAGTTTTTGCAAATTTTGCTCGTGTTCAAGTTACGCGAAATCACCACGTTGATCAGCAGAAAGCTGACTTCTGTGTATCTCTACTCTATGACGGACCTTTTTTTGCCTACGAAATTTCACTAATGTGATCGCACCACTGTATGTAGGTGGGATAACTCTAATATGGACAGTTGCTGATGGAGAAAGAACTAATTAGGGCATTTTACCCTGGCACGTATCCTCCAGTGTGATATGACACAAATAGAGCGTTAAAAATCCTGGCATATATGTGGACCAGCTCTGTCAAGACAGATGCCTGAAAGTTTGGTTTAATTTACCATCTCAACTAGACATCTCTCTTGGATTCAACCTCATCATTAGCCAGGATTTCAGACCAAATCAAAAAAGACTAATGCAGGTCTGAGGTCTACCAGACAGAGCAAGCCCAAAAAAGTAAAGCCATTCGAGTACGATGCCAAGTGTATGTTCACAGGTTGCTGTGTGCCAAGCATGAAGTGCATAAACAGGTGCCAATTTGGCAAGCCTTGCCAGGTGCTGACAATGCAATCCCAGACCGATGTACCCAAAATTCAACCTCTGCATTTTAAAATGCACTGACAGTGTTTTACAGCAACAAAACAGGCGGAACTCAATTTATTAGCATTTAGAAACGCCTTAAACGCACCTCTAGGAGCCTTTTATGGTTACAGCTACACTCAGTGAGTTAAGGTAAGATTAATGCATTGAGTTCTCATCGCTGTGGGTGGGGTCTCACTGCTTCCTCCCAGTGGGTGTCAGAAGGGGCACTGGTGAAAATGGAGGTGCTAATCTTTGATATTCTTTTCATTTAGCACTCAGAGTCTTTCCCTAGGGCTGAGAATGATGTTTGAGGAGTTAATTAGAGCTTTGGGACACTTTGGTGCTGAGCAGATGAGGATGAAAGACACTGATTAGAAATTAATAGTACGGCCCAGCTGATTTCAAAACACCCTGACAAGAGTTAAACTGGATTACTGCTCTTAAAAATGCCCTTATGCCTGTTTATTTAGCCATTTTGGAGAATGTTGTGCCTGTCCCTGTCATGATTATCCATCGGTATGGCTTTCTGTTAGGTAAATCTGGATGAACGGTTTGCGAAAGACAAATTTTGGGGATTGTAAAATATTTCTTTCATTGAAAGGCAGTCTTGGATTGCTCATGCTCACCTACAGACCATTAATTGCATTTGTTGAATCTTAGACTCTGACGAATTTCTGGTAAAAATTCCCGGTAGTGTGACCTATCATATGATGGCCCTCCTAATGAAGAACCAAACAACAACCAGAAGCACTGCCATTTACACAGTTTGTCTAAGGTCAAATCGTATGTGACAAGCAATAATCGCAATGGACAGAAAAAATGACATGGTGTACATCCAGATAGTCTTGCCCCAAATTCACACCATTTTATAAGAAAATGTTGCTCTATTGGGATGGTTTACCACAGAGACACAGTGTGCACACTTTTTGAGTAAACCATTCTACAAATAGCTTTGTTATAGTTGTTTCTGCATATTAAGCAGTGAACAGAAAAAGTATTTAACTTATTAAATTACACACATCACCTTTAACCAGTCACAGCACTAATTGCAAAGTGTCTAATGAGCTGGCTCTGCACATCATGTGAATCAAAGCAATTAAACACAGAAAACATGGATGAAACCCCCCCCCCCCCCCCCCCCACCCCAGACAAAGCGGATGAAAAGTTTTGAAGACGCACTGCAATTTCTGATTTAGAGAAATCTAATCAATTAGCAAACAACAAATGAACTGGCCTCAGCGGTTCTACTTCCATTTGCACAATTAGACCAGTGTGCAGCTGCTCTTGCCATTATAAACAAACATCCTAATCACAGTTTCTTAATTGTAGCAAGTTGTTTTTTTCTCTCTTTTTAATGCTGTAATTTACTGCGACAAAGGGAACAGGAGCGATGCCTATGAAAGTGTCGTCGACAAAAACAACTCTGTTACTCGCCGAGCGCGAACATACACATGGCCATGCGTGGAGCGGGAAGGGTCCCACTGCAGGCAGATCCCATGCAGGTAAAATTGCCATCTGAAGTGAGTATGTGAATAGTACATAGTCTTGTGAATTATTCATGAGGAGAGCAGGTGGTTTAGAGGAGTCAGTTGCTGATAGCGTCTCACTCATTCTGTACACATAGGCCTCATTTCATCTACCTGACTCCAAATATTTGCAGTGATAGTTTTTCTTCCTCAAAAAAATGAGGCAGACCTTTGGGAGAGCTAACAAATGTCACATTCAGATCTATTGCACAGGCAAGATTTTTATTTTTGCGCAGTGTTGGGAGAGCAAGTAACTAAACATAGCAAAGCTGTTCTCAAAACAGTCTAGATTTCTCATAACAGCTACTTTTTACAATAAGTAGCAGTGTAATACTCAAAGCAATACATTGGTGTAACATTTTTGTTGTGCCCACAACTTTTTAACTGTTAAATGCTGTTTTTGCAACAATGAATACATAAGAATCACCATGGCTATGGTGGAGTTTTATTTTTTTGAATTTTTTGACTGAGCATGTAAGTATTTGTTTGTGGGTAATCAAAGAAATCTCACTTCTCTTTGGCCTACCAAGTCATACATCACCTCTGTGAACTTCCCCTTATAAATATTTCACTGCCTCTCTCTGAATCACTTAAGTGAAAGTGTCTTTTAAATTTAATATCTAACTATGTGGCAAACAGCAACCGTGAAATTATACAGCCGTGGTCTGAAGGACACACTGTCACAATAAAGCGAAACGAATACAGCCGTAAACCACGGGGTCAGTTTAATGCTCAGCATACAGTAAACATCTTAGATAAAATGCCTTGTATTTTGACACAAGTACAGTCTTGGAGATGAATCCTTAAAATTGCAGCATTGTTAATGGTTAAATGAAAAATCTTTTCTAGACATGCTGCTTTAAAGTCCCAACTTTTTGGCATCTATGAAATGTAGTTACTATAAAATTCACAATTATTGATTATGCTTATATATATATATATATATATATATATATATATTTATGTATTGTTGTCATAATGTAAATATAATGCTTTCAGATTTTTTATGTAAATGTGAGTGGCATTTGTGTTAGAGATCTGCTCTCTTGCAGGACCCGCAGTGTGGGAGGGAAGATGTATCCGCAGAAAGTGGGAGAAAGGAATTATTTGCAGGGCTCATATATGATATGATGAATAAGTCATGACAACATATGTTTTTTTTAATATTTTTTTTATTTTAGTTCAATATAATTTGAAATGAATTAGCCAAGTTGATTGTACTTTAAAGCAGCAACTTTTCTTCCTTTTTTTTTTTTTTTTTTTACAGTGAACAAAAGTTACTCAAAAATGTATTTTCGAGAATGCTATTCAGATTATTTGTCTAATGAATGCCAAAAATTAAATTATGTTTTTTGATTGTATGCAAATTCCCGCAAAATTTTACTGAACAACCAGTAAATGTGATCCACCTTTCCTTCTGTGTCAGCGGTGTACATATGTTTTAGCTTTAACGAATGTGACACTGCTTTTATACAACAGTTAAATATAAATAAGTTAATATTACGCAAATTTCGTTTTAGACACAATATTGCCATCTCCTTTGTTATTGCTCTGTCAAATAAAGTCACAACAGAACCGCATCTCTTTAACGGTAATTAATGGTAGTGGTAAAATGAGTCAATGATTCAATGAATGAATGAACTGAATGATTCACTTTTGAATGAATAGGTTGAGTGAATGATTCATTGACTTGCTTGTATGAATGAATCACCCAATGTGCATACTATCCACCTTATCCGCCCTAAATAGTATTGAATATTACTAATGTCACATACTATTTAGGATGGATAATATGCACATTGAGACGCAGGCTCATTGTTGTGAATGAATGATTCAGTGACACACTCATAAAGACAGTCATTTATCGCCACCTAGTGGTGTAAAGATGTAACCTGCAGAGAGAGTCACTGAAAAACACAGACTGACAATCTATCAGGAGCAAACACAGACAAACCGAGTGATACAAACAGTGAAATGGTCATATTATGCTTTAGTCTAATTTCACATGAAGGTTAGCCATGCTACAAGTCACTACATGTGACTAAGCTCTGTGGAGCATTAAAGTTCAGAAACTTTCCTGTTAGTTGAAAAAGATGAAAAAAAGCAAAAGGAGGGAAAGAGTGGTTTAAGGAGGGCTAGGGTAGAGAGGGGTAGTAAATAGCAAAAGTAATGGCCGCGTGGAAAGGAACAGGACGGTGGAACTGCCTGCCTGGCTCATAGCAGTGATAAGGCAGCTATCTCAGCTTAGCTTATTGAGAATGGTGTCTCCCCATTTATCAAACAGCAGGGAAGATGGAGGATCCAACTCACCTCTCACTTTGTTTTTCGTTGCCGCCACTGGAATCGCAGAGCGTGATGGGGAGGGGAAGGATGGAGAGGATGGAGGGAAGGAAGGAAGAAAGGAAGACAGGGAAGGACAGGCAGGTTCAGAGGGAGAGAGAGAGAGGACAGGAGGAGAAAACATTTGATTAGAACAGGCCAGGTTCAAGAGGGTGTAAAATATGTCAAACTAGCATACTAATCCTCCTGTTGTGGAAATCTCGTTCGTATCTGTCTGATTCACAACAATAAGCCACTTGAACTGGATGCATGTCATTTGCAAACACTATCCACTATGGACTACAGAGGCTCACGGTAACTGCCGATAATATTCAGCTGCACAGACAGGCCAATGCTTTTATATCAAGCATACACACCTCACCTAATACCACAGAAATGACTTTGATAAGTGTTGTTGAATAAGAGCATATTTCTTCTTCTTACACTCATTTGTGGCACTCTCTCTTAGCATCTATAATTGGCACTTTCCACCAGTAAGGTACAAAATGTTGTCCGAATCTCCTTTTCTTTGCTAAATGTCCAGATCATGTTGTTCATCAACCTCGGGAGGTCAGATTACAATTTGAAAAAATAAATAAATGAAGATAAAACATAGCTTTCATTAAATGAACAACAACACAAACAAAATCTATAAAATGAACAAACAAATAAAAATAGAATGGGCTAGATCATGTGGGGCCAATTGTTGTTTTATAGTTATAGACATTAAAGAAAAATATTTAATTTAAAAATATTTGTTCATTTTTGTTGCTGAGCATTATATATAACTGAATGCTGAAACTACAATGTCTAAAAATTGACAAAAAATGGAAAAAATAATTTCATTTTCATTTACTTCTTTGTCACTTTACTTCTCAACATATAGAAAATGATGATATACTTCTTGTGTAACAATTTTAATGATCCCCCCCCCCCCCCCCCCCCCCCATATAGAGCAATAATTACTATTATTATTATTATTATTATTAACACATACTAATCTTATGTTTTGGTTACAATATAGCATTTATTGTAAAGGGGGGAAATCATGCAATATAAAATAAATAGCATTGCTATATTATTTATAGCTAAATATAATGTTTTTTTTTTTGTAATTGCAATTACTGTAAACTAAATTTTAGCTTTTTTTGCAATTGCAATTAGTTTTTGTAGTAAGTTACATTTTTAATTAAATCCAATAGATAATGTCAAAATTATGACACTGCTGTATGATTTTAATTGTTTGATACAGTCTGGAATGTCAAGACCTCTGAGGTAGGGCAGGCCAAAACATCCATTTTAAAGGCAGATGCAGACAATAATTTATCTAATATATGTAACACAAAGTGCAGTGTTGGTGGGAAACCTGCTTTTGTAAAACTAAGACTGACAGCACTATGAGCACAAGAAAAGTGTTGGATTGTTTTGCGGAATCCATGTGGGTCTGTCTCAGACGAGTAGAGCCACAATCCTCTGTTATGTTATTGCTTGGTGAATGGCTATTGATCAGACCAAAAGAGCTCTCTGCTACAGACTCCCAATTAGCCAGACACAACAAGCTGTCCGTGTCCGCTGAATGACTGAACAAACAAACCAGCCTGATTCTGCCCATCTTCTGACACCAGAAGCATCCACTCAAACAAAGCTATCCATTTATATACCATTAAGGCTGAGTGCTTATAATGCTCAATTATTGTATACAACACAATAACACGACACAATACTATAGACTGAAGCTGGAAAATGGCTCCTAAATGTTTCAAATAACACTTTCCACTGAAAACAAGAGCGCAATGACAAAGCACCTGGCAGTGTGGTGCATTTCTATACATTCAATATGTGTTTCTATGAATTTGACAGACAGTCTGGTAGGGTTAGGGGTCTTTCTGATAATTGTTGCAATCAGGAGGGAAGTGCGCACTCTTTGAAATTCAATTGGCATAGTTCAAAGACGGGCGGATGATGAGACTTGAACCAAAGTGTGTGTTAAAAGTCTAAGAAGAAAGAAATCAAAAGGAGAGAAAACTTCACAAATCTTTCAGCTTCACCCTCCGAGCAGAATCCAGAAGTGCTATTGTGAAATTCACCTCACAGTGAACTGTGAATCATTTGTTAGTACTCTGAAGGCATAAATACATCAATTGGTTCTACTTGCTTACCGAAAACTAGAAGAAAAAAAAAAAAGAGACAAGATAGACAGAAAAATAATATTTCACCCCAAACTCTGGTCACAGGAATCAAATTTATCTAAAAGTCTGATTTGTGTCAATAAAGTGTTGTACCCACTCAATGCAATGTGATCTGAACTATTTAATTGCCTTATATCAACACACTCTCATGGCAATTCGTAACTATTTTACGTTTTAGCCAATTGGTGGCTAATTTATATGAATTTGAATGATCTCATTTCATACAATCTGCTTACACTCCTTTGACGATTAGGTTTAGGGGTAACCTTTTTCTAAAAATTCTTACATTTTCATATAAATCAAATTGTACAAATTCACACAAAATAAAATAATTACATTTTCTCATGAAATTGGGTTGCTTGTACACATTTATGAGGATACAAAATGAAGATTTGGTTTGTTTCTGGTCTAAAGTTATATAAAGTACAATATATAACCCAAAAGAAGCTAGAAAGTGAAGAAGTGGTCACCAGTGTGGAGATTTGCTGAGTGCCTTTTACTTTAAACTCATCGTTGGTTGAATGAGTCTTTTCAGGCCTTGGTTGAAATTGTGGAAAAGTTTTGACTGACAGCGACTAAGCAGCATCCTCCAGGGATGCATTACCCAAGTCTGGCTGGGTTGTGTAGGAGGGAAAAATAGGAAGGAGAAGAAAGAGAGGAGAAGCCAAAAAGGTGACAAAAATCCCAGTATGCCATTTTGAGAATTCTAACCATCAGTTAATAATTCAACACACCTGCATTATTGATGCTGGGAAAAGCTCAGATCAAGGGGGTTAAGATCTTCGGTACAATGCTTGACAACTTGTGGTTGAACAAATATCAGCCGTGCACGACACACACTACACCAAACACGCAGCAGCATCCACACAAATACACAAAAAAACAATGAAGGATGTCCCGGTTGGGCTAGTTTGTGTGCGGATGATTTATCCACTCAGTTGTGAGCCCTAAACTTCTGTTTCAGTGGGAAAGACCTCCCGCTGAATCCAAGCAGTAAATTCTGCTGTCCGTAATACCATTACAATGATTGAACAACAGGAGGAGAAACAAATGGACTTGATTTAAGCCATGCTGAAGAAATCACTCACTATTGGTCGACTACAGAACGGAACTCATTCCTTAGATGATGTTCCAGACCAATCCTCAAAGGAAGTTCAATATCATACTACTTGTGGGGGGATTACAGGTATATTTCTTGGCCTACTGATTATTTAAAGAAGTCTGTACTACCATTTTGCAGCACTTTTTGCTAATGTGAAATCAGTTTTTGAAGTGGGGAGCAGACTGAGAAAATGGAAGTGAAAAAGGTTGATTAGTCAGTGCAAAAAGTTGTGTTCCAAAATCAAATGAACATCATTTCTAGAAAGCATTTTTTTAACCATCATATGGACATTTGAGATATGCCTGCTGCTTTCTGAGATGCATAATTTTGGCCAAATTATATAGCAGTATAACATGTTTAGTTCATGAAGGCGGCAATCCTAGAATGCATTGTGAAAAACTATTCAATTAAAAACTAAATCAATTTTACAAAATATTTGTGTCCAATATATTTTGTATGTTTATGAGATTATCAGTGTTGTTATTAACTAAAACTAAAAATATTTAAAATAGGTTTCCCAAACACGCTATTGGTTGGCTAAATAGATAGCCCCGCCCCCAAACTCAAGGCATTGGTTGAGTTATAGGGCAATTCCAGCATTATGGACGTGACATTTGGAGTCAAAACTTGAAATATAAATGCTCAAAGAATGCATTTAATAGCAACATATTGAACCGTCTATTTATATATTCATAATCCCTTACTAAAGGAGTCCAGACATTAGAAAAATGTCAGTCTATATAATCGTTTTATGTTTTAGATGAGGGAAATATACATGCGTTACGGACGTGACAAAAAAAGTCACTAAGTTTTGGGTGACAACATATTTTTTAAGAATTCTGTGAATTACACTGCGCAAAACAAAAGTAATACTGCCCACCGAATGAAGAAGGGTTGGCTCTCCACAGAGCATAAAATAATTTTATTTCATTTTTCGTGTTCGCATAAATGAGGAAAAAACAACGTTACGGATGTGACCGGTCTGAAAGCGGCACAGAAGACTGCTTTAAAACTTTCACAGAGACCTCAAGCAAGCATTTAAACCACCAAATATTGAAATCTGGGATACCAGTATGGTAAAGCTGCACAATTTATCAACTTTTTACTAAACTTTATACTCTGTATTGCAAAAGGTTATGGATGTTGACAAAACGTGTGCGTTGTTCAAGAATCAATTTAGAGACCATGATTTTCCTTCTTACAGAACTGCTTGCTAAAATACATTGACAAATATTAATGTTTATCATAAAGCAGTTAAAAATCGCATGTTATCCCCACAGTCAGGTGAACCGATTGACGTACACTATTGTCAATCGCAATCATGTCAGTTTTATATTTTGTGTATGAATGATCCCACGGATTTCGGCTAGTTTTCACAGTTTAAAGTGGAGTCTTGAGTCGAAATGATCAAACTTTATTTCAAGTCAAAATTATTGCAATCGTATTATTTTTATTTTGTCAGCTTGATCGCGCAGATTGTGATCAATAGGCTATTCATATTTTAACCAACAGGTAAAAACGCGACATCCCGAGGGAAGTGTATGAGACAATGATCTTCTATAAGTTGTACTGTATCATATAGGCCTACCTTTTGATGTTCATATTTAGTTCTGTAACAGGCAAGAGGAAGAGAAGATCGGTTCATGTGCGCCTGATCCGCTTGACCTGCCGCTTACAGGCGCTGCAGTAGCTAATCTGTCACGCGCTGTAGGCTATTAAAGAGCGACATCTATTGTTTAAATTTTGTTATAAAATCAACTGAATTTGAAAGTTGAACCTTTTTCATATAACAACTAACAAAGCACAAAGAGTGTTGCTATTATTGGATATGTTCTGATATATGGTAAGCCTGAAACAGATCACAGCAATATAAAGAAGCAAAGTCATATGCATAGGATTTAATATGAAGCGTCCGTAATGGCCACGTCCGTAACACTTATTATGGTTGTTCAGAGCAAAGTAGTGAAATTAATTGTTGATCCTAATAAGCATAAACATAATTTAGCTTTGCATATAAAGTTTCAAGTTATTTGCATTTATAAGTGTTATATGACTTAATCTTTAAAATGTTACGGACTTGACAGAGCACTGAAGCGTCCTGATCTCTTTATTCCAGCCCTTATAAATTCATCAGGCAGTGCTGTTATGACAAAATGAGTGTGTTTATTTCGCAGGCGTGCCTCCATCTTTCTACACAATGCTTACTGTTAAAATAAAGTTTAAAAAAGGGGGGTCCTTTGATCCCTTTTTTGAAAGCATTAAATATGGTTGGTTGAAAACTTAATTTAAGCATTGTTGCTACCTCATATATTGTGGATAAACAAGGCAATTTTGGAATGATCAGTGTGTTGTTATTCACAGTAAGAATCAATGATGCCACAACATGTGTTGTCTTTGTGTTTTTATATGTATAACAGTAACTCAATATTACAGATTTTTATACTATGGTAACATTTTAATGTCATGCTACCTGACGCCTTCATCTTGTATTGTGTTAGTTTAGCAAAATCATCTGCTGAAGTCTATTCCAGATATAAATATTCATACATTCATCTAACTATGTTTGCAGATGCTCAAACGTTCACGGACTGGCTTTGACCGTTCCAACATGGTGGATGGCTTACGTAGAGCAGCCCATAGAAACAGCCACTAACGAGGAATCTATGTTTATATATCTATGACACATAACACTCTACAGCATTCTGGTGGAGAACATTGATCCTGGAGGGCCATTGAGTTTAGCTCTAACCCAAAAAAAAAAAAAAACACACCTGCCTGCAACTTTAGTAATCCTGCAGACCTTGATTAGCTTCAGGTGTGTTTAATTAGGGTTGGAGCTAAACTCTGCAGGACAATGGCCCTCCAGGATCAACATTCCCCACCCCTGCTCTACAGTGTTATTTAAGCATTATTTATGTTATAGTATTAATTAATATTTTGAATTAAATGAAAATGTAAAAATAAAAATAAAAGCTTTCATTCAAATTTGTGTTTAGTTATTTTGTTATTTTAAAAGATATCTGTTTATTTTTGCTAATCCATGTGGTGGATGCAGAAACTGTATACACTTCACCTTTCATTTACGTTCACTAATGTACGCGATGTCAGATCTGTAGACCACAAATCTGTGATAAAAATGAGGACTAAAGCTTCCATTACCATAGAAAAAAAGTGCTGTGTACTTAAAATAGTTGTATTTTAGCAAATTTATGCAAATGATAAGTATTTACAATCTTATTTACTAATAAACACATGAAATGTAGTGTTTTTTAAATTGTTCTCCTGATTTGTAGTTTAATTTTTATGGTTAAATCATATTGTAGGCTACTGGGTGACCATAATCTCTCTTTCTCTGTATTTGCTATACGACTATAACTCTATTTCGATCCAGCATCTTTTTTTTTCCTTCGGGCCCTTTAAATATTTAAAGCGAGGTCCTTTACCAACGTCATGCCACATGCGGTGCAAATCACAAGCAGAAGTCAGCGCTCTGCACCTTTCAAGTGCTTGAGTGGTGGCAGCGTGGCAATAGCTCCTGATTGCTAATACCCTGTTTGTGCTGTTTCAGAATGGTAATTTGGCAATTTAGCGTAGCCGCAAGCACTCGCCGTGCTATAGCGCCCCGGTGAGAGGGAGAAATAAATAGCATAAAATCAAATGAAATAACATGAAATAAAATCAGGAAGAGTCAGCGTTTAGGGCTCATTACTTCTCCACTCCTGCAGAGGGTTCTGGTGAACCTAAATGAGGCAAAATAAAATCAGCATCTCTTACACACACTCTCTCTCTTTTTCTCAATTTAAAGATCTTCCGTTCTTCCCAGAATGAGAATATGAGCTGATATCACAGTCACAAGACTACTGGTACAGCCGTGAGTGACATCAAACAGGATCACAGGATCAGGATCAGGATGCATACACTTTTGTTTGGATTTTTTTCCAAAAGAAGAAAATATAGGCCTATATGTGTGTATATATATATATATATATATATATATATATATATATATATATATATATATACACACACACACACAGAATTAGTGGTCAGAATTATTGGCACCCTTGGTAAATATGATCAAAGATGACTATAAAAATAAATCTGCATTGTTTATCCCTTTGATCTTTAATTCATGAAATTGACAAAAATCAAATAAAGATGTTACAAATCTGCCTGGAAGAGGACGTGTGTCTAAATCGTCCTAATGCGCGGTAAGGAGGAAAGTTTAAGTGGCCAAAGACTCTCCAAGGATCACAGCTGGAGAATTGCAGAGATTAGTTGAGTCTTGAATCTCAGAAAGCCTAAAAAAAATTATCAAACAGCACCTACATCCCCACAGGTTGTTCGGGAGGGTTACAAGAAAAATCCTCTGCTCTCATCTAGAAACGAAGAGTTCAGATGCAAAAGCCTCTAAGTGCTATCTGAAATTTTTAACACTTCTGAACATTTTTATCAAGCTTGTATGTTTAGGTTCAGTAATTTCACTTTAATGGCAATTAATAGGTCCCTTTCATTGCCATTAAAGTTAAGTACCTTAACATAAACATACAAGCTTGATAAAAATGTTCATTTTAGAAGAAAATTTCAGACGGCACTTAAAGGCTTTTGCATCTGAACTCTTCATTAACAATCTTCAGCATATTCAGTTGTCAGACAAGATTGGAACTTCAAACAGGACCGGCTTCTATGGTCAGATGAAACTAAAAATAAAAAGAGCTTTTGGATAAAACACACGGATAAAAAGTACCCCATGCCCACGGTTAAATATACTGCTGGATCTTTAATGTTGTGGGCCTATTTTTCTGCTAGAGGTCCTGGACATCTTGTTCAGATACATGGAATCATGGATTCTATCAAATACCAACAGATAAAAAATCAAAACCTGACCACTTCTGCTAGAAATCCAATAATGGGCCGTGGTTGGATCTTCCATCAGGACAGTGATCCAAAACAAAAATATGTCACTGAGCACAAAATGAAGCTTCTGCCATGGCCATCCCAGTCCCCTGACCTGAATCCTAAAGAAAATGAGTGGAGTGAACAAGAGAAGAAGCACCAACATGGAGCTAGGAATCTGAAGGATCTGGAGAGATTCTGTATGGAGAAATGGTCTCTGATCTCTTGTCAGGTGATCTCCAAACTCATCAGGCATTATAGGTGAAAACTCAGAGCTGTTATCTTGGCAAAGGAGGTTGCAAAAAGTATTGAATAAAAGGGTGCCAATAATTGTGGCCAACGAAAAACATTTATTTCATTTCAATATTTATTTCATAATATATATATATATATATATATATATATATATATATATATATATATATATACATATATAATGTAAGTAAGTAAAAAAAAAAAAAAAAGTGGGGGCATCGGCTTCAACTAGGGGGCTATAATCTCACTAATTACCTAATATATATTACCTAATATAATACAGATATGAATATATATAAATTCTCCCTCTCTCTCTGTTCCTATTAAGTTATCAAACCACTATTTCGTTTTTAAAATGTTTAAAAAATGTTTTTTTTTTTTCTTGGTTTTGCAAACGTTATGGGAACATTCAATTTCATAATTGTGCAAAGATTATGGGAAATGTTAGACGAACATTCAACTAAAACTTTTCAGAACAAAAATTCAATGAATGATGCATAAATAATGTTTCATGTTTACATTTTTAGAACATTATTAAATACCAGATAATTTTAAACAAACATTTTATTAATGTTGCTGGAAGAACATTTGTTCAAAGCTTTGAGAGAACCTTGGAGAAAACCAGAACGTTAACCAAAGTTCTGAGAATGTTCCCTGTTAGCCGGGTTATCACAATACAGTACTGTAAGAAAGAAAGAAACCTTAAAAAAGGACAATGTAAATGCTTTATATTCGAAATATTAATATGCTACAGTGATAAAGAAGCATTTGATCTGACGGATTCTCTTTCATTCGCTCTCTCACACACAAATCACACACATAAACCTTTGGTTACATTCTGTTTGTAGTTGCATCTTCAGTACCATTCTCATTCTTTTATCCTTCTCTCTCTCTCTCTCTCTCTCTCTCACACACACACACACACACACACTTCGTCGTTCCATGTTTCATGCTCATAATCAAAAGAGAGCAGTACCTGACACATACAGAGTGTGATTTGGATCCAGGTTAATCCCAGTCACACACTTGAGATATTAAAAAGGTCACACGAGGGCTACAATAATTGCAGGGCTTTCATTTAACCTTGTGTTTAAGCGCATACAAATGACACGCTTACCTAAATATGATCTTGTTTGAATCTTCCACCATCCATGTGAAGGAAAAAGTAATTTTTATTCCCAGATAAAATTACTGGAACCAGTGAGTTGCATCATGCTAACAAATATTTATTAAAGAAATCTGTTTAATGATTCCCATTGGGACTTACATTAGCAAGAAACTGCTCTGCAAGTGAGATACAGCAAAACATTTTAAATCTATTGTCTGCTTTCAGCCAAAAAAACATTGCAATTTACAGGCAGCAACCAACTGTTTAAAGGGCAGAAGTAAAAACATTAATTTTCTAATAATACAAAGGGTCAACTGCACCAAAAACAAACAAACAACAACAATAACAACAAAAAACCTTCTACGCAAACTCCTCAACTTTCCTAATTAGTTTTTTTTTTCCTTTTTTTTTTTTCGTGTTTTGTTTTTTCGCAAAAAACCCAAAAACAACTTGGTGCAATTGTGGAATTAAAATTATGTTGTGCAGTTTTATTGATGTTAGTGGTAGTCACCCAAAAACAGTATAATATATATATATATATATATATATATATATAAGAAATGTCTAATTTTTTCAAGCCAAACAATAGAAGTCATCCTTCAAAATATGTTCCACAGAAGAAAGAGCGTCACCCAGGTTTAAATGACATGAAGATGAATAAATGAAGACAGTAGTTTTTTTGGCTGAACTATCCCTTTAATGGCTGTTAATATCCTTTTCAGAGTGAGTGTTTGTAAAGGAAAACCTTGTAGGAGGTATCAAATGAAATTATTAATACAATAGGCCAGCTAAATTATAAAAGATTTCCTGGAAAATGCTTCTGGCACTTTGATTCAGTTTTATTGCAATATCTTTGCAGTAGGTGCCATTGGTTAAACAATGGATGTGTTATGCATAATTCCATTCAAAAAACGAACATATTTTTTGCCACATGGAGCAGCAATTAACATAATTGGACACAAATAAAACTAATTGGATGTGAGCAGGTTGATTCTGTAACAAACACCCCCCACAGCTAACCCATATTCTGGCACCATCCCTGCTTTCCACCCACCTGGGAGAAGTGATTTACTAGTACGGCAACAGAATTCCTCAAATATTCTCATCTTTTCATCAAACCTTTATCAAGTTCATACATTTCAATTCAGTACATGTGACCTCTTGGAATTTATAAACCCCTACACGTAATGAATTCAGAAGAATATACACACACACATTCTGAGTCAGTTGCTATGATAAGAGCGCAGTATTAATCACTACAACCTAGCTGGGGTTTCATGTACATTTTGCTCATGGGCTGCCACAAAAAACACTTTATAAATGCAGAATCTTGTGAAACCTTAATGCACGGTTTGTCATTTTGTCATTTAAAACTGTATAGCGCACTAAAAGTCATCCTGTCAGCAACTTTTCACTCAGTTACAGTACAAGGAAGTCTGTGTTAGCATGTTAGTATGATAGCATGCTAGTACAGGCCTAAATTAGGTAAACACTCGATATCTGAAGTTTAAAATGAGATCAAGCACAATCACACAAATTGGACTGGAAATTATTTCATCTGGGTATTTTCATGTTCTTTGCTACAAACCCATGAGTCATTGCTAGGCAAACGCTGACCATCTTCATGCAAATGGGCTAATAAATCTAATCACGCCCACTTTTTCCAAGTCCTCTTTATTACATCTTGTCGATTCTACCTTGTTGTCTCACATTACAAAGAGGCACTGTTGTGTTTGTTTTTCATTTAATCGTGAATATTTGATTTACCCTCCTTAAAGAGATTATGCCGGAATTCTTCAGCACCAACCTGCTCATCATTTAAATAAACAAAAAGGCCCAGCTGAGCCGTAAACGCAATCACCTCTGCACACATTACATGACTGTGGGCGCTAGTATGCAAATAGTTTCCTGGATGAACAAGAAAACTTTACTTTGACCCTACAAATAAATTCTGTTAAAAACCAGAGACTTGATTTGAAATGAATGGATGGAACTTAGAGTGAGTATGGCTGACTTTTTAAGTGAGAACACCTCTAGTCTCTCGGATTTGAGTGGTATGCTGGGAAAGGTCATGTCTGCAAAGTATGAGTGTTAAAATCTTTCTGTCTCTTTCCTCAAATCAGTCTAAATCGAGAAGGTAAAGCATCTGTTAGCGGTATAGCATTCATCTCGATAGTATAGTCACTTGAGTCGAGTCTTTGCCCTATACACTTCATCTGAGACTTACTGACATAAAAGCACAAAAATTCAATGTCAGTTTAACAATTTAAGTGCATGGTCTAAAGCGCATGGCGCAAGTGCACTTAGGGCGTGTCCAAATCCACTTTTGCTAGCTTAATGAAAGGAAAAATGGTCGGTGCGTCCGGCACATGGTCTAAAAGGGTTGCCCCTATTCTCTTAATGAGTAATGGGTGTGTTTTGGGCGTAACGTGCAATAAACCAATCAGAGTCTCATCTCCCATTCCCTTTAATCCGCCATGGCGGATATTTACGTGGCGGAATTTGGAAGCGGAAAAACTAAACAACTTCTCTAGCGCGGAAGCGGATCTGCTTGTGCGTGAGGTTGAAGCGCATGAGCTAAACATCTACGGGACAATCTGGATTCCACCAAAGCATTTCTATCTTTATGCATACAATAATAATCTTTTACATTGTAATCCTTTGATTTTTAATATTAGACATGTTTGTGTGCTGCTGTGCGTCCCTGTGTGTGTAATAAGCAGAGTGTACGTGCATTGTGCACCCACCTATAGGAGGATATTACTAATGCGCTCTTTAAATAAGAAACAAATATTGCGCCATTGACTTTAGACCCGGTTTTTGTTGGTCAATGGTGGAGTCTATTTCAGTTGCCTCAAAATAGCAACACGCCAACAATGTGCCTGAACACACCTCGTTTTGAGACCAGCATGCCCATGAGCGCACAAATGGCCGCAAAAGCATTTACTATTTAAACAACGTGACGCAGGACGTGAAAATGATAACTGTGCCGGGCTGAAACTAGCAAAAAAAAAAAACACTTGCATTGCACCTGGTGTATGATAGGGCTGCATTGCGCCGGGGGTATTATAGGGCCCTCAATCAGGAGTCAATCAGGAAGCAAACAATCTTTCAAATGTATTACTATAAGAAACGAGAAGTGAAACATTGTCTGATAAATAAACTATCACATAGGGAGCTTCCTCTTTGTGACATTCACTTCAACTAAAGTTACACTTTGAAATGTGTGATTTCTTATATTCGTGTGCAAATGTTGAGTGAACATTATGCAACCATACCTGGGCATGGCTCAAAAATACTTGTTTTGTATTGTATTTTTAATATATAAAAATGTATTTTTATGTAAAAAACAAAACAACAACAAAAAAAGTTTGGTGTCTGTCAGATTTTTAAATGTTTTTGAAAATGAAAATGCTCACAAAGACTGCATTTGTTTGATCAAAAATACAGTAAAAACAGTGTGAAATATTACTGGAATTTAAAATAATTTCCTTTTTTTTTTTTTTTTTTTTTACGTAATATATTCCTGTGATGCAAAGCTGAGTTCTCAGCATCATTACTTCAGTCTTCAGTGTCACATGACCATTTAGAAATTATTCTAATATCCTGATTTGCTGCTCAAAAAAACTTTCTTATTATTACCAATGTTGAAAACGTTTTTTGTGGAAACCATTTTTTTTTTTTTTTTCCAGAATTCTTTGATATTTAGAAAGTTCAAAAGAACAGCATTTATTTGAAATATTTATATTTTTACTGTCACTTTTGATCAATTTAATGAATTCCCACTGAATTATATATATTTAAAAATATATATTTTTAAATAATGTAAGCAGAAATATTGCAAATAACTAGATATAGTCAAATATACTGCAATTAATTAATAAGAACATGTAAATAGATGAAGCTAAAATATAAAAGATTTCTGAACCTTTCTACTCAAGAAAAATGACAAGTAATACTTCTGACTTGACAAACGACCAATACAATACACACTCGCACCACTTTACCAAACATTCTAGTCAGTATTCAACAATTCAGCCTGAGGTCACAGTGTACAAATGCCTCAATCATTCACACATCCTGTCACATTTCTCTTAAAAGACAGAGTGAAAAGGATAGAACTTTGATCTTTAAATATTCTGCCCATCTCCCCAGGCCTTGTTTCACACAGCAGTTCAGTAAAACCCCGGACACCTTACAGTGACTGGTGCTGCCGGCAGCTCTATAAAACACTGACACTTTGGACATTAAAAAAAATCCCTTATGTGCTGGTGTTACATTTTCCAATTTCCAGTAAGCTGAAGGATACAGAAATCATGAATCTTTCAAACGAGTAGAGTCAAACAGGTACAGCTAAGAATGACAGACAGCTGGGGCATGCCCATTACTCAACCACATATTTTTTTTCCCACGCATTTCGCTCTGTTTCTTCAAATGAATAGTTTAGAGCGAGCTCGTATCTTGTGATTGATGGATTGAGGGGGGGGAAATTGTTTCCACAGACATGAGCAAAAACAGCATATGCAGAGGCCCGCTGACAATAAAATATAATTTTTCTGCACATCATGAAGAGAAGAAATCTTCAGATACAATCAGAGTAATAAAATATGAAGAATTGAAAAGAAAAGGTTACTAATTGCTCAAAGAGAGATTCATTCAGTCTGAATTAGAAAAAAACCTTTTCAAAATATATTTATTGTTATATGATATTATTTCAAATTATTATATTGTATTATATTTCAATTAATAAATATTACACACACACAATAACCTATTAAATTATTCTTACATTATATTGTGAATAAGAAGTACAATACATAAAAATAAATCAAAAACTTTTATCTAAATTGATATGTTTTATAATATATAAAATAATTACTATTTAAATATATAATATAATACAGTATAATATCTCCTTTTGAACAGTTTTATAAAAAAGACATAAGGGAAAATAAATGATGACAATTTTCATTTTTGGACTATCCCTTTCAAGACTCAGAAAACTTTTTTATAAATATTTGAAAAAATATATAATTTTGTTCAAAATAAATGTGAGTAGTAGAAAAGAGGAAGTGTGGCGTATTCATATCTTTGGATCTAAAGAGGAACGGAAGACAGAATGAAAACACAGACTATACAGAGCAAATGTCAGCCTGTCAATATTTCATAACAAGACCTGGCCTCTCATTTTCAGGCTACTTTTATTTCTTTTCACTGTATCACTTTGTGGAAACTCGCTAACAAAGACTTCTGAGCTCAGTTTTGAAGTTTGACGACTCCTGAGGGAAGACTCTTCATCAATGACCGGTGAAATCGATGCCGATAGAGCAGCCGTGCGACTGTGTGTCAGTTTTTCTGTAATGAGGATAGCGTGAAGCCCTCAAAGGGAAAGACAGAGACGGAGAGAGAAAGAGAGGAGATGGTCCGTCACAGGAGGGAGATGTTTTCTAAGAAAGCGTCTTTTTACCTGCTGTGAATGTTAGTCTGACTCTTCCCTTCCATATGCCTTTTACCATAAGAAATTGTGGTGTTTGAACAAATCAGCATGTTTTGGTGACTCTCTAGGGTTGTTTGTCAGAAGAGGGATGAAGGGGAAGTTTATCCACCCTCATCCACCCCAAGGCATGCTTCTATAACTCGTCCATATTTCCTTCCACTCCGTCTATTATTCATTTACCACACAGAAGCGCAGGCCCTCGTTCACGGCACGCAATCCACACACAGAATTCATAAATACATAAGGGGCCACTTGACAAAGCAATTTAGTGTGCGTCTGACAGCATAAAGACACCTGGGGATTTGTGCATGAGGATGGAATTGAGGTCAGCAGAAACATCTTTCCAGTCATACTGTAACCACACACAGTGAAAACGGACTCCTCGGATTGTGCATTATTCAGGACTTCCTCCGTCTTTTACGATACAACATTAATCACAGCAGAGCAGCATTTTCAGGCCAGTCTGTGTGTGGTTACTTGCATAACGTGCCAAACACTTCCTGAATGATCAGGCTGATCACCATCACCCAAAACCCAAAACCACACATTGTGATGTTTGGATTGTTTTTAACATTTTTTGATCACTACATAATTCCCACACTTCCATTCGTGCTATTTCACGGGTTTGATGACTTTATTGTTATTCTAAAATGCATAAAAAAGCAACAGGCTTGGTTAGAAAAAAAAACAAAAACTTTTCTACAGCAGGTGGGCTGGAAATGCTGTCGTACTGTGTTTTTGTGTAAGGGTGGGTATCTGCAGGCAGCGCTGGGGGACTTTTAATGGTTTAAAGCAGATGAGACTCAGTCTAACACTTGATTCACTCTTTTTAGCCTGCAGTTTCAGTTACTGTAGTCTATGGGGCACTGCTGTTTCGCTGACATCTGATATTGCTTTCAACTATGTGCCTCTAATGAAGTTTGGCTGGAACAGCAGTACTGAGTCAAGCAGTCCAGTGAGGCTTCACTTTATGTCTAACACTAGTTTTATTGGAATAAAAGACTTAAACATCAATGCTTAAATTATCCTCTGAGTTTCTGCGGCAGCAACCAAGTATGGGCAGTACAAATTATTGTACACTGCGTGCTGGAAAAACATATTGTACCTTTGTGAAATATAATATTTGATTATCTCCGACTTAAGATGAAACTACGCATCCCATAATAACCCAACTCACAATAAAGGAGCTCATTTACTGTATTGCTTTTAACTCATTAACAACAACTTCATGTTATTGGTTTGAGTGTTATTGCCGATCTGACATTTACGGACAAGTATTAATGATTTAAATTTGTAGTGAATAGTTCACTGCTACAAATCAGCCCTTCAATATTCTTCAGCATGAACAAACAGTGACCTTTTTGCTGACGTTAAAGGACACTTTGTTTATCAGTTTACCATCAGCTTTAACCGGTTTTCTTTACCACATGAGTTCTGCCCTCTTCAACTCTCATACCCTCAAGAAACACAGTTTTCCATTTACAGACTGTATATTTATTGCTATGAGATATGAATTCCAGCAGGACGAGGCTTATGTCACATCCTCCACCATTATGATTTCCACAATGCCTTCGTCTGCTGCTGTATCCTCCTCTAATCGTTGGTTTATTGACGCAGATTTTTCATTTTGATACATATAATTACAACCCAGGCTCATGAAAAATATATGCTTGTGGCTACATTTTTGCAAAATGATATGTTGCTTCTTGCACATTTTGTGTGACATGTCCAGTGAGTGGTGCTAAAAAGCATGTTCAAATTTCTCCAAAACAGATAAACAAGACATTTTAGTAACGCTTTAGATTACAGCCCGTACTAAAGTACTGCGTAATTACAACGAATTTACAGCGTAACTTTCGATAATTATAGTGTACCTATAAAGTAAGTACGTGTAAGTATAGGGGAACAATATGTAAAGTCTTGGGAATAAAGGGGTAACAACCTGGAAAATAACAAATTATTTTAGAACTAAGGGGTACTTATACTATTATGATAGACAACAATCTTACGTTTGGGAGCAATTTAGCGAGAAAGTGCACTGCTTAAGTTGTTTCAAGGCAAGTAGAAAGAAGTATTGCAATCTTTTTTAATACATGGGGAAATATACTTTTGTTTCATGTAGTTACAGGGTAAGTATGACATTGCGGGCTGTAAATTAAAGTGGTGCTTGTTACGCTCTTGTTTCATGTAGTTACAGGGTAAGTAATAAAAAAAAACCCCTGCAAACAATCTGACATCACTTGGAAACCTTTATTTGAAAAACAACTTAAAAACAGGTCTACAACACTTATTATTCATTTATTTAAAATACATTTTTCATTTCAAATTCTAAAGTCCTGACAGAAAGTAACACATTTTGTCCCTTTCACCAGATTTTTGTGTTTTCTCAACTTGTTGTATTCAGTTTATACAACATTTTTGATGAATCTTAAGAAGTAATCCCATTGCTATTCTGTATTAAAAGAAAACACAGTACACCCAGAAATTTTCTCTGGGTGGTTTTGAAATAAAGGTTTAGGCTATTCATCTTTTCGCTTCCGACCAACTGTCACCAGCGCCTGCATGAGAGTCGACTTTGCGTTCGACGAAGCATATTGTAACAACGCGTAGCTTTCATGACGTTCTTGCGGGAGATTCGTGTGAAACTTGCGTGAGAACTGCCGTCTCTGTTATTCTGTCTTGTTTGTTTCTCATTATCATTATCTGTTATTTTGTGTATTTTGTTGCGAGCATTAATAAAAAATAAATAAATAAAAAACTGACGACATCCGCTTAAATTTTCGTGTGAGTTTCTCGGCACGCTTACGTCACGCTTCAAGTTACGTCAAGCATGAACTCTCAACCCTCTCATGCACGCGAAAGTTTAAAATTTTAAAATATTTGGTATTTTTCTTACTAATATACGTATCGTTTCACTTCAGAAGACTGACTCATCCATTGGGGTCGTATGGATTACTGTAGTTATTGCTGTATGTGCTGTTTGATGCTTCGACTTTTAGGAACACATGAGCTTGCATTATAAAGCATTCCCAGAGATTATTTATTTTCCTAAAAACCTTTGTTTGTGTTCATCTTAAGAAGGAAAGTAGTATACATCTCAGATGGCATAAGGGGAAAAAGATGAGTAAACGGTGAGCACATTTCCGGGTGTACTGTATTCTCTTTTAATAATACAGAATAGCAAATGACATGGGATTCCCTTTTAAGATTCATCTGTGGAAAGAAAGAGAAAGAAGAAGAGGAGGAAGCCAAGCAAGAGAAACGAATAAGAAGTGTTGTAACTTTAAATCTGTTTTGAAATAAGTTGTTTTTCAAATAAAGGTTTCCAAGTGATATCAGATTGTTTGTGTTTTTTTTTTATTTTTATTACTTACCCTGTAACTACATGAAACAAAAGTATATTTCCCCATGTCCTTGAAAAACATTGCAATACTTCTTTCTACTTGCCTTGAAACAACTTAAGCAGTGCACTTTCTCGCTAAATTGCTCCCAAACGTAAGATTGTTGTCTATCATAATAGTATAAGTACCCGTTAGTTCTAAAATACTTACAGTATAAATAATTTGTTATTTTCCTGGTTGTTACCCCTTTATTCCCAAGATTTTACATATTGTTCCCCTATACTTAAATGTACTTACTTTATAGGTACACTATAATTATCGAAAGTTATAGAGTAAATTTGTTGTAATTACGCAGTACTTTCTGGACTGTAATTTAAAGCGTTACCGACATTTTATTATGTTGGTTCATGCACATATCTCAGCAATTTAGAAACTAAATGCCTGGTGTGTGGGGCTAAAAGGTGAATGCTCTGTCGCTTTTGAAACTAACGTACTTCCTCCATTTAAAGAGTTAGTTCACCCAAAAACTCTCACTCTCATGTCGTTCCACACCCGTGAGACATTCGTTCATCTTCAGAACATAAATTAAGATATTTCTGATGAAATCCGAAAGCTGTCTGACAATTTTTTAGCCACCAATTTCAAAGTCCAGAAAGGTACTAAAGACATCGTTAAAATAGTCCACATGACTGCAGTGGTTCAACCTTACTTTTATGAAGCAACGAGAATACCTTTTGTGTGCAAATACAAAACAAAAATAACATATAAATATATGTTCGGCGCTTCCAGGTTCAGAACGACGACTCATTATTGGCCGACTCCTGCGTCAGCATCACATGCATGCGTCGTGCTACTTACGTGAATAGCGTCGGCCAATACTGAGCTGGCGTTCTGACGTAGAACCTGGAAGCGCTGTACGTAAACAGTGTAGGAGAATGACACAGAAGAAAAAACATTGTTGAATGAAGTCATTATTTTTGCTTTGTTTAGTTATTCTCGTCGCTTCATAAAATTTAGGTTGAACCACTGCAGTCACGTGGACTATTTTAACAATGTCTTTAGTACCTTTCTGGACCTTGAAAGTGGTGGTTAAATAGATGTCTATGGACGAGTCAGACAGCTCTCGGATTTCAGCAAAAATATCTTAATTTGTGTTCCTAAGATGAACGAAGATCAGAATTTTCATTTTTGGGTGAACTAACCCTTTGCAGAACTGATAGTATTAACAAAATGAAAACACAAGAAAAAACGCATTTCCTGAAGCAACCGGGCTATTTTAACTTGTTTCTACATGACTCATTTGTCGAAACGTGTTTTACGAGACCCATAACTGAGCATTCCACATGGAAAGTGCAACGTTTTATCAGGCGAGCTACCGAGCAAGTTTACCATTTCAGAAAAGCCATACATATAGAGCTGGATATGTGATGCAAATGTTAAAATGTATTACTTTACAAACCATGCACTATGCTAAAAGTGTTTTGAGGAGATATCATATTGTGCAAAGAACTGCACAAAAGTAAGTATTCATTAATCAATAATTTGCCTTTATAATCATAATTTGTGTGAAAAAGAATAAAAGTTTTGGCTGTTTTACAGCCTCTAGCATTCATTTCAGCTGGAAACTGCTGCAAATTGTATGCAGCCTATTGTATATATAGGTCGATTTTTTGAGTTTTGCTACAATTTTGGTGGAACCGGGGCTGGATAATTTGCCACTAATATCTGAGGAAAGAGGTTATGTCATCTGTTAACGTTCACCGGTAAAACACACCATGTTATAAGATGTATAATGGAGACACAGAGAGAAAGTAAACTAAAGCTGCGATGAGAGTTCAAAATAATTAATATAGGGAATAAAATGTGTCTCCTGCATTGAGTCCAAACAGAAGCCACAGCCGTAACAATGATGAATGGCTGCCTGCACCCTTGGCATTTCACATCAGCATAAAGCTCCCAAATTACACGTGCACATGGACCCGCTGGGACCGTGAGACTCCCTCTTGGGGCCCTGCTGAAGAGAGCCTGTCTCATCACTTATGTGAAACGCTCTCTCTGGTTGTGTAAAAAAGAATGGGAAATAAAGCTGAGGCCTAATCAAGGACCCTCATCAATGGAGCCGGTGGCATTTTTCCTGCTTTCGCCAAACGAAACAAACTCAATTACCATTAGAAAGCTGCCCCTCTAATACGGGCGAACAATGGCAGGAGCTTGATGGATCCGTGCGGACTGTTAGCGTCTGCCTTCCTACACCAGTCACTCAAACTTCAGCGTGCGGGCCTTCTAATGGCTGCGATAACGGTGACTCATTACGATGTCATATCCTTCATGCCTGACTTCTTGTCAACCCAGACAAAGACCTGATACACGCTTCAGGGTAGCAGCCAATCAAATTGTTGGAAAATAAGCAGGGGACATTTTAAATTTCCTCTCTGTATAGACAGCGTTTGAGATTGACTGACAGTGTGGGAAAGGACACTGAATGTATAATTCAGAATATATAACACCTCACCTCTTTGATTCAACATTCCTTGCTTTTTTGTACTGAAAGGTAAGATGTGACAAATCATCCTAAGATCTTTTTTTTTTTTTCCTATTAGAAAAACACTGTATGAGTACTAGAGTCCTTATAATTTGTAAACAACTGTTCTGTTGTGTACATTGTTCATAGGGCCAAGATAGATCAACTTTCTCTAATTCGTGGTTCAAGTATTAAAACTAATACTTATACTAATACTAATACTTGAAAACTGCATTTCTGACACCTTTATATTTTCATGAAATAACTTCACGGGACCTCATTATTTTTTGAAGTTTTTCACTCCATCCTACAAACTTCATTTAAAAATATAGTAAAAACAGTAATATTGTGAAATATTATTACTATTCAAAATATCTGTTTTCAGAAATGTTTATTTATTCCTGTGATGGCAAAGTTGAATTTCCAGCATCATTACACCAGTCTTCAGTTTTACAAGATCCTTCAGAAGTCCTTCTAATATGATGATTTGCTGCTCAAGAAACATTTTTTATTATTATTATTATCAATGTTTAAAATCAGTTGATAATATTTTTGTGGAAAACAGGAATCTTTGATGAATAAAAAGAACAGAATAGATTCCTTTAGTACCAATCTAAAAGTTCCTACTGTGACTTTTAATCAATTTAACTTGTCTTTGGTGAAAAAAGTTTTAATTTCTTAAAAAAAAAAAAAAAAAACAAAAACAAAAAAACATTCTAACCCTAAATGTTTTGAATGTATACTACTGTATACCATTAACGATTAAAAACTTGCAAAGAGTCAATTTAGCTGTACATTACAAAAAGTTTTATTATTTTAGTACACAGTAGGCATTTCAGGAACCCCAAATATAAAACATAAATAAACGCAACTGATTTTCTTAATGACAAGATTCTCTGATTGCTTATATAGTGGAAATATACTCTTAAAGCAGAAACAACATTACTATACTGATTAAAAATCACCTCTCTAAAAGAATGCTGGATTAAACAAACAAACAAATAAAAAATAACAATAAAAAAATAAAAATAAAGGAAAAGCTTCAATAACACCTGTCAAAATAAGAAATTAATAATTAAAAATACTATTGTTATTTTTACACATACTGTTCATGCAAAATATAAAAAAAGCATAATACATTAAGTTTTTTTGGTCTGTATAAAAAACATACATTTTGAACATGAAGGTTCAAAATTAGTTCAGTGTCCAAAAACACTTAGTTCTTATTTATATATGTTTTACTTATTTAACAGATTAATAATAGGATTTTTCACAGTATAGCTCCTTAAGAGACATAACCCATATGAAGGTGATGACTGAAGCAAAGAGTGCATTTTCAGGAAGATTACCTTTAACGACTGGGAAGTGTAGAACAATGCTTTTCAGTGACATGCTAATTGTTGGGCCTGTCTTTTGCATACAAACATAATGGACCACAAAATGACTTCTGTCACGTCGCTTCAGTTGCTCTAACAATTAAAACCTCAGGTGGGACAAATTGCTCTGAGAGATGAAGAGAAAGTAAATGACAGAGAGGAGGGAAAAGTTGTCTGACAGTTTAGCAACATAATAGTTTTAGCTGGCTTGCCTGCTGAGTTTGGCTTTTCTGAAGTCGCAGAACAAAGCGACCATGATGAAGCATCTTGACAGCCGGTAGTTAGAACCATTCTCTAATATAGAAGAATGTCTGACACTGTGTGCGTTCAATATCTGCTTGATTTAAATGAACCCATGAGTCACATGGCATTGAGCAATTGAATAAAGAGAAATTAAGAGCATTTGCTTTCCCAAAATTATCATTTGAGTTCCTCTGTCTTCTGTGCTTGATCATCTGACAATGGAATGAGAAGTTGTGAAGTTTGTAAAGTTCTTTTTTTCCGATACTGATAGACAGTCTGAGAGAAAATGTTATATATACAGTAAAAAAAAGATGGTTCTTTAAAAGGTTCCTTATACATAGTAACAGTTCTATTTAGAACCGTGTCTGGTGTAGACATGGTGTTAGAGCACTAATTTTTGCTACAATTTCCCATGTCAATAAAAAAAAATAAAAGTACCTAATGACAACATACTGTTTTTTTTTTAAATGTAAAACCCAAATAGAGGCAACAATGTATTATAAGACAATAGGCAGATAGATGAGTAAAAAAACAATATTAATAAATAATATATAAAAAATGTGAATTATACTAATCTCAATAATATAAAAATACTAATATACTAATATTCATGAATAAAATATTTTTTTAAAAAAGGTGCACCATTAATGTCCTATAGCACACACACACAAAAATTATATGATATATGAGATATATCATACATTTGCTAATAAAATGTGCCGAACAACCACAATTAAAATGTCACTATTTTAAGTTCACCAATCCCATTGCTTTTGCATTTTGTCACATTCAGTAACTTCCTACATGTTCCTACAAGTTCCTTTTTGTATAAATGCATGACATATTACCAAAGACACACAGACAGACATCAGGAGTACAAAAAAAAAAATCCTTTCTCAGAGAGATATTTAGTTAGGTAGCATGAACTTATAGCTTTGTTTAATCCTTCACATTTACAGTTAATAGTTGTAAAGTTGTAGTCATCCAAACTGCACTGCAAAATGTCTGGGCTTGTGAACGATGGTATGGATAAAGGTTCGATGATGGAATCAGAAGACAGAATAGAGAAGACAGTTGATATCTACATCAGTGCTGAGGCTGTAAGAGACATAAAACATAAAGACACAGAGGAATTGAACACATCGAAAACCCAAACCCCTCAACACACAGGTAACTGAGATTAACTGCTAATCTAAAAAGTTGTCATAAATTGTTTTAAATGAAGAAGAAAATAGACTAATGGCTGTAATTTTCAGGAAGTGATTCTGCGAGGAACAGAAGCTCCAGAGCAGCTCTAGTGTGTTTGGTGCTGCTGTGTGTTCTTCTGCTGACTGCAGTCATAGTGCTGTGTATCCACATCTATACAAAGAGCACAAACTACACAGAAGAGAGAGACCAGCTACTAAACAAGATTTACAACATCACAGAAGAGAGAGATGGGCTAATAATAAAGAACAAAAACCTGACCAGTGAGAGAACCCAGCTAAGAAATGAACTTCAGATTTTTGGTAAAGTTTCTTTTAGTCTACGCAGTTATTTGCTAGACAGCAGACATTTTTAAAGCGTGACAGAGTTAGATTGTGCTCTTAGTAACTTTCAGTGTACACAATCTACTCAGCATGAGTGTACAGGTAAATAGGAATAAAAAGCTAACAGCTGAACTTGTTCTGTGTACAGATGGATGGATTTACTATCAATCCAGTTTTTACTACATGCCGAATGAGACGAAGACCTGGAATATGAGCAGAAGATACTGTACAGAGAGAGGAGCAGATCTGATCATCATAAACAATAAAGAGGAACAAGTGAGTGAGTGTGTGTGTGTGTGTGTGTGTGTGTGTGTGTGTGTGTGTGTGAACTCCAGAAGACCCCACAAAGTACAAAAGATACGGAATGTTTGACTTTGTGGGGTCCTTTAATTGGACCCCACAAGGACAAAATCTATTATATGAGACTAAATGTTGACTTAATTTACAATCGTCCTTCCCTACACTATACCTAAACCTAAATTTTCGCGGTTTATTACACATAAACTTTATTTTTTCAAATACACAGTTATGTCAAAATGTCTTGGCGTATATTTGCGTTGGTTATGTGAATGTGAACAGCATATTGTCTCCGTCCATTAGGTCTTAGTGATAGCAGCCTTTAAAACATGCTACTGTCTACTATTGGCTGTCTGTATTATAAATGATAATCAAACAACAAAATAAAAGCTTTAATAAGGATTATTCTATATTTAATTTATAGAGTTATGACTATGCAGAGTTATTTTATATTTGATTATTCAATTTCTGTGGTATTTTTACTTACTAGCCTACTATTAGACCTACCTGGAAAAAAAAAAAAAGCATTTTATTTGTATTTTTATATATTTTTACTGTGGTATCGAGTATTGTGCACTTTTGGTGGTATCGGTACAGACTACTAGATTTTTGGTATAGTGACATCCCTATTTGTTACTAAAAAAATGTAAATAAAGTAAATAAAAGTATTATAGTATATGTTTTAATAAAGTTAAAATGTTTTAAACTATTCCATGTTTGACTAAATTATTAAAAGGGTTTCCTTTCTATTGTCTATCCAGTCAAGGTTTATAGGGATCTTAAGAAGTAGTTAATAAGTTACTTATTGATTAATTAAATTACTTTTCAGACAGAGTGATTAGAAAAGTATTTTAAATACAACATTGATGATGTAATTAGTAATTACTTTTTTGAAGTAACTTACCCAACACTGAACCCCACAAAGTAGTATAAACAAGGATGTGTGTGTGTGTGTAGCAGCTAAATGAGAGATGGTCAGATGAAATGTGTCTATTGTCTCTGTTTATGATATAAATGTGCAACTGTTTCATCTGCTCAGGATTTTGTTAAGAACATGTCTGGTGCTGCTGTAGTCTATATTGGTCTGACTGACAGTGATGTGGAGAACACATGGAAATGGGTTGATGGCAGCAACATGACCTCTGGGTGAGAAATCACTGAACTGAACTAATTTATATCTAATAAATGATTCTCACAGTCAGTATCATATCACACAGAAAGTAGCACTGAACATCTAATGCTGATCTGTATTTTCAGGTTCTGGGCTTCTAATGAGCCTAATGGAGGTAGAGCAGAGAACTGTGTTGTGACTGTGGCTGTGCCTACATTGCCAGAGTGGCCTGATTTAGTAGGGTGGCTTGATGTTGCATGTAATATAGCTTATCAATGGATCTGTGAGAAGAATATTTCACAACTCTTACTGCCATAGGAACATCACATATCTTTTTGACATAAATTTAACAGTACAAAACTTCTGTAATAATTGATTATCATCTAAAGCAGTGTTTCTCAACCTTGCTCCTGGAGGACACCCACAACTGCACATTTTGAATGTCTCCTTTGTCAGACACCATTTCATGTCCTGGAATTTTTTTTAATGAGCTGATGAGTTGAGTAAGGGTGTGTTAAATTATGGAAACATACAAAATGTGTAAAATGGGACTCCAGAAGTGTGTTCCATTTGATCAGAAATGACTTGCGAGTGACTTCTGATTGACTCATCATCTAGTCTTTCCTGCCAGTCTAGTCTAGTTGTATTTTGAATTTTCTAATTATTTGTCAGTTTTTTTTTTAAAAATATATATTTTTACTCTATTCAAGTTCCAGTCTTTTTTTTTTCTCTCTCTATTCTGCCATATCATGTGAGATTCGAGTCCGAAGGAAGTAACATCTTCAAATAATATTTGTACATTATTTAGTTCTACATCAACAATCACTGCACATCACTCCAGTACTTTAGAGAAGATTGAATAAAATACAGAAGTTGAGGCTGCGGCATTATTATTGAGTTTAATCAGTCCCAGGTGTGGCTTGTACCTGTTCACTGGTATAAAGTGTGTGAGACGTGATATTACAATGCAAATATCATGATTACGGTTAAATAAGATAAAATACACATCTGCTTTAATATTACAAAATTATAATTAGTTTAATATATAATCAGAAGTCACTCTGATTATATATTAAACATCACAACATACTTTTATCTCTCAGTTTTAAATGGGACAATCAAATTAAATTAATAATACATTTAAATTTAAATAAATACACTTGGATGTATTATATACACATGCATATTACACAAATGTACAGTATGGTAATATTTATTTACAGAAGTATTATGGCATCAAACCTTAAACTCCTCTAATATGTATGCCTCAAGTGTCATCTATGTTTCATATTGTTACAGGGTGTTCTGAATTAATGCATTTTGTCGAATGAAGTGCACTTCCGTCAATTAAAACATTTCAATCTTCTGTTCATCTACAGCGATAGTATGATGTCTATAGGGATTTCCTGGAATGACATGCCTTATCTACTTCTACGGCAGGGCATATTTGGAGTTTCTGTGCAAGAGAATTCACTACTGATCACAGAGGCGTACAGTTCTGACAAGCTGTAGGATATGTTAGGGGTGTAACGGTTCTCTGTAAACAATCTAACTGTTCTCCACCCACGGTTCCGCATGCATCTATAATATGGTTTGTTGAAAACAACAACGTGTAAAACAGACATAAGTATTCGGCTAATGTATGTTTCAGTTGATGGATATGCATTCTGGTTTTCCAATACGTTACAACAGCAATGATCAAATGAACATGGACAAAACAGTAACTCTTTGTAAACAAACGTTCAAAGCGAGTGCCATATGCTCTTTGACCAGTTCTTTACAACCGTCATCACCTGGGTGTTAATAGCACGCTAGCGCAGGTGAGACGTGAACAGCACACGTTGCTATGTCTGTTTAAACCTTGCCAATTTAAACTTTCAACCATAAGACGCGGAAGAGAATTTGCGCGCTTTGAGGAGAATTGTGCACTCATCCGAAGCGCGTACACAGAGAGCCGTGTCACGCGGAGAGCGCAGACTTTCAAGTTTTGCACCTGAATGGACAAATTCACACACAAATTGTCAACATGGCCATCTTAGCGATTATCCTAGGTTATGTCTCAAGAGAAAAACGAGACAGACAACGCATGCGTATGGATATTTGAATTATGTATTAAAGGGACAGCAGTCTAATATAAAGAAATATAAAATACAAAAGACAAAGAAATCACTTACTACTCTTGACTGAATAGCTTTTGTAACTTCTATAATGTTTAATCTTTATTTAATTTATTCAAATAAGTTTATATGCAATTATTTTATATTTGATTACTTTATTCAATTTCTGTACCTGTTAGATACCTGAAAAACACACACACACATATATATATATATATATATATATATATATATATATATATATATATATATATATATATATATATATATATATATATATATATATATATATACACACATATACATATATATACATACACACACACACACATATATATATATATATATATATATATATATATATATATATATATATATATATATATATATATACACATATACACATATACATATATATATATATATATATATATATATATATATGTGTGTATATATATATATATGTATATGTGTGTGTGTTTTCAGGTATCTAACAGGTACAGAAATTGAATAAAGCTAAATTGTAATATTGTTGGTTTACATAATCAAAATTATGAGCTGTGAGTGGCTTGGCTACTATATCTATGAATATATGCTTAGATGAGTCTTTAATTCAAATATTATTTTTAGCCAACTGCACTTGGAACACCAAAAGATCTTTCGGTTTGGATGAACATCATGCAACAGATTAGGCTCAAAAGTTACTGACAGTAGTTTTACAGTCTTTTAAGTCCACCTCCTTGAAACTCATCAAATAACTCACAATTATTGAAGAGAATGTAAATGCAGCCGTTGCTAAAACCATAAACTGAGCACTGGACTTTTGATGTACGAGCAACAATCTAAACATTTCAAAAGTAGAAGTCTTCAGAAGGTTTTGCAGAAGTTTTCCAACAGCACCCATTGTCCAAATGAACAAGATGAATAAATACACTGAATGTTATACCTGTATTTAAATCCCATTCAAATTATCCCAATTCACACTGTAGGAAAAAAAACAAAAAAAACAAACAAACTAGTGTACTTCTTTGATCAGTTAAAGTTCCCTTCTGCATAAATACTTGAAACATTTCCACAAAACAGTTCCTTTCTGCATAAATATTTGATATACAAACACAGATGAGGAGCAAAACACAGTCCACTCCAGGAGAGAAACTAGAGTTAGTTTGTTGGCATCCTGATGACACTGTAACTGTCTGATAGAGTAATCGAAAATATAGTAAGGAGTACAACCTGCAAAATGCACAGAAAAGATGGACAAACCACTGATGATATCTATGAAAATAATGACGTTATAAAAGGTAAAATTGGAAAAAAGATCACAGACTCAACGCAAAGAAAATCATCTGAACTCACAGGTACTGAGATTAATAATTCACTCAGTTTTCATGCAGTTAATGTCTGTTGTGTTAAGTGGATGAATAAAGAGAATAACAGCATGTTTGTTCATGTACAGAAAGTGTTTGTGTGAAGATCAGAAGCTATAAATTGTTATAAATTGTTTTAAATGAAGAAGAAAATAGACTAATGGCTGTAATTTTCAGGAAGTGATTCTGCGAGGAACAGAAGCTCCAGAGCAGCTCTAGTGTGTTTGGTGCTGCTGTGTGTTCTTCTGCTGACTGCAGTCATAGTGCTGTGTGTCCACATCCATACAAAGAGCACAAACTACACAGAAGAGAGAAACCAGCTACTAAACAACATTATTAACCTGACAGAAGAGAGAGACCAGCTACTAAACAAGATTTACAACATCACAGAAGAGAGAGATGGGCTAATAATAAAGAACAAAAACCTGACCAATAGGAGAGACCAGCTAAGAAATGAACTTCAGATTTTTGGTAAAGTTTCTTTTAGTCTATGCAGTTATTTGCTAGACAGCAGAAATTTTTAAAGCGTGACAGAGTTAGATTGTGCTCTTAGGAACTTTCAGTGTACACAATCTACTCAGCATGAGTGTACAGGTAAATAGGAATAAAAAGCTAACAGCTGAACTTGTTCTGTGTACAGATGGATGGATTTACTATCAATCCAGTTTTTACTACATGCCGAATGAGACGAAGACCTGGAATATGAGCAGAAGATACTGTACAGAGAGAGGAGCAGATCTGATCATCATAAACAATAAAGAGGAACAAGTGAGTGTGTGTGTGTGTGTGTGTGTGTGTGTGTGTGTGTGAACTCCAGAAGACCCCACAAAGTACAAAAGATACGGAATGTTTGACTTTGTGGGGTCCTTTAATTGGACCCCACAAGGACAAAATCTATTATATGAGACTAAATGTTGACTCAATTTACAATCGTCCTTCCCTACACTATACCTAAACCTAAATTTTCGCGGTTTATTACACATAAACTTTATTTTTTCAAATACACAGTTATGTCAAAATGTCTTGGCGTATATTTGCATTGGTTATGTGAATGTGAACAGCATATTGTCTCCGTCCATTAGGTCTTAGTGATAGCAGCCTTTAAAACATGCTACTGTCTACTATTGGCTGTCTGTATTATAAATGATAATCAAACAACAAAATAAAAGCTTTAATAAGGATTATTCTATATTTAATTTATAGAGTTATGACTATGCAGAGTTATTTTATATTTGATTATTCAATTTCTGTGGTATTTTTACTTACTAGCCTACTATTAGACCTACCTGGAAAAAAAAAAAGCATTTTATTTGTATTTTTATATATTTTTACCGTGGTATCGAGTATTGTGCACTTTTGGTGGTATCGGTACAGACTACTAGATTTTTGGTATAGTGACATCCCTATTTGTTACTAAAAAAATGTAAATAAAGTAAATAAAAGTATTATAGTATATGTTTTAATAAAGTTAAAATGTTTTAAAAAGCTAAAGAAAAGGCTAAACTATTCCATGTTTGACTAAATTATTAAAAGGGTTTCCTTTCTATTGTCTATCCAGTCAAGGTTTATAGGGATCTTAAGAAGTAGTTAATAAGTTACTTATTGATTAATTTAATTACTTTTCAGACAGAGTGATTAGAAAAGTATTTTAAATACAACATTGATGATGTAATTAGTAATTACTTTTTTGAAGTAACTTACCCAACACTGAACCCCACAAAGTAGTATAAACAAGGATGTGTGTGTGTGTAGCAGCTAAATGAGAGATGGTCAGATGAAATGTGTCTATTGTCTCTGTTTATGATATAAATGTGCAACTGTTTCATCTGCTCAGGATTTTGTTAAGAACATGTCTGGTGCTGCTGTAGTCTATATTGGTCTGACTGACAGTGATGTGGAGAACACATGGAAATGGGTTGATGGCAGCAACATGACCTCTGGGTGAGAAATCACTGAACTGAACTAATTTATATCTAATAAATGATTCTCACAGTCAGTATCATATCACACAGAAAGTAGCACTGAACATCTAATGTTGATCTGTATTTTCAGGTTCTGGGCTTCTAATGAGCCTAATGGAGGTAGAGTAGAGAACTGTGTTGTGACTGTGGCTGTGCCTAAATTGCCAGAGTGGCCTGGTTTAGTAGGGTGGCTTGATAATGCATGTAATAAAGCTCATCAATGGATCTGTGAGAAGAGAATTTCACAACTCATAATGCCATAGGAACATCACACATCTTTTTGACACAAATTTAGAATTACAAAACAGTGTTTTCCAACCTTGCTCCTGGAGGATGCCCACAACTGCACATTTTGAATGTCTCCTTTGTTAGACACCCATTTTCTTGTCCTGGAGTTTCTTGTAACGAGCTGATGAGTTGAATCAGGTGTGTTTAATTAGGGAGACATACAAAATGTGTAAAATGGGACACCAAACATGTGTTCCATTCAACCAGAAATGACTTGCGAGTGACTTCACAAAGTATTTTGCCATATCATGTGAGATTCCAGTCTGAAGGGAGTGAACATCTGCAGCACTTGATTAAAAGCAAAACTATGTTGTTTTGTTTTGTGAGCAGTTTAAGATTTCCTAACTACAGATATGATGAGATTTTGTAAGATAGGATAAGAATCCTAAATCAAGTTAAGCTTTTCTTTCTGTAATATGAATTTGTGAAAAATCCTACATGAACTTGTCAGATCTTAACTTAAGACAGAAATTTTCTATAATATGCCCCCAGTTCAGTCCAGTACTTAAAAGTATAAAATAAGGTGTTAAATAGGAGTTGAAACTCCAGAATTATTATTGAGTTTAATTAGTCCCAAGTGTGTGAGACGCGATAGTTTCAATGCAAACATGATTCTAATAAAATAACAAAACATATCTGATATAATATTACAAAATTACAATATTAATATTAAACATCTCAACAGACTTTTATCTCTGTTTAGTCCTTTTAAAATGACAATTTTATGAATTAAATTAACAATAAATTTATATTTAAATAAATACACATGTATATTACACAAAGGCATTGCAATTTATGTGTATTTGCAGAAATATATTATGGCATCAAACCTTAAACTCCACTGATACTTGTGCCTCAAGTGTCGTCTATGTTTCATTATGTTGCAAGGTGTTCTGAATGAATGCATTTTGTCGAATGAAGTGAACTTCAAAGGACTAGAGAGCAGTGAACACTGTGTAGGGACCCGTTAATCGTAATGCAGCTCAGGACCATGGGTTTGAGAAACACTGATCTAAAGCAATGGTGTCCAATCCTGCTCCTGGAGGGCCACCTTCTAGCCGACTTTAGCTTCAGTAAGTAAACACACTTGAAGCAGCAATTCAAGCAGCTGTGTCCGAAATTGCCCCCTATACCCTTAAATAGGACACTATTTAAAGGGACAGCCAGTTGTAGTGGTGTCAGAAACATAGTGGACGTTATTGAACCTAAAGCAGTGAATAAAGGTCTTCAGGATCAATAGAAGATTCCAGGCAGGTGTGTTAGAGCTCAAGTCTTCAGGATAGTGATCCTCCAGGAGCAGGACTGGACAACCCCTGACCTAAAATAAATAGTGCTTTACGAACACATGTGCTTTATCTGATAAACATTAAAGGGATAGTTTGCTTAAATGAAAAATGTTAATGGTGACCACTTTCGAAAGATGCAAACCTATAAAATGAAATAGTGAAAGTCTTTTAGAGAAAATTAGCTTGCTGATGTTTTGACAGTTTTTTTGTTTGTTCGTTTGTTTGTTTGTTATTCTGCAATTAATATAAACCATCCCTTTGCTTTGAAAACACACATCTAGCCATTCATTATTATTAATAATTCTAACATTATTTTCCACAAGTCATCAAGATTGAAAAAATAACAACTGGAAAATTATTTAAACTATTACATAAAACGGAACTGTTAAATGTGGTCAAACTCATTCATAGAAAAATAAAATAAATTAAAATAAATAAAAAATAAAATAAAAGTTTTTACCAAGATTTGTTTTTATGTCCAAAACATTTTAGCTTTAGTGAGAGGGGACGAGCACAGATCCCTATAGTTCACCCCCGTTTATTTGCCTAAGGTTTTGCTTTAAATGTATTACGGGGCCAATCAAACCTATTAATGCATGCTACAGTACTACACGCGTATACTCACATATATATCAAGAAATAATATTTCATATTTCAGACTTTTCACAATTAATTTTCATACAACAGTAATAGCCAATATTCTAGTATTATGCAAGCTAATAGGCAACTAGTTCATAGTGAGAATTGGTCCCCAAACTAAAGTGTTACACAGCTTTCACATTAAACTATTTAAATTTACTGTTTTGAATGTTCAGTCAAACTCTGTTACACCTAAAGACCTAAACTAAATATGCAGGAACTAAACTAAATACAACAGCAATGTTTCTATGGACTAAGGGGCTGTTTACATGACACCGTTTTCAACTAAAACGGAAAACTTTTTATGCGTTTTGGCCGTTCATTTACACGACAATGATGTCTGGGGGCCTGAGAAGGCAAACTTTTGAAAAAGGGGTTTCAAAGTGCAAGTTTCCATCTATGAGTAAACAACAAAAACATGGATCTGTGAATACGGTGACAGCATGCACGTGTATTGTGTTTAGTCTGTATAGGCATGCGCATTTGGCACAGGCCCTTTGTAAAAGAACAGGTATGTGCGCAGGTGCGTAGTCTTTCTTTACAAAGTGACATCGGCAACTACAGACCTGTAAAAACGTTTCCTTGTTTAACAGTGTTGGCATGTAAACATACCCTCAAAGAATATCACTAAAACACTGATTAATAAATGCATACGAAATGCATTTTCCCAATACTCTTAACCAAAAGTGATCGTGATTTTAATTGTATTATTCAGGACATTAATAACGTTCAATTTTGAACTGTGACAATGTTTGAAAGTTTTTTGCAGCATTTTTGTGACAATTATGACAACAAACCTTTATGACCATTATTTACTTGGCATATTTCCTGAACTATGCTAAGGGGAATATAAATGGAAAGTTACATATGCAAATCACATGAACAGCTTCATACTGTATGTTTCACAACAGTCTGATTATGGATGGATTCTGAATGAAACTAATAACAAAAAGGTACTGAGATGAATTATTCAAACGAGTCGTCAAGGATTCGAATCCCACTTCTGTGCCGCTTCACGTCAATAAGTAACACATTTGCCTAATGCCCACCTATGTTCTACATTGTCGCCCTGCAAACAACTTGACCCGCCCTCAAACGCTGTAGCTGATTCTGTGTACATGTCGAGAAGACACTATTTTCTGCTCTGCAAAAGCAAATTCTCTTTGTAAACACTTCCAAAGGAGGACAATGTGAAGAGTCAGGAGTTAAAATTACCACAGTGATACCTAGGGATGGGTACCGAGACCCAGTATTAAATGGGCCCTGGGGCTAAATTATGAAAGACCGGTGTATCGATAAGCTCTGACGTTAACGGTTCTGCTGTCGGTACTGGAGAAATTATGAAGAAGATACACGTACATTTATTATTGCTATATAGACATTATCTTGCAAATTCTATCTTGCCAGAGTTGCCAGCTGTTTCTATATGCAATAATAATATTTCAAAATATATATCAAAATATTTTGGCTTTCAAGGATCATCAGAAAGAAGATATCTGAGGTAAAACTATTAAAAAACGTCTCGGTTACGACTGTAACCTTAGTTCCCTGAAGAGGGAACGAGACGTTGCGTCGAGAAATTGACGCTTTGGGAACGCAACGCGTGATGTCGTCATGAAGCACGTGTGAAATCAGTCCAATGGTGTGTCGAGACGTCAGAAGCGGGTGACGTCACGGCCAGGAAGCTATAAAGCACGCTCAAACAAAGCAACGCTAGCTTAAAGTGTCTGAAGTAAGCGCTGACAGGCGTGCTGGAAGTATGGCAGGGCGACGCAACTAAGGTTACAGTCGTAACCGAGACGTTCCCTTTCAAGGGAACTCGCGTTGCGTCGAGAAATTGACGCTTTGGGAACGTTAATACCCACGCCGCCATAGTTACAAGGGCCTGTCTGGTGTGGCTCGTCAGTCGCCAGAGAGAACCCGGGCCCCGGGGGAGCTAAGGTCAAGTTGATAAAACCTGACGAATGTGTGCGGTGAGGACCAGCCTGCCGCATCACAGACGTCGTGTAAAGAGGCTCCCGAAAGAAGGGCTTTGGAGGCCGCCATACTTCTGGTAGAGTGGGCTCGGACTGCTAGAGGTGACGGCAGTCCGGCCGACTCGTAAGCAAGTGAGATAGCCTCGACTAACCACTTACTCATCCTCTGCTTAGATGCCGGGGCCCCTTTATTGGGGGACCCGAAGAGGATAAACAATTGCTCAGTCTTACGCCACAGAGCAGCTCTGTGGACGTAAGCATCTAGGGCCCGAACAGGGCAAAGCAAATTAAGGCGTTCCTGGTCTGACGTCCTGAAGGGAGGAGGACAGAAGGCCTGCAGTACAATGGGCCTAGCCACATTAGTGGGAACTTTGGGAATGTAACCAGGTCTGGGATGAAGAAAGGCTTTCACCATACCAGGTGCAAATTCCAGGCACGAGGGGGCCACCGAAAGGGCCTGTAGATCTCCTATTCTTTTCAAGGAAGATATGGCAAGGAGGAACACTGTTTTTAGGGTCAAAAACTTAACTGGAACCTCCTCAATCGGTTCAAAGGGGGCTAGGGATAGGCCTTGGAGCACCACAGCCAAATCCCATGCCGGAACCCTCATGCGTACCGCGGGCCTCAGCCTCAAGGTGCCACGGAGGAAGCGAGTAATAAGTGGGTCTCTACCAAGAGAAGAACCAGCCAAGGGTATGTGGTAAGCCGCAATGGCCGCCACATAAACCTTTAGCGTGGAGGGAGATAACCCTGCAGTGAACCGTTCCTGCAGAAATTCCAAGACCGTACCAACGGGACAGGAAACTGGATCAAACTGACGACTACTGCACCAAGAAGTGAAAAGTTTCCACTTCAGGGCGTAAAGCTTCCTCGTGGAGGGAGCTCTAGATTGGAGAATGGTCCCTACAACCTCGGTTGAGAGACCGGAATTTATGAGCTGGGCCCCCTCAGAGGCCAAGCCCACAGGCTCCAGAGCTCTGGACGGGGGTGGAAAATCGTGCCCCCTGCCTGGGACAGAAGGTCCCTCCTGACGGGAATCTCCCAGGGAGAGCCGTCCAGGAGAGATACTAGGTCCGAGAACCACACTCTGCCCGGCCAGCGCGGGGCTATCAAGGTGAGCCGGACGTGGTCCCGGCGAACTCTTTCTAGAACTCCCGGGAGCAGAGCGATCGGGGGAAATGCGTACAGACGAAGCCTCGGCCACGTCTGTACCATAGCATCCAGTCCGAGAGGAGCTGGATGCGTGAGGGAGAACCAGAGTGGACAGTGAGAAGTCTCTCGAGACGCAAACAGATCCACCTGAGCCTGGCCGAACCTTTCCCAAATTTGCTCCACCACCTCGGGGTGGAGCCTCCATTCCCCGGGCCTCAGCCCCTGCCTCGACAGGACGTCTGCTCCAACATTCTGGACCCCGGGGATATAAGCTGCCCTGAGTGACAGAAATTTCCCTTGGGACCACAGGAGGATTCGGCGCGCCAACTTGGAGAGTGGGCGTGACCGCAGACCCCCCTGATGATTTATATAGGCGACCACCGATGTGTTGTCTGACCGGACAAGAACATGGTGGCCCCTGAGATCTGAAAGAAAAGTCTTGAGGGCCAGAAAGACCGCCAGCATCTCCAGGCAGTTGATGTGCCAGGAGAGGTGGTGAGCGCCCCACAGACCTTGAGTCGAGCGTCCGTCTAGGACCGCTCCCCAGCCCGTGAGGGAAGCATCTGTCGTTAGCATTTTGCGACGACAAGGAGCTCCCAGCACGGGCCCTTGGGATAGAAACCAGGACTTCTTCCAAATGGCCAGGGCACGTAGACAACGCCGCGTGACCTTGATCATGCGAAAAGGATTTCCCCTCGGGGAGAATCCCCTGGTTTTGAGCCACCACTGCAGGGGTCTCATGTGCAGCAGACCAAAAGGTATCACGTTGGATGCCGCTGCCCCAACAGCCTCTGAAACTGTTTTACAGTGAGTGACTGGCCTAGCTTTAACCGGCTTGCGGTAGAAAGGATTGATTCGATGTGAGCAGGAGAAAGACGCGCCTGCATCGCAACAGAGTCCCAAACCACGCCCAGAAAAGTGGTTCTCTGAACTGGAGAAAGCATACTCTTCTTGGCGTTGAGCCTCAGCCCCAGGCTCTTCATGTGAGCGAGGACGACATCTCGATGCCGAGCCGCTAACTGTTGTGAATGAGCCAGAATCAACCAATCGTCTATATAATTGAGGACGCGAATGCCCTGGAGACGTAGAGGTGCAAGAGCTGCATCCATACATTTGGTGAATGTGCGGGGTGATAACGCTAGGCCGAATGGAAGAACCCGATATTGGTAAGCTTTGCCCCCAAAAGCAAACCTCAGGAACTTCCTGTGATGTGGAAGGATGGAGATGTGAAAGTATGCGTCCTTGAGGTCGATCGTAACAAACCAGTCCTCGGACCTGATTTGAGATACGATCTGCCTCAGTGTCAACATCTTGAACTTGAGTTTCATAACGGACTGGTTCAGTTGACGAAGATCTAGAATAGGACGCAGCCCGCCATCCTTCTTTGGAACAATAAAGTAACGGCTGTAGAAACCGTTCTCTGCATCGGAGGGAAGTACATAATCTATGGCTCCTTTCTCCAATAGAGTTTTTACTTCTTGCTCCAGAACCAGAGCCTGCTCGGGGCCCACCACAGTGGGTAGGACCCCCATAAACCGGGGCGGGCGAGACCCGAACTGAATGGCATAACCTTTTTCGATTGTACGCAGGACCCATTGAGAAATATTTGGCAGTAGCTTCCACGCTGTCAGATATTCTACTAAGGGAACCAGTCTCTCGAGACTGGCCTCTGGTATATCCTGAATAACCAGTTCGGTGCCCCGATGCGGCGCACCGGCAGGGGGCAGCCGAACTGATCGCTCTGAGACCCTCCTCGGAGGGAGCGAACACCCCAGCACCGCTAAACTTACGGGCGGATGCTTGAGTGAATGTTCGCTGGGGGCCGCTGCGCCCTGGAGCGGCAGGGTTGGCAGAACGGTCCCCTGAGGGCACCGAAGAGAAGTGAGCGCTGTGCGCTGAGGTGTAGAACACCTCTCTCCGGAGGGGACTGCCCTCAAAGCCCTGACGCTGCTGGCGTCAGGGCTTTTTCCCCGCAGCCTTCTTGGCGATAAGGACAGATCGCAGATCCATCCTACCCCTCGAAGGCTGCGGTTGAGACCGACCACCCGTCCCCCCGTGTCGCTGAGGGGGAGTACGGGTGGTAACGCTCTGCTTCTGGGCAGCACGATGTTGTTGTGAGGAGCTGGCTTTAGAAGTGTGGGGCTGCTGGTGTTGTTGAGCAGCCCCGGGGGTATGAGAGCGGCGGGGGAGGAGCTTCTGGAACGCCGCCGCTTGCTTATTAGCCTCCTGGAACCTCTCGACGACCGTATTGACGGCGTCGCCGAAGAGGCCAGGAGGCGTAAGCGGGGCGTCCAGCAGGAAATGCTTGTCCTTGTCTTTTATAGAGCTGAGGTTGAGCCATAAATGCCTCTCCGTGGCCACCAGGGCTGCCATAGCACGACCGACAGATTTGGCCGTCTCCTTGGTGGCCCGGAGAGATAAATCAGCTGCCCGACGTAGTTCATCGACTACGTCGGGAGTCATTCCCCCGCCCTCATCAATATCCCCCAGAAGTTCGGCTTGGTAGGCCTGCAGCACGCCCATAGTGTGAAGGCATGCCGCAGCCTGACCAGAGGCCTGATAAGCTTTGCCCACCAAGCTGGATGTAATCCTGACGGGCTTGGTGGGCAGTGTCGGGGCCTTTAGGGGCGATGCCGATTGTGGAGAGAGATAGCTAGCAAGCGTCTCCTCCACCTTTGGCATCGTCCCATACCCATGCTCCTTGAGCCCCACTATCGATGCATAGTGCGTGGTTTGAGCACTATGCACACGATAGGAGGCCGGTTTCCTCCAGGACCTCGACACCTCAGTGTGGAGGTCTGGGAAGAAGGGGAGACCCCGACGGGGAGGCTGCGCTCGCGAGGGCAGGAAGCGTTCATTTAATTTGCTTTTAGGACGAACGTCCTGCCTCTCCGCCGGCCAGTCGATATTCAGTTTGGCCACGGCGCGAGTTATGACCTCCACCAGCTCCTCATAAGCCGGAGAGTGGGATGGCGAGTCCTCACTCTCTGCTATGTCGGTGCTCTCCACATCCAGCTCCTCGGAGCTGGACACGTTGAGCACCGGTGCTTCACCCAGTGTGGAAGGAACCGCAAAGCGTGCTTCCAGACACTGGGAAAAAGCACTGGATCTGTCAGGTGAGGGCTGAGATAGGGCGGGGCCCGTCTCAAACCCCTCTGACAAATCCATTTGCGATCCCCAGGATCTGGATCGGCGCTGTGCCTCGGCAGCAGCGGGACCCGAACCCTGGGGAACGCGAGCCTGGGCGCCCTCATCAAAAAGCGCCAGGCGGGAGCGGAGCGTCCGCAATGGAAGGCGGTCGCAATGCTCACAGCCAGCACCCTCGAGTGCTGACCGGGCATGCTCCGCTCCCAAGCAGGCAACACAAAGATCATGTGTATCCCCGCCCGTGATGTAACGTGGGCAGGGAGGAACACAAGATCTGAACTGCTTCTCGGCCATAATAAGGGGTAATAACAACAAACAACACCAAATAGGACATACGAGACACAGAGCGCAACTGAAGACACAGAAGCTAGCGTTGCTTTGTTTGAGCGTGCTTTATAGCTTCCTGGCCGTGACGTCACCCGCTTCTGACGTCTCGACACACCATTGGACTGATTTCACACGTGCTTCATGACGACATCACGCGTTGCGTTCCCAAAGCGTCAATTTCTCGACGCAACGCGAGTTCCCTTGAAAGGGAACTAGCCGCGTTCCCTTCACAGCGGTGCTTGTTCGTTCCTCCCTAAAACCCAAACTTAATGTCAGAATCAGCACAATCTGTGATTGTTGTAAAATGCAGTCTTTACAGTTGCTAAATTGCAGGACATGTTTGATAATAATTATTATCAACGTTTTAAAACGCTGAAAGCACAATAATCCGCACAAGAGACGCTGTTCCCTGGGCTGAGCGTGCTTCAAAACGGATCGCAAATAGACAAACAAATTACACTTTGGGCTTCGGGTGTACGTCCAAACAATCAAATACACACAAAAATATGTCAAAATGACTTGGAGAGTGTTTACTTAAACACAGTTTATATCGTAAGTTGAGCTGGGAGAAAATCCGATATGTGTTAATATCTATTGTCTTAAAGTGACAGCACTTCACCTTCTGATGAGTGTGCCATCAATGTTACCAAAACCAAAACAACAAAATGCAAAGAGAAAACCACTCACAGCTCTTAATCTGAATATCATTACCTTTAATAAGCATTCATTTATTAATTTACACTGTGAAAACCATGCAGTGTTTTACATTTGGTTAGCCTACTTAGATTTCTTTTGTAGGCTATATTACTACCAGGACAGGAATGTTAGACCTTCATGAATAAATGAAAGCACTGTTTATTTCATTTGTATCTTTGTTTTATTGTATTTGTCAGTTGTTTTACTTTGTTTCTTTGTTCATGTTCTTACTGTATCTTATGTATATAAAACACTAAAAATGCCTGCACACTTGGTGCATTTACAAATTGATATTTGAATATTAATATTAATATTATATTAAATGATATTTATTTTACATTTCAAATATAAAGCAATGTTAATTCAGCTCTTAATGTGTTTAGTTTATGTATGTGTGTGTGTGTGTATATATATATCTATATATAAACAGAAAGTACCAATAAGAATGCCGTTAAAGTACTGGATCGATAAGCAGTATCAGTAAGAGTAGTAATACCGTTAAAACCTTAATGCTACCCATCCCTAGTGATACAACAGCAGTATAACCTTTTGACAACTGCTTCTCAAATCTCTGTGAGGTCTAAATGGGATTTACAAAATGTTTATCCATTAAAGATGGGACAGTACCCTCTTCATTTGGACCAACTTGCTCCTCAGAATCACAACCTGTAAGTATGATTAATTACTGATGTATATATTTTCTACCAAGTGTTTAAAATACATAGTTTTGTGTTTTATGTTGTGTATGTCTCTGACTAACTTACGTTATTATTGTCTTACTGAAATAACGTTAGTGCTCAGCTAATGTATGTGCTGTTATTGATACAGTTAATAATACAGTTCCCAAATGTGCTCTGCAATAAATTAAAAATGTTCACATCAGTTTGTTGATGAACACACTTGTTTATGCATCTCATAATGTACGTCAAACTGAGTACCATATCGCTGAGAAACATCCCTTTCTCTTAGCTTAAGACTTCTCTCTATTCCTTAGAAGTGGTCTACATAAACAAAGCTAGACAAGAAACAATGGGAACATGAGGGCAATTTAAACACAACTAAATGACTAACAGGAAACCCCTGAACCTAATGACACATGACACATAAGACAAAGGAACCACTAGGTGTGTTTAACTTCATGCAGAGATGTGCATCTGACTCGAAGCAGTGCATGCACTGAAAATGATCAAATAACTTATGTGAAGAGTGTAAATCCAACTGCTGCTAAAACCATAAACTGATCACCGGTCTGGACTTTTGATGTACCAGCAACAATATAAACATTTCAAAAGCTGCAGACATTTCAAACAGCACCGACTATCCAAATGAACAAGCCCCTGTAATATGCGTATTTAAACCCCATTCAAATGAACTTAATCCACACTGTTGAGAAAAAAACAAAAAAACAAAAAAAAACTTCTGTGGTGAGTTCCTTTCTGCATAAATTCAACATTTCCACAAAAAAAGAAAGTTCCTTTGTGTATAAATACTTGACACACAAACACAGATGAGGAACAAAACGCACTCCACTCCAGGAGAGAAACTAGAGTTAGTTTGTTGCCATTTTGACAACACCGAAACTCTCTGAAAGTGTAAATAAAAATATAGGAAAAAAAAAGAACAACCTGCAAAATGCACAGAAAAGATGGACAAACCACTGATGATTATCTACGAAAATTATGACGTTATTAAAGGTAAAATTGGAAAAAAGATCACAGATTCAACGCAAGGAAATTCATCTGAACTCACAGGTACTGAGATTAATAATTCACCCAGTTTTCATGCAGTTAATGTCTGTTGTGTTAAGTGGATGAATAAAGACAATGTTTATTCATGTACAGAAAGTGATTGTGTGAAGATCAGAAGCTCCAGAGCAGCTCCAGTGTGTTTGGTGCTGCTGTGTGTTCTTCTGCTGACTGCAGTCATAGTGCTGGCCGTCATGTTCACTCGAGAGAGACAACAGTTCATATTTAAGAATGAAAACCTGACCAGTGAGAGAGACCAGCTAATATTCAAGAACAAAAATCTGACCAACAATTGAGACCAGCTAAAAAATGAACTTCTGATTCTTGGTAAAGTTTTTAGTCTATGTAGTTATTTGCTATACAGCAGACATTTTAAAGCATGATGGAGTTGGGTTGTGCTCTCATTAACTATCAGTGTACACAATCTATGACTATCTGTTATAAGTTACTGACATACGAAGACAAATGGGGTAACACTTTAGTATAGGGAACACATATAAACTATTAACTACGACTTTTATTAATGAAATATGCATGATAATAAGCGACTAGTTAAAAGACCCTAAAATAAAGTGTTACCATAAATGGTAATAAAAAAAGCTAATAGCTAAACTGGTTGTTTACAGATGGATGGACTTACTACAAATCCAGATTTTACTACATGCCGAATGATACTGTAGAGAGAGAGAGAAAAATGTTTGGTGGTACTTCAGCCTTGGTCTGACTGTCAGTGTTGTGGAAGACACATGGAAATGGGTTGATGGCAGCACACTGACCTCTGGGTGAGAAATAACATTAATATACAATAAATGATTCTCACAGTCAGTATCATATCACACAGAAAGCAGCACTGAATATCTAATGCTGATCTGTTGATGCAGGTTCTGGGGATCTGGAGAGCCAAATGGACATACAATGGAGAACTTTATTTGGGTGGCATGAGGTTGCATGTAACAGAGATTTCAAATGGATCTGTGAGAAGAATACTCATACTGCCATAGAAACAACACAAGTTGGCACAAGTTTAACACTACAAAACTCCAGAGGTGTGTTCCATTCGACCAGAAATGACTTGCAAGTGAACTTCACAGAGTATTCTGCCATATCATGTGAGAATCCAGTCTGAAGGAAGTGATCTTCAGTTATTATTTGTACATTATTCAGTAATTGCACATCACTCCAGTACTTAAAATAAAGACATTTGAATAAAATAAAGTTGTTAAAAAGGAGTTGAGGCTCTGACATTATTATTAAGTTTAATTAGTCCCAGGTGTGGCTTGTACAAATTTTTGGCAGGTATAAAATGCATGAGACTGTTACGGGCAGGGCTTCACATTAACACCCGCCAACCCACCAAATTTCAATTCAATGCGGGTTGAATTTTATGTATAATATATATATATATATATATATATATATATATATTTTTTTTTTTTTTTTTTCAATTGTAGTCTTTTGAAAAGGCATCTGAAATAATAAACTAAGTGCAATGGTGTCAAAAATATAGATTTTTCAATATATATCGATACTGAATATCTGAAATGCTTCCATCACTCATTGTTCCACAGAATATATATACGATAACAGTTGTTCTTTCTCGCTCTCATTTCTCTGACAGAGCTGACACACAAACCCACCTCCCCTCACTCATTTCATTCGCTCTGGATGAATATTGTTGGTTAGGGGGCTTGAATTTCAGCGTGAATTGCACATAATATTACTCTGTTATTATGTTAATAATAATTTTATATTATTCTTACTGTTCCTTTTTGCCTGTGTTCCCAGTCATTGCCTACATTTACATGGACAGCAGTAATCTAATTATTGACCTTATTCTGAATAAGACAATATTATGATTAAGGTGTTTACATGAGTTGCTTTTAGAATATTCCTTTTATGTTGCCGTTTTACATGTTACAGAACATAGATCAATTAATGACAAACGTCATTACGTCCCCATGGCACCCCGTCCAACGTTCTTTCACATATCACTGACCACACGGTAGGCTACGTCTTCATTATGGTACCATATACAGTTTCATTTTTTATTTTACAAAAGCTTCAAGTGCAGTTAATTTGACATGCTATACGTGCAAATAGATACGGAGCCCCGCATATGAATTGCAAGAAAATAAATAAATTGTGTGCACGATTTAGCCTACTATTTATTTTCCCTGTCATATGTGGGGATCTGTAAATAGAGGACGGTGGATACAAATTTTCCAGCAACAGGCCTCCTCTGTACTTTCATTCAGCAACATTTCATTCATGCCACCGCAACAAACTCAGAGGTAGCCTACTGGATGAGAGATAAGGTGAGTTTGATTTGTGGCTTCTTGCTTGAAGCTTGCTCTTTTGTTTGCCGTTAAACGGTTGACCACTGCCGTGCGTGTATTATGTGTCAGAAAACTCCCACATGACGTTAATAGTGTGATTAAGGTGTGTACATGTCTATAATGCACTCCGATAATGCGACTAAAATAGGAATACTCCACCTGTCTTAATTCGATTTGTGTTTACTTCGAGTATGACTTTACTCGGATTAAGGTAATCAAACATCGCTGTTTACATGGTCAAATCTTAATTCTTAAGTATTCTCTTAAACGTATTAATATCGGAATATTGTTGTCCATGTAAACGTAGTCATTGTTGGTTTCTATGGTTATTAATTGAGTTCAACAACTGTTCCCGGTTCTGTTGATTATCTTATCCTGTGTATTTAAGCCCTCAGTTCCCTTTGTGTTATGCTGTTTCCTGAGTTTCCCTGTTATCAAATATGGATTTACTATTAAATACTGCTTGTTTCTATTGCTAGACTATTGCTATGCATTTTTAAAGCAACTTTTCACCTTGTATAATTGCAAAGGGTAATGGGAGAAATGGACAATACAAGCCAATATATGCATGCTTCTCCTTTTTCCTTTTTCACAGAACTATGACACTGCATGTTTTAATATCTACATGTGCTTTGGCTACCATGCCAAATGGCTTAACTCTAGTGGCCTATTACTATGTGTGCCTGGGCTACCATGCTGACTGGCTTAGCTTTAGAAACATGCACTGTGTGTTCTTATTAACAATATATATATATATATATATATATATATATATATATATACGTTGCAAGATGATGAAACCCAGCAACCACCTGAACAAATATCATAATAAATAATTTGATGTATTGTTGACATGATTCTTATACTATTACTACAGGAGCATGCTCTGATGCTGCATATACAGCTGAAATCAACCACACACATTAAGCATAGCTAATGAAACACTGCCCTTGGAAAAAAAGAACATAATTAGAGTTATGAAGCTAAACATGGTAACCTTGTTGAAAGTGCAAATGCTATTTTTTGCAACCATAGCTCAGACGGCATATCCTCACAGCAAAACATACAAAGACCGCTTGCTGCTGCATAAACACAATTGCGTAAACAGACAATTGTGTTTTAACACAGACTGTTAAAACATGACACTAGTTTAAACTGTTATTATTGCTTATTTAGAAATTAATAAGCAAACCACACAATATGCGAAGAGATATGGAGTAAAAGTTCACTTTTCTCAGATGTTGATATCTTTATGAAAGCGCACAGAGAATGCTAACAGCAAACACTACTGTATTTGAATGTTGAGCTGCAGCTCATTGGCTGCTAATGCAACAGCAACCCATCAGCTGCACTATGCAGATAACAACATGATTGTTATCTACATAAGGACCTAGCAGCCTGCACCATGACAGAACTAGGTATGTGTATTTCAAAGATGAACACTTGTCTTGTGGGTTTGGAATGACATGAAAGTGAGTAATTAATGACAGAATTTAAACTATAACCCTTAAACAAGTATAAAAAACAAAAAGTGTTCTATTTAAAAATTATTTTAGCTAACTGCACTAAGGACACCATAAATTGATCGGCTGTCTGAACTTTTGATGTACCAGTAACAACCTAAATGCAGTCTGCATTGCTGAAACAAATATTTCCAGTGACATTTTGCAGTGAGTTGAAGTTCCTTTATGCATAAATACTTAAAGTTTAAGTTTCCACACAATAGTTCCCCTCTCAATAAATATTTGCCACACAAACACAGATGAGGAACACAACACAGTCCACTCCAGAAGAGAAACTAGTACTAGTTTGTTGGCATCTTGACAACAACAAAACTGTCTAAAAGTTTAACCACAAATATTTTTTTAACACTTTAAAATTATTTTTCCATTTTAAACAACTGTAATCATTTTAACTGCACTAAGAATGTCTGGGCTTGTGAACGATGGTATGGATAAAGGTTCTATGATGGAATCAGAAGACAGAATAGAGAAGACAGTTGATATCTACATCAGTGCTGAGGCTGTAAGAGACATAAAACATAAGAAAGACACAGAGGAATTGAACACATCGAAAACCCAAACCCCTCAACACACAGATAACTGAGATGAACTGCTAATACAACCTCACAGATGAGAGAGACCAGTTAATAACTAATACTACCAACCTCACAGAAGAAAAAGAGCAGCTAATGACCAAGATTACCAACCTAACAGATGAGAGAGACCAGTTAATAATCCAGAATGAAAACCTAACTAGTGAGAGAAAACTGCTAATATTCCAGAATGGTAATCTGATGAAAGCGAGAGACCAGTTGAAAGAACTGATGTGTTTTGGCAAAGTAAGTTTCTTACTGATAACTTAGCTATGAAGGCATATCAGACTCCATTATTAAAGTGAAGAGTACTGGATCTGTTGTCATCTGGCTTATTTAAAGCTGTAACTGTGTTGTGCTTGTAATGCACTTGCAGCTTTTGTTTTACTGCCGTATGATTAAAAATAATTTAGGGATGTCAGTCGAGTATAAAAGTTAATAGATTATTTAGGTAATGAATATAATTTAAGACGTTACATTATTTTGGCAGACAAGACGTTGAAACAAGTCATTTTTTGTGGTTATATCATTGATCATAAGCATTTCATAAAACATTCAAGCTTGAATTGCTTTAATGGCTGGAAAAATCCTTTATCTATGAACCAGAGAGCATAATTAAAATATAAACTTTTTATATAACAATCACACATGTTAAAACAAGTCTTATAATAATTACAATAACCTATACAGTAACAAAGAAATCTTTCACACCTGGTTGTCAGTACATGCACAAAGAAGAAGATGATGGGTCAAACAGTCTTTAATAAATCCACAGGCAAATAATCCCACACAGGCAAACAACAAAGCACAACCATACATAGACGATACCAGACAAGGATGAACTAAAAACACATGACTTATACACACAGACAAATGAGGTGGATAACGATACACAGCTGACAGTGATGATTATAATGATCAGTAACTATGGTGACAGACTAGCGGCAGAAAAGTGCAAAACAGAAGTCCAAACTGAGTGAATTGGTGACAAAATAAGGAGAGTCATTATTTACCTCAAAATAAAACAATTACATATCAAAAGTATACTTTTTTATTTTATTTAAAATGTTTTAATTTATTTAATATGTTTTTTAAAAATGATCTTGTGGCCACTCTTTGTTGATTGTCAGCTAACTATGTCAGGGTTACCAAAAGACAATTTGGTTACACAAAACAATCCTCAAAAGATTTCACCTGCCAAAATGCTGGTAATTATAAGTCAACCCCCTAAAATTCATTGAATATTCACACTGATGGAAGTGCATGTAAATACAGCCTCTGCTAAAATTATCAACTGATCAGATGTTTGGACTTCTGATGTACCAGCAATGACCTGAAGCTCACTGAACATCAAACAAGCTGAGGAAAATTTTTAACACCTACTTTCTAAATGAGGGCCTTACACATAAACATGCAAACTGTGTTAATGATTTTGCTTTAACATGTTTATTAGAGGCCATAATGTTTTTTTTTCTTTAGGAAATGTATTAGCAGTTAATCTGAAGGCATATGAACCTCATTTAACACAAACAGCATTACTGAAATTGAATTTCCTTTCTGCATAAATACTGGCCACACAAACACAGATGAGGAGCACAACACAATCCACTCCAGGAGAGAAACTAGTATTAGTTTATCAGCATCTTCCATCAGCAGAGAAGATGGAAAAAGGGCTGATGTTGTCTACCAAAATATTGACATCATAACTACTACTTCACAAATTCACCCTTACATATAATAGGATATAGAAAAAGCATGCGTATTCTGCGTTCTTTTCGAGGGGAGGGCTCCAAACTCTTAAATTTGGCCCAAACTCAGAGTACTCCCCCAATCCTTGGTTGGGATAGGAAATATTTAAGAGTGAGGAGTTGGGGTGGTGGAGGGATGCTGGAAAACTGTCATGGGATAGAGGTTAGGGCTAGGAAGCGATTAAATGTTTTATTACAAAACAGATAGTTCCGGCCTCATCAATGAAGTTCAATTTTGAACTGGGACTCTCTTTAAAAGATTTTATTTAAAGCTAACAAAGATTAATAAATACTTGGTTAATGCATTAACTAATGTGAACTAATGGGACCTTATTGTAAAGTGTTACCAAAGAGTCATTATTTATCACTGTATGAAACAATTACATATCATTAGTATAAAATGGTTTTATTTAAAATATCTTTCAGATAATTGTTGATTGACAGTTAACTAGACATACCAAAAGACAATTTGCTTAAACAAAACAAGAATCAAGAGATTTCACCCCCAAATTACTGACAGTTCCTTTAACAAATCTGCCTCTAAAAGTCATTAAATATTCACACTGATGGAATTGCATGTAAATGCAGCTGCTGCTAAAATCATCAGCTGATCAGCTGTCTGGACTTTTGATATGGCAACAACCACATTTATTCACACGTTTATTAATGGCTGTTATGTTTTTGAGGAAGTATATTAGCAGTTGATCTCGATACCTGACTGTATGATAATATATGCATTTTAACTTCATTTCACACAAACAGCATTGTTGAAGTTGAATTTCCTTTCTGAATAAATTAAATACTGGCCACAAAAATGCAGATGAGGAACAGAACAAAATCCACTCCAGGAGAGAAACTAGTATTAGTTTTTCCAGCATCTTGATGACACCGAATCTATAGAAAAATACAGAAAAGGGTACAAAATGCACAGAGAAAATGGAAAAAGGGCTGATAATGTCTACGAAAATACTGATGTTATAGCTGGTAAATTTGGAAAAGAGATCAAGGATCGCAATGCAATGAGAATCCAGTCATCTGAACTCACAGGTACTGAGATTAATCATGAATACCTTTCATCAAACAATAGCACAAACTGGATCAATAATGACTTGAAGGCAGAAGCACTTGCTCAGTTCGCATGTTTTCAATTGATGTGTGCGATGTTAAATGGATAAACAGAATAACAGCATGTTTGTTCATGTACAGAAAGTGTTTGTGTGAAGATCAGAAGCTCCAGAGCAGCTCTAGTGTGTTTGGTGCTGCTGTGTGTTCTTCTGCTGACTGCAGTCATAGTGCTGGGCGTCATGTTCACTCGAGAGAGACTAGCCAACAACAGCAACTTCACAGAAGAGAGAATCCAGCTACAAACAAAGATTATCAACTTAATTCAACTAAACGAACAGTTAAATCAAGAGAAAAATGAACTGACAAAGTTGTTTCAAGGTAATATTATTCTATACTAAAACCACATAAAATTGTGAGGTAGTATATGTTTATATATTATACATGTAAAAACTATAAGATTTTTGTGTGTGTTGTGAATGAGAAAGAGCTATGAGTTGAGCTGTTTGTGTTTACAGAGGGATGGACTTATTATCAATCCAGTTATTACTATGTGTCCAATGAGAGGAAGAACTGGACTGAGAGCAGAAGATACTGTACAGAGAGAGGAGCTGATCTGATCATCATAAACAACACAGATGAACAAGTGAGTGAAAGATTACCTACTTAACCATATCATGGGAATAATTTATAACAGAAAGTAGGCCAAATCTGAGAAAATCTCCCATTGAGCAGAAGAATGTCGTCCAAGAATGTCCCCTATTGTAGAAACAATGAAGAAAACCTAAGAATGCAGAATATTGTCTGTGAGGGGATGGTTTGGTATTTATAATTAAACATGTGTGTGTGTGTTATTTGTGAAAGGTCAGTTGAAATGTTTAATATAAATTTAAAGTTTTCACCCTTCGTAGGATTTCGTTAAGAAAATATCTTGTGGAACTCATGTCTGGATTGGTCTGACCAACAGTGATGTGGAGAACACATGGAAATGGGTTGATGGCACTAATGTGACTTCTGGGTGAGAAATCACTGAATTTAACTAATTTTATCTAATAATTGATTCTCACAGACAGTCAGTATCATATCACACAGAAAGCAGTACTGAACATCTAATGCTGATCTAGTTTCAGGTTCTGGTGGTGTGGAGAGCCAAATGGATATATAAAAGAGGGCTGTTCATTCACTTATTCATTTGGATGGGCTGTTTATCAATGCACTAGCCTTTTTCAATGGATCTGTGAAAAGAAAAAAATAAAATGATATGCCATATATGTTTATTTCGAACATAAACATGCAGGATCACTTTGACATTTTCTCTAACTATATACTTACTATAATGTAAAGTCATTTTTATTATAGCTTTGAAGGGATTAACTTGTACGTTAATAATATTTGTCATTTTGCTCCCATTCCTGTAACTCCTATTTGAATAAATAAACAAATAACAGGATGAACAGAAGCAGCAGTGAGTTTAGAGCTTCTGTGTTGTCTTCTGATAACTGTGTTCACACAACAGCAGAATATAGTTGTCAGTCCTGTTTTAGAGAGCTAAATATGGTTCTGTTCACACAGTCTGTGGGTAAATTCATTAGACAGGAGGAGTCTAAATTAGCAAGAAACAAGGAAGAATGCCATGTCAATGAGAAGCAACTTGCCTTAGTAATGTCAAGCAACCAGCAAAAAAAACTTTATCTTTATTAGGTGTTATTCATCTTCCAATTAAAGGAATATCCCTGATTCAAAACAAATTTAGCTCAAAATCAACAGACAAAATTTGTATCAAAATGTTGATTACCATGAAAATAACTAAATAAATTAATAAAAAAACAAAAAACTAAATTTGACTTAATTTTGTACTTTAGACTCTACATATAAAGACACTGAGATATTCTGTGATAATAAAAGCATTAAAGTAGCACAATCCGCATTGTTGAAATAAATCTTTCCAGTAACTTTCTGTGGTTAGTTTAAGTCCCTTTTTTCATAAACACTTGAAACATTTCCACAAAACAGTTCCTTTTGCATAAATGCTACACAAACACAGATGAGGAACAAAACACAGTCCACTCCAGGAAAGAAACTAGTACTAGTTTGTTTGTTGACACCGAAACTATCTGAAAGTGTAAATGAAAATATAGAAAAGGGAAAAACTTGGAAAATGTACAGAGAAGATGGTAAAAGCACTGATAATATCTATGAAAATTATGACGGTGAATTTGGAAAAGAAATCACGGACCATAATGCAATGAATCCATTCATCTGAACTCACAGGTACAGTACTGCAATTAATTAAGAATATTTCATCAAACAGCATAATAGCACAAATTTGATCAATAATGATTTAAAGGCACAAGCAATCGCTCAGTTTTCATGCTTTCAGTTGATGCATGCTGTGCTAAGTGGATGAATAAAGAGAATAACAGCATGTTTGTTCATGTACAGAAAGTGATTGTGTGAAGATCAGAAGCTCCAGAGCAGCTCCAGTGTGTTTGGTGCTGCTGTGTGTTCTTCTGCTGACTGCAGTCATAGTGCTGGCCGTCATGTTCACTCGAGAGAGACTAACCAACAACAGCAGAAAATACTGTACAGAGAGAGGAGCAGATCTGATCATCATAAACAACAGAGAGGAACAAGTGAGTAAATTACCTATATTAACCATATTTTGGGAATAAATTATAACCAGAAGCGAGCTAAATTTGTAAAACCTCCTTGTAGAGAAAATCTAAAAAAAAAAAAAAGAAAAAAAAAAGGCAGCATTAGGTGCAAATAGCAATTAGATGCTATTTACACTAAGTAAAAATAGAAATATATTCTATTTACACTAAGTGACAGCAGCAGCATTTTCTTAGCTATATGCTATTTACACTAGGTGAAAATAGTGATAGATTCTATTTACACCATGTAAAAGTATCAGTTCTTTGCAATAAGAGTAAATAGTAATTAGACGCTATCTATACTTTATATTGGCAGATACTATTTGCACCTCAGCATTTTTGTACATTAATAGGATGCAATAATATTTTAGAGTGTAAATGATTATATTTGTTAAAATTATCAAATGGATGCTGCCTTATTGGGAAAAAAACCCTCCCTACACCTTTCCCTAACCCTACCCAATAAACACTTGTAATATTATTAAACACTCGTTCACAGTATATAGAGTCCACTTTTTAGAACATTATTTTGATTTTTATTTAAAAAAAATCGAGTTCGGCAAAAGGCAGATTCAAGGTATTTATAATTACTTGTATAGTCTATGGAATGCAAGTAAATGTGTGTAGCTAACAAATTTTGACAAATTTGTTTTCACCTTTTCAGGACTTCGTTACAAAAATATCCTGTCTGGACTGGTCTGACTGACAGTGATGTGGAGAACACATGGAAATGGGTTGATGGCAGCAACAATCACTGAACTGATTATTATCTAATAAATGATTCTCACAGTCAGTATCATATCACACAGAAAGCAGTTCTAAACATCTAATGCTGATCTGTAGTTTCAGCTTCTGGAGGTTTAGAGAGCCAAATGGACATACAATGGAGAACTGTGTTGCCTCTCATTCAAGTGGATGGGCTGATTATCAATGCACTATTTTAAAAGGATTTGTGAAAAGAAAAAAATTAAAATGATATGAAATACATGTTTATTCTAAACATAAACATGCAGGATCACTTAAAACATCAGGATCTTTTGAGTCATTTTGACATTTTTCTCTTACAATATACTCATTATAAAGTAATTTTATTATTATAGCTTTGAAGGGATTAACTTGCCCATTGCTCTCATCCCTGTAACATGCATAGCAACACCTTAGCAACCACCCAAATACCTTAGCAACTGCATAGCAACACCCTAGCAACCACCCAGAATACCCTAGCAACCATTCTGAGTACCTAAGAAACCGCATAGCAACACCTTAGCAAACTCACTAGCTTTTAAACTACTAAACTAAAACTTAAACTATTTCAAACTGAAAAGCTTTAAACTGAAAAGCTACTCCAAACCTTCTGGTTGGGGAATTAGTTCTTGGGGAACTATCCTAGTGGCTAGTTTCTATAACTGAGTTCTTAGAACTACCCGGTGCGAAAGCCCCTTATGTGAGGATCAGAAGCTCTAGAACAGCTCCAGTGTGTTTGGTGCAGCTGTGTGTTCTTCTGCTGACTAGAGAGAGTTGAGTTAGACCAGCTTAAATGGGATAAAAATGATCTTGGTAAAATTAGTTTCTTTGGCTATTTTAGTAGCATTGCAGGAAGATGATCTGGTTAGTATTTATAGGTATTTGTATGTAAATGTTAGGTCCATTAATAACCAATTTATGGAATATATAGATGATTTTAGGTGTGTAGGTACAATCCCTATGAATACTACTGAGATTGTGCTCATAGCTTACACTTTTTTAAGTGACTTATTTTAAAAGAGATACAAAACACTAAACTAAACCTCGCAGATGACTGACACAAGTTAAAGGGCTGTTTGAAGGAGACTGAAAAAGTGCTAATAGTTGAACTGTGAGAAATCACTAAACTGACCTGATTATTATCTAAAAATTATTGTCACAGTCAGTATCATTTCACACAGAAAGCAGCACTCAACATCTAATGCTGATCTGTTGATGCAGGTTCTGGGTGTCTAGAGAGCCTAATAGTTACATGGGCAAACATGAAGACTGTGCTATTTCTGCTATTTCACGATGGGTTGATTATCCATGTACACTTAAATGGATCTGTGAGAAGACTATTTTAAACATTTTTAACTGTTTGAAAGGCACTTTGTTTTATAATGCTATTCTGTAATAAACCAAATGCAATATTAAAGCTTTAGAATTACACCAGCACAACACAAACATTTTATGTACTCAAATGACATACATACCCAACAAATGTATCAACAATTGATATAAATCTACAATACAAGTGTGTATTCATGAGTTTAAACTTTGCTACAATGTTTTCTAATATATTCAAAGTAGTTGGACATTTCATGTAGTTACTAGTAAGTAAGAGTAAGAGTATTTGTGCATGTAATGTACTGCAGTTATGTCTTCCGTTACAGCTCACCTTTTAATAATGACATGGCTTACAGGAGAAAATTTGGGGGCCAATGTATTTTTCAACCTTCCAGAAATGTCAGTTTTGGAAAGTTTGGCCATAACATTTTGAATAATCAAACAGTGGCAGGTTACAGGTATAATCATTAAACTTATTTCAGTACAAGCCCCTGTGTGACATTCTATGGTGAGCTGAAATTCCTGTACCTGTACATACAAATACTTGAAACTTATTTATGACACATATCAGGAATATAATAAGGTCCATCTCAGAGCTGCTAGTATTGGGTAGTTATGGTCTTTATTTGTTAGTTGGTAACTAAAATAAAATTTTTAGAACACTCACCTTCACTGAAACCTTCTGAAAGTAAATAAAGGTATGACTCAGAAAATGGACAGAGGAGTAAGACAAATGAAGCCTGATGATATCTATAAAAATGCTGATGCTATAAGAGGTAAAATCACAAAGTTTCACTACTTTTTGTGAATGAGAATCTGACTACAGAGAGAGACCAGCTACTAATCAAGATTACCAACCTCACAAAAGAGAAAGACTGGCTTCTGACCAAGATTACCAGCTTCACTGAAGAAAAAGTCCAGCAACTAATCAAGATTTCCAACCTCAAAGAAGAGAAAGACCAACAACTAGCCAAGATTACATCACATAGGAGAAATATAACCAAGATTTCCAACCTCAAAGAAGAAGAAGAAGAAGAAGAAGAAAACAAACAAACAAAAAAAATAAACAAAAAAACCAAAAAACAACAGCTACTAATCAAGATTACAAACCACATAGAAGAGAAACAATAGCTTCTGACTAAGATTACCATCCTCACAGAAGAGAGAATCCAGCTAATAAGCGAACTTTTGATGAGTTGCGGTAAATAGAACAAGCATCAGAAGATACTGTACAGAGAGAGGAGCAGATCTGATCATCATAAACAACAGAGAGGAACAAGTGAGTGAGAGAAAGATAGTATGAGTGTGCAATGAAATCTCATGAGTATTCTTATATATTTTACGTAAGTGTAAAATATATAAGAAATAATTTACCACACATACATTTCCTCATGTTTGCACAGCCAATAAAATGTAAGTCACATGACAGCATATAAAATGAAAATGATGTACAAATAAATAACTTTACAAAAGTACAAATGTTTTTTTTTTTTTCTCTGTGTGATTCTTCCAACTCGTTTTAAAATATTGCAAAATGTTAAACAAGACTACACTTTAAAACCTTAAAATGAATAACATTTTTGTATTTATTTAACCATTAATTATGTAACATTTCTTTTGTCTGACATGGGACAAGGAGTTTTCTCAACATATTGCTATGGCTTAAAAGATTACCACAGAATATACTACAAACTAAAAAAACATGAAATGATCATACAAAGCAAAAGAGCATGATGTTTGTGAACTGTAATTCAAATCTTCAGAATCCATATGAACAATCTTTGTCTCCATCCTCAGTAGTGACCGCAATTGTCAAATCCCACACTTGTGACAAATTCAAAATTTGCTGTCTCAAGAAGTTCACTGATTGTGAAATGCAATGTTTGCATTTGAATAGTGATATTCGTGCCTTCACGGAGTGGATCAGATATGGTTTGAAGTGATTAACAACTTAAATTCTTCTCTGTACCTCACACAAAACAATTGTATACCGCCAGGCCAGAGATGACTGTGAGGTGTGTACTACCTGAAACGCACTGACAACGTGATGTCTGCGCGAGCAGGGTGCACGGAGGTATGTTATCTCTGTGAATAACCGACTAATACCAATTTTGGTCAACTAAGCCTCTTCTCGTCAACTAACGGTTAGAAATAAACATCTGTTCCTCACATAAAACTATTATTAACTTAAGACTCGGACTGCCTTTATGCTACTTTACTTTTCATTTGCTTTTATTTAAATTCATTTAAACATTAATTTTCTACCAAATTTGAGGTTTATTACTGATTACACATACTCATTGAAAGCCTCATTCTGTGTCAGCCTCATTAATGTCAATAAAGTTCAAAACCTTTACCCTAGCCTCCTTGAGCATTGCACCTCACATGATTTGGGACCTTATACACTGACCTCAGATCATTTCCGTTCTCAGTAACATGTGAATGACTTGCATTTAAAAGAAGCAACACAGCCAATACAAACAAACATGCAATGGAAGAACACAGATGATTGAGAACAATTAAGTTACATTTTCTCATCAATTTTGATTTCACTGTATTAAGTAAGGTGACTTTTCTCACATTTATAATTTTACTGTGCTAATTTGAACCTGGCTGCTACATCTAACCACATGACCTCAATAGTGCCTTTTAGTAAGTCATTTTTGTTATACAAATTAATTGGAACTAACCGACAGGATATCACATGCTCTTTTACTGTGATATACTTTGCCACATATTGGCCTCACCTACTAAAATAGAGTCTCAAATAGCAGAGGACTACAGAGTAAAGAAACACACAGACACACATAATTTCCATGACCAAGTGAACAAAAATGTCTCAGCCTGTTTATAGCAATATAAAGATTGATGGAACACAGGAGATTGCGAGGATCAAGACAAACCAAACAGGTACAAATACAACACACAATTAGGATTTTTTTTAATTATTTTTTTTAATATCTTGATATCTGTCATCTTCAGGAAGTGATTGTGTGAGGAACAGAAGCTCCAGAGCAGCTCTAGTGTGTTTGGTGCTGCTGTGTGTTCTTCTGCTGACTGCAGTCATAGTGCTGTGTGTCCACATCCATACAAAGAGCACAAACTACACAGAAGAGAGAGACCAGCTACTAAACAACATTATTAACCTGACAGAAGAGAGAGACCAGCTACTAAACAAGATTACTAACCTGACAGAAGAGAGAGACCAGCTACTAAACAAGTACATAACCTTGACAAATGAAAGTGATGGATTAACCAAGAACAATTACCAGACTAAACAAAGAGACCAGTTCAATCAGGAGAGAAATGAATTGTGGAAGATGCTCAATGAAATGGGTAACGTTAAATTACAGTACAATTACTCACACAAGTGTTTAGTTAAATGTGAACCTGGACCACAAAACCAGTCATAAGGGTTAATTTTTTTTTAAATTGAGATTTACACATTATCTGAAAGCTGAATAAATAAGCTTTCAATTGATGTATGGTTTGTTAGGATAGGACATTTGGCCGAAATACAATTATTTGAAAATCTGGAATCTGAGGGTCAAAATATTGAGAAAATCGCCTTTAAAGTCGTTTAAATGAAGACCTTAACAATGCATATCCACTCACAAAAATGAATATTTTATATATTTACGGTAGGAAATTTACAAAATATCTTCATGGAACATTAATTTTTACTTAATATCCTAATGATTTTTGGCATAAAAGAAAAATCGATAATTTTAACCCATTGCTACAAATATACCCGTGCTACTTTTGACTGGTTTTGTGGTCTAGGGTCACAAATATCTAAATGGGGTAATTCCATAAATGGGGTCATCTCCCACACACACATTTTTGTTTTTTAATGGACGCTATCATAAACACATTTCATAATGCAGTACAGGTGGAAAAAAGTGCTAGTAGATGATATGGTTGTGTTTACAGATGGATATATATATCAGTCCAGTTTTTACTATATGTCTGCTGAAAAGAAGAGCTGGAATGAGAGCAGAATACACTGTACAGAGAGAGGAGCAGATCTGATCATCATAAACAACAGAGAGGAAGAAGTGAGTGAAAGATAGATTGGGCACCAAAGGTATACAGTATGTATGTCTACTTAGCAACGCAGACGTTAAAGAGTTCATTTACACAAAAATGATCACTGTCATCAATTCCTCACTCTCCTGTCTTTTCAAACCCATAAGACTTTTGTTCTTCTTCAGAAAACAAATGATTAAAGATATTTTTAATGAAACCTTAAAGATTTCTGTACCTCCATTGAAAGTCAATTCACCCAAAACTCTGACGTTTCAAAATGTTCATCGGACATACATAGAGCTCAACCGTTCTTGCTTGATGCAACAAAGCTTGAGAACAAAGTTGCTCTATGTTTGTTCACTGATCAATGTTTATATTTGAATAAAACTCTAAATTAACTCTTTTAATCATATAAAGCAATAATTTCTCTTCAGAACACATGGATCAAACCGCTCAATTCATATAGATTACTTTTACAGCCTCTATGAACTTTGAAGCGTTAGAGTTTTGGATGAATAAACTTTTAGTGGAAGTAGTATTTTTAGGTGAACTAACTTTATGTTGCTTACTAGGAGTTTGTTAAAGACATATCTGGTAACACTGGAGTCTGGATTGGTCTGACTGACAGTGATGTGGAGGGCAGATGGAAATGGGTTGATGGCAGCACACTGACCTCTGGGTAAAAAAAAAAAATCACTGATCTGAACTGATTATTATCTAATAAACGATTCTTACAGTCAGTATCATATCACAATGAAAGCAGCACTGAACATCTAATACTGATCTGTTGATGCAGGTTCTGGAAATTTGGAGAACCAAATGGATATGGAAAAGAGAACTGTGCTGTGTTATATCAATCAGGGTGGTATGATTATCCATGTAATTATGCTTTTAAATGTATCTGTGTGAAAAATATATATATATAAAAAAGGAGCAATTAAATTAAATATAATTTACATCCATAACTACAATATGTGAAATGTGTTGTATAACTGAGTCCAGTTTCTTAATATTCTCACCATAGTTGTAAATAATGGCAGTAACTACTGTATAGTGACAGTGAGTAAAGCATATATAAAACATGATAACATATTACAATAAATACAACATTATTTACATTTTACATTTAATCATTTAGCAGATGCTTTTATCCAAAGCGACTTACAAATGAGGAGACCAATAGAAGCAATCGAGCTAACAATAGGGGCAACAATATGCAAGTGCTGTGACTAGTCCCATTTAGTACACATAGCATTTTTTAAATATATATATAGAATAAGTGTTAGTATTAATGGGTCAAGATGCGTTTTCAGCCATGTCTTAAAAATGACTAAAGACTTCTGGGGTTTTTTATGTAATGGAGAGTTTGCAAAGAAACTTTTGGTAAAAGACAAAGCAGCCAACTGTATTGGATCTGACAGCAGCTGGATCACAAACTGTAAGTAAATGATTTCTTTATTCTTATAAAACCATAATTTACAGACAAAGCATTATGTTTTCAAGACACTAAAGGCCAGGGTATACTTCACTTTCTGTGCCCGGACGCGTCTCACGTGCAGTCGTGTCCGCGCATCTTTAAAAGTATACTCAACCGCGGATGCGCGCGAGTTTGACACATGCGCAGTACATTTTTTTCTATACTCTTAAAAGACATTGTGTCATCAATGGGACATTCGCTGGGCAGGATCGGAAAAGAAAAATAGTGCATCCACCATTGCAAAATAGTTCAGAAGATACACCAAGTAAACAAGAATCAAAAAACGACGGAGAAGGATATGCTTCTAAGTTTACTCGTCTTGTTTCTGAATAGCTCTTTCCACACTCTTCTTCGACGACTGCACACTGTGCATGTGCATATTGCCACCTAGTGGACTCTTCTGTCCTGCATTTCGCATGCACTTTTCATTTATATGTGATATATTTGCTCATGAAGGCTGGAAGTGAAAAACGCCTTATATTTAGGCATGCATAATTATTAGGCAGGTTTTCTTTTACAGGCTTAATGAGCCAAAAAAGAGATTTAACTCTGACTGAAAAGTCAAACATTATTAAATGCCCATGAGAAGGATGCAATACTAATGCAATACTAGAAATTGCTAAATTAAGGTTGACCAATGGACAGCAAAACTGTCATTGCTCAGCAGGGCCAAGGAGGAAGAAAAAAAAAAAAGAAAAGAAGTAATTAAGGTGAAGAATTAAGTGTGAAACCATCAGGAACCCTAGTCTGATATCTTTAAGTTAAAGACAATAACCAACCAGACGTTAACAATATTTTTGGTGGTACTGAAGTCTGGATTAGTCTGACTGACAGTGATGTGGAGGGCAGATGGAAATGGGTTGATGACACCAACATGACCTCTGGGTGAGAAACCACTGATCTGAACTGATTATTATCTAATAAACGATTCTCACAGTCAGTATCATATCACACAGAAAGCAGCACTGAACATCTAATGCTGATCTGTAGATGCAGGTTCTGAAGGTCTTGACAGCAGAAAACGTCTCGGTTACGACTGTTTCGTCGAGAAATTGACACTTTGGGAACGCAACGCGTGATGTCGTCATGAAGCACGTGTGAAATCCGTCCAATGGTGTGACGAGACGTCAGAAGCGGGTGACGTCACGGCCAGGAAGCTATAAAGCACACTCAAACAAAGCAACGCTAGCTTAAAGTGTCTGAAGTAAGCGCTGACAGGCGTGCCGGAAGTATGGCAGGGCGACGCAACGTTCTTGAAAGGGAACGTCTCGGTTACGACTGTAACCTTAGTTCCCTGAAGAGGGAACGAGACGTTCCCTTTCAAGGGAACTCGCGTTGCGTCAAGAAATTGACACTTTGGGAACATTAATACCCACGCAGCCATAATTACCAAGGCCTGTCTAGTGTGACTCGTCAACACCAAGGTCAAGATCATAAAATCTGAAGAATGTGTGCGGCGAGGACCAGCCTGCCGCATCACAGACGTCCTGAAGAGAGGCTCCCGAAAGAAGGGCTTTAGAGGCCGCCATACTTCTAGTAGAGTGGGCTCGGACTGCTAAAGGTGAGGGCAGCCCGGCCGACTAGTAAGCAAGTGAAATAGCCTCGACTATCCACTTGCTCATCCTTTGCTTAGATGCCGAGGCCCCTTTACTAGGGGACCAGAAAAGGATGAACAGTTGTTCAGTCTTATGCCACAGGGCAGCTCTGTGGACGTAAGCATCCAGCGCCCGAACAGGGCAAAGCAAATTAAGGCGTTCCTGGTCCGAATTTCTGAAAGGATGAGGACAGAAGGCCTGCAGTACGATAGGCCTGGCCACATTAGTGGGGACCTTAGGGACATAACCAGGTCTGGGATGAAGGAAGGCTTTCACCATCCTGGGTGCGAATTCCAAGCATGAGGGGGCAACCGAAAGGGCCTGCAAATCTCCTATTCTTTTTAAGGAAGATATAGTGAGGAGGAACAGCGTTTTGAGGGTCAAAAACTTGACTGGGACCTGCTCAATGGGCTCAAAGGGGGCTAGGGAAAGGCCTTGGAGCACCACGGCCAAATCCCAAGCTGGAACCCTTGTGCGTACCGCAGGCCTCAGCCTCAGGGTGCCACGGAGGAAGCGAGTAATAAGAGGATCTCTACGAAGAGAAGAACCAGCCGAAGGTGTGTGGTAAGCCGCAATGGCCGCCACGTAGACCTTCAGGGTAGAGGGAGATAACCCTGCAATGAATCGTTCCTGCAGAAATTCCAGGACCGCACCAACGGGACAGGAAACTGGATCAAACTGACGACCACTGCACCAAGAAGTGAAAAGCTTCCACTTCAGGGTGTATAACTTCCTCGTGGAGGGAGCTCTAGATTGGAGGAAATTTTTGAGAGCCAGAAAGACAGCCATCATCTCCAGGCAGTTGATGTGCCAGGAGAGGTGGTGACCGCCCCACAGACCTTGAGTTGAGCGTCCGTCTGGGACCACTCCCCAGCCCGTGAGGGAAGCATCTGTCGTTAGCTTTTTGCGACAACAAGGAGCTCCCAACACGGGCCCTTGGGATAGCAACCAGGGTTTCTTCCACATGGCCAGGGCACGTAAGCAACGCCGTGTGACCTTGATCATGCGAAAGAGGCCGAAGTCGTAAGAGGCCAGGAGGCGTAAGCGGGGCGTCCAGAAGGAAGTTCTTATCTTTGTCCTTAATAGAGCTCAGGTTTAACCATAAGTGCCTCTCCGTGGCCAGCAGGGCTGCCATAGCACAGCCCACAGATCTGGCCATCTCCTTAGTGGCCCAGAGAGACAAATAGGCAGCCCGACGTAGCTCATCGACTACGTCGGGAGTAATTCCCCCTCCCTCATCAATATCCCCCAACAATTCAGCTTGGTAGACCTGCAGCACGCCCCCTGGTGTGAAGGCATGCTGCAGCCTGGCCTGAAGCTTGATAAGCTTTGCCCATCAGCCCAGACGTGACTCTAACTGGCTTGGTGGGCAGCGTCGGGGCCTTTAGGGACATTTGCGATCCCAAAGATCTGGATCGACGCTGTGCCTCGGCAGCAGCGGGACCCGAACCCTGGGGAACGCGAGCCTGAGCGCTTTCATCAAACAGCGCCAGGCAGGAGCGGAGCGTCCATAAAGGAAGGAGATCGCAGTGCTCACAGCCAGCACCCTCGAGTGCTGACCGAGCATGCTCCACTCCCAAACAAGCTACACAAAGTTCGTGTGTATCCCCACCCATGATATCGGCCTCAAAAAATACTATCAGTGCATCCCTAGTCATCACGTCACTGCAGCTGCCGTTAGAACCTCCAGTTCCTATAGAAACAGTCACACACGCACCTAGGACTGCGCATGCACGTTAGCTTGATCCAGCCTGAAAAATGATGATTTATGTCATGATTCGAGAGTTTAGAAACACAATTTATGAAACAGTTGTTGTCAGATTTCATTGGTGATTTCAAAAATGAAATTTAATTGAAAGCTTGGCAAACAGCTTTGGAGAATTTGATGTTTTCCCATTCAAACAGATAGAAGCTGAACTTACATGCTGCTCTACATGGCCGCCGAGTGAAATGACTTGTCTTATATTATATGCCTATTGACTTGTCTTATATTATATGCCTATTATAGGACTTTGATTATGATCCATTCAGAATTACTAAACACAGCAACAGACACATGACAAATCAAAACACTATCCTGAATGTCTGTGGAAACAACGTGTACTAAAACGTGTCTGTGCGTACCTAGAATCATAAAAAGCGTAGGAGAATGACAGGAATTTGTTGAATAAAGTTGTTTGTTTTCGTTGTTTTTGCACACAAAAAGTATTTTTTGCTGCTTCATAAAATTAAGGTCGGGTAGGTTTAAGAATATAGAATAAGGTCTTGCAGAATAAGGCATTAATATGTGCTTAATAAGTACTAATAAATAGCCAATATTCTATTAATATGCATGCTAATAAGCAACTAGTTAAAAAATCTTAAAATAAATACCGAAATATTTTTCTGAGCAATTTTAAATTAATTGAATTCAGCAATTTTTTCTGTCACGTATAATTTTGCTTTGCATATTTGAATATGACAGCAAGTTTCATTGCTCTTAAGCTCTAGGAACAGAGCAATGAAGTGCTGAACTGAGCAACGCCACATCACATGATCACCACTTTAACCTTTATCGAGACTTACATTTTTGCATATTAATTAGTATGAACAGGCTGACTTCACACATGCTCCTGTACTCTGACATAATGTCACACCTTGGACGCATCGGCTGAAAACAAAGTCTCAAAAATCATACGTCTACAGAGCAGAAACACACACAGACAGCTTCTATCATTTACACGACTGATTCAAAGAGACTGAAAATGTCAGAGAGTATTTATGGCAGTATAAACACTGATGGAATATACGAAAACAGAGAAGAGATGACTAACGATGCCAATGCAGATACTATAAAGAGTCATGATGTCAGGAGAAGAACAAAGAACCAAACATCTCAACATACAGGTACTTAGACTTGATTCATTATAACAACAACTAAAACACATTTTATTCATACTAATACTTTTAAACAACATGTCTGTGGTGTTCAGGAAGTGATCGTGTGAAGATAAGCATCAGAGCAGCTCCAGTGTGTTTGGTGCTGCTCTGTGTTCTTCTGCTGGCTGCAGTCATAGTGCTGTGTGTCCAACTCTTTACAAACATCGACCTGTTTCAGTTCAAGAGCAAAAACATCATGGAAGAAAGAGAGCTACTAACCAAGATTACTAACCTGACAGAAGAGAGAGACAAGCTACTCAGCAAGAACAAAAACTTGACAAATGAAAGGGATGGATTATTATCCAAGAATGACAACCTCACTAAACAAAGAGACCAGTTAAATCAAGAGAGAAATGAACTGGTGAAGACACTTAATGAAACAGGTAATCTTGAACTGCAGCTAAAACAACTAAAACTAACTAAAAATAAAACTCTTCATTCAGTGTTGGTAGGAATATTGAAGTAATGGTTAAACTGACTGTGTTTACAGATGGATGGTTATACTACAAATTCAGTTTTTACTTCATTTCCAATGAGAAGAAGAGCTGGACTGAGAGCAGAAGATACTGTACAGAGAGAGGAGCTGATCTGATCACCATAAACAACAGAGAGGAACAAGTGAGTGAAAAAAAAGTGGAGGAAAAGGGATGAAAGGACAAAAAAAAAAGTGATGTATACTTTTTACATGTATGTGGATAAGCTAGGAGATTAAACAATTGGCTATGTTCACATTGTCAAATTTTGGGATTGTGAGGTGTGAGTCTCGAAATGTCCCGTTCACACAGCAACATGCAGTAGCGTCTCAAATACTGACTGTATGAACGTGCAAAGAGAGTCAAGCCCAGTGACCAAAGTAATATCAAAGATGGCGACATCCATAAAACTGAAAGGTCTTATCACTTTTTGACACAACAAGAGTCCAGCTGAGCCACGAGTTCATCTGTCAAATCTTTATTAACCGATAGAAGCTTTGATGTAAACATGCACCACCCGGATACATTTAACCATTGCACTCGCATCTCACAACCTTTAAAGTGTCTTGTGCATGACACAGCATTTGAGTCGCGCATAGAACACAAAACTGATGGGAGTCGCTCTGGTGGAGTACAGTGAATGGATCTAAAACCTTCAGACGACACACAGCTCATATCTCTGTCGCTGAAAGTTACCAAAAGTGAAACCATACACACAAATAGCATAGCAGCTCTCTTGCACTGTATGATGTGACAGACAACTAGTTGTCCAGTGCGTTTCCGTTCACGCAGCGTGGGTTTTCAGAGAATGCGGTTGTGAGTCCTGAAAATTTATGGGTGTGAGCTTGGTTACAGAATGCGGTTGTCATTCCCATAAATAACTGTACTGTGTGTGAACGTAATCGTATAAAGGACTCAAATACAGAACTGACAACCGTATTTTGCTACTGCGTGAAAGTGGCCAATGTCAGTCTTCCTGATTCATTCTGCTAGGAGTTTGTTAACCAGATTTCCAGTCGTAAAGAATTCTGGATTGGTCTAAATGAAGAGAACACATGGAAATGGGTTGATGGCACCAACATGACCTCTGGGTGAGACTGAACTGATTATCTAATCAATCATTCTAATAGTCTGTATCATATCAAAGCAGCACTGAACATCTAATGCTGATCTGTAGTTTCAGGTTCTGGGGTCCTCGAGAGCCAAATGGAAGTAGAGCAGAGAACTGTGCTGTGTCTTATTCATCAGGGTGGTATGATTATCAATGTAACTATGAATATAGATGGATCTGTGAGAAGAGCTTTGCAAAGTATCACGTATAATGAGAAAAAAAAAAAAGAAGTGTATTCAGCACATTTTTAACATGAACAGAGGAATTTCTCTCCTAAACCCCCAAACTTCTTTACAATCTTACATTTAATATGGTGCTTTGCATGTTGCTAAATGTTTTTTTAAATCATTTTATCATTATTTTATTAAAGTTTAGTTACAGAGTTATTAAAGTGTCACTCTACACTGGTCAATGTCAGTTCTGTAACAGCAGACAGCGTTTAAGTGTTTTTAAGAATCATATGTAGAGGATACAATCTCTTAAACAGTAAACTGAGTAGCATCCAGAAATAAAACACACTGTGACCTGCTTTAGAGGGGTTTGACATGATTAAATATACAGATTAGCCCTCCAGTTATGTGTAAATTTAAGCAATGTTTTTGTGTGGGGTCAAAGCGCCCCCAGACATCACCGATTAGGTAAAAAATGTGTACAGGCATATTGAAAACTCTGTAACAAGATGTGCATGTTTATAAATTCTTCTAATAAATATAATTAGCATATTTTTCAGAGATGTCAAAGTTGCTTTGGGGTCAACTTGACCCCAGACATTACAGGGGGATTAAAGGAGGAAGATAAGTTCCAGAGCAGCTACAGTGAGTGTAGAGTGGCTATGTTCCTCTCATGCAATTATAGGACTTTAAGTTAAAGACAACAAGTATTTTTAAAAAAAATCATTAATCTTATCCCTCCTCCTCCTCCATTTGCTCTGTATATGCTGATCTAACATGAAGAAGAACAATAAGATGAAAGCTCATTTACCACCGTGTCCATCATAATCAGGAAGATATAGTGATGCCATAGTGACAGTGATGCCACTAATGCCATAGTGACAGTGATGCCACTAATGCCATAGTGCTTCAGAACAGCAGCAATGTGTGATAAGCCTCTGCATCACTGTGGTGTCTGTAAACTCATACATTTCATAAGATGGTCCAACAGTGTCTCATCTCTCACATCTGTCATGAAGACACAAAAGTGCTAGACTATGAAGTCCATCCTGAACCTCAGATACCATCAGGTGCTCTGTTCCTGGAGTACATGTAGTCTATTGTGAGTTTCTTTGGCTGAAAAGTTTTCAAATCAGAAAGACCTACATAGAGAAACATCCAGCATTAGTTAGTCGTGATTAGCTGCTTTTTGGGCCGAACGGTTCTTAGAATGGTAAGGAACGGTTCCACTTGAGCAGTGTATGGCTTTAAACTTTGCTACAATATGTAATTTGACATGAATTTCATGTATGATTAGTTACTATTTTACCCTTACATCTTCAGAGAGTATTTCCCATGTAATTTAGTTATGTCTACATGGCTTAAAGAAGGACATCTGTACAAAGTACAGTATTTTTCATTCTTCCAGAAACATCAGTTTTGGAAAGTTTGGCCATAATATTTTGAATAATCAAACAGTGGCAGATTCCAGGTATAATCAGTAAAATTATGTCAGTACAAACCCCTCTGACATTCTGTGGTGGACATACCTGCGTCTGTCCTTCTTCAGGTCAAGTCATATATTCTTGGGGGAAAAAAATAAAAAATTGCCATGTCCAAGGAGGAAAGTAATATCTTTTTTGTAGCATACTTTCAATGTTTAAAGATATTTCCCATGAATGGCGTCAGCACTGGTCAATGCACTGAATCAATGCCATGGTCTTCAGCTTCACTGTTATCCCGGGACGCATTGCTGGTCAGTTGAGCCTTGTACAGTGGTGCTCAAAGTTAAAATAATTTCAGTACCTTGTTTTGTTAATGAATGAATCAGCGTTTTTGAATGTATTAGTTGAATGAATGGTTTAATGATTTACTTTAAGATGGTCCCTTGCAACAATGTACTGCACTGTAACAATGTAACTGCACTGACTGACATCCTGTCTAGAATGCGCAGATACAAGCAGTGCTGATGCTGATGCTATTGGGAAATATCAGCAGTCTTAGAAAGCCTCTTGTCCAGTAAGATCCAAGGATCAGATCTGTTATACATATCCCAATATCACACATATGACAACAATATCCCAATGAGCTTATTGCCATGTTTATGCTCTGAGGACCCTTATTTTGACATTCTGTTGTTTCCTTTAGTTCCTGTTTCCCTGCTCTGTTTAGTTTCGGTTTCATTGGTTATTGATTATATCCTCATTTGTTTCTATAGCCCTGTATTTCAGTTGTTCTTGGTCAGTTCTTGTTTATGCATTGTGTGGTTTGCATTATTCTCCTGCATGTTCATTCAGAGTGTTTGGATTATTAATAAAGCCTGTTTTGTTTTTGAATCTCCTTTGTCTGCGTGGCTGCTGATCACTTTGTAACACTTACTTACATAGCAAAAATAAATAAATAAATAAATGTTAAAAGGTGATAATATCGCATATCATGATATCGAGCCACTCGAAATCACTGCAAGGGAAATTCCTTCACTGCGACAGCACTAACTTTAGCCCTAAATAAAACCCTGTAAAATCTTAACTTCAACCTTGAATTTATATAATTTAACATGTCTTACAGTTTTGTTTCAACTGCTCACAAAATCCTTACTTGTCGCACAATTTCTGAAACCTGACACTCAAACACCAGAACCACACACCAAATCTGCAGGACAATACACTAATTCTCTGCCTTCGTTTTCAATTTCATAAAACACTTTTTGCAAAACACAACACACAATTCTTATGTTGTTATGTAAATTATGTAACACACAAAAATCTAACAGGATGTATCTTGATTTCCTTTTTCAAACACAACCATTGTTTCTGTCCAACTACACATGGTTGATGTATTTCTTTTCTTTTGTACTGTGTAATACTGTATTCACAACCACAAATGCACAAAAAAAAAAAAAAGTATGTTTTCCATCCTTTTTCCATCCGTCATTTTCAGTAGTTTCAACAGCATACACTAGAAGCTTTTCACACAAGAACACATGTGATGTCACTTCACACTGCAAATAATGTGAGTCATAAGGTGTTTATTATTCAACTTATTCAGTGTTTCCTGTTGTGAAAGACTTTTTAAGTGATTGGCTCTCTACATTTAAAGCAAAGGGGACAGGCATGTTACAAAAATAAAATAAAAAACCCCCCCAAAAAACAATGTCAATATAAAACAAGGGGGAAAGGAGATTTTTAAAAAAGAATAATATTTAGGGGTTTTACTTACTGCTTACACACATTTTCAAAACTTTGCCTCTTTTTTTTTTTTCCTCAAAACTTTACACACAAATCCAAGAATTGCACATGCAAAATGTAAAATGCCTCACATCTCTTGCAAAATGAAACAATGCATTCAAAATATCACAAACACGTCTTATGTTGCAAACACCTTTGCCTATTCAAAACCTAAAGCTCTTCTTTCATGAGCTCCTATGTACATTTCTGTACAAGATTGAAAGTAACTGACAGAGAGCTATTGAAGGTATGATGTATAATTTTAAACTGTTAGGAACATTGTTTTCTATTAAAGAAACAAGTAAAATCCATAAAACAAGATGCATTTACAAAATTGAGGAACTTATATAAGAATTCTGTCTTGTTTTAAGGATGTTTAGATATTTGTACAGGGAAACAATAAAAAATGCTTTTCAAGAGAATTCCGATGGCGATAGCGATGAGATGACTGTTGTTATATTTGCTAGTACAGATACTATCTACCTACCACATGACATTATTACAAAGTTAGATGACTTAAACCATCCCGAAGAGGAACGGAGACAACAGATACATAAGAATGTGTGCTTAAATGCACATCTGAATTTATCATCTTTACTTTTTGTTTCCTTTATATTTCTGCTGTGGTAAATGGAAAATAGATAATGTCATTAAGTTTTCAGGAAGTGATTCTTAGGAGAAAAGAAGCCACAGGCCCACAGCGGTGTGTTTGGGGCTGTTATGCATTCTTCTGCTGGTGGCCATCACAGTCACATGGGAAAACAACCTGTTTCAAACCGAGAATGAGGCTGAGTAAAAACTTGACAGAAGAGAGAAAGGAGTTGAAGGACTTGGCGAAACCAGGCTTTACGAACACGGTAATCATTTTGTATAATTCAACAAACTTGAAAGGTGCACAGTCGTTACAAATTTAAAAAGTTTTACACAAAGAACGTGAACTGAAAATAATGGCTGCATCCGAAAGCTTATAGCTGACGTGTTGTCTCGCTGCCTTATCAGGCAATGACTTGCAGGCAGCGTTTGCACATGAAGGTACCTCACAAACTGATTTTGGACTTCTGAGGCAACGTAATGGTTTAATGTTCCACAACAAAATAGAGCGAGTATTGGTGATAGGTAAATATTTAATTACTACAATAGTTATTTTGAGATTACTTTGCGTTTTTGTCAAGAACGTACATTTACACACAAATTGACCACCAACTGCAACTTTCAGATGCCATCTTTATTTTTTTACCTCAACTGTAACGGAATTGAACACACAGGATTGTGTGAGCGAAGAATACATCTGTGCTACCTTCAAAAACTGATCAGATGATGATATCTCGGTAGACAGGATGTGGCACAAATACTGGATTCGGACGCACTTTGTTGCCTTCCTACCTTCATATCCTGCCTGCAGAGGCAGTATTTTTCAGCTTTCGGGTGCAGCATAGGTGTCCGCGACTGTCATTTCGGCTAGAGCAACAAAAATAATACAAAAAATTACAGTTTGCTCCTTTTTTTAAGTAAATAGAAAAGGCAGGAAATTAAAGAAAACCATTTATTTACAATGAATAAATTTCAATTTTAGAGAGCTAATATCTAACATTAACAGATCAGTGCTCTGTAAACCCTAAATGGATAACGCACAACTTCAGTTCCTACTACATTTCCTCTGAGTGGAAGAACTGGACTGACAGCAGACAAGAGGTGCAGATTTGATAATCATAAGCAACAGAGAGGAACAAGTGAGTGAGAGATTGTTTGAATCCGTGCTGAAAACTGCTTATGATCTAAATGGATAACATTTCATTCTAGGAATTTATTAGAACGGTTACGAGTGGAAACATGGTTTGGATTGGTCTGACTGACATTGATAAAGAGGGAGTCTGGAAGTGGGTTGATGGAAGCACACTGACCTCTGGGTAAGCAGCTTGTTCATATTGTGTACGGAAAAGTGTAGATAATCTAATCCATAACCTCTTCTCAAGCAAATATCAAAAGCATTTTCTTGCATTGACTTCCAACATTTAGTCACTTGAGCCACATATATGACACAAACACAGGCTGTCGTAATGTCGATCTGTTGTTGTAGGTCTTGGGGGCCCTGGGAGCCCAACAACAAAATATCAAATGAGGATTGTGCTGTATCTATCTTTGATTGGGCTGATTATCCATGTAATTACACCTTTGTATGGATTTGTGAGAAGGATTTAGAGGTTTAACAAAGCTGTCAAAGCATCAAATCTGTATATCCAAAGCAATGCAGTAACTAAATTGATTTGTTGTACAGTGCAAAACAATAAGAAGAGACTTTTTTTATTATTATTATTTTAATGAGTATTTGATGCTTATTTCAATCAAATTCATAGAAAAATGAGTTTTTCACTATTGCTAAGACACCATTCTCTGAACCAAATTCTCAAAGGCCTAAACCCATTTGTCAAATAAATCACTCTTTCTGCAAAACAAGTTCAAGCAGTTAGACACCATTTGTAAATCTCATGCACTCTTTTTGCAAAACCCTAAAGACATTCTCACTTACTAAAACACATTTTGCACTGAAACACGCTTATGTTGCAAAACAGTAAACATGTTGCAAAAGTTAATCAACTACAACACAGTTGTCATCATTTACACACAACAGCTCAATATTGTTCACACCTAAATACTTAAATACTGTCTTCAAGAGTGAACCATCAAATTGTTTTTTCCGACAATTCAATCAATAATGCTGATTCATTCAAGAATGAAACACGGTACTATCTTTAAGATTGAGTCATTGGCTATGCTTGAAATCTCCCCTATACCCCTCATTCACTATTCCCTACATTACTCCACTAATATAGTCCATCTGAAATAATGAATGAAAATGAGTGAACAAATTCAACCACTGAGTGCGCTAGAAGGGCTGTGGAGTTCTGGCGAGACGTGGGAATTCACTCACCATGACTTTCATGGGTTTCTCTAGTAGCTAGCAGTTAAGTGTACATCAGTTGTAGACTCGCTATTTCAGTGCACTCGATAATGTCCACTATGGTGTAATACACCACTGAAAATGGCTCTCCCCTCAAACATGGGGGTGACAAAGTCATTGAATTGTTCAAAAACAGATTTGTTCAGGAACTAAACATCACTACTGTGTGTTGCTCTAAGAAGCGGAACGGCTTATTCTGCTTTGGCTTCATTTGGAACTATTTATGTTGGTGGAGCAAAAATAGACCAAGTAACTGGCAATACTGTATCTAAAATGTAAGTTCCTCAATATTAACTTGTTGTATTAATTGTTGTTTAAACATGTAGATTCTATACACAAATCTTTTATATTAAAATATATTCAGTTTACAACCTGTCACTCACTCGAGATCACAGCAAGCAATGATCCAACGATCCAATCAATTCCTGGCCTACATTTTTTTCTTGTTCAAGAAGTTGTTTCACCTGAATTGCATCACAATAGGGAAGAAAAGACTATCGTAAGTTTCATTTCATGCCGACTTTAAGGAACCGAATTCACACAAGTTTGTTTGCCACTAAGTGTTAAAAAGACGACGAGTGCTGACTACTTAAACTTAAATCATTTAATGTTCGACAGTTAAAGAGCAGAAATGTTTGATTTTATTTATGACAATGTGATCAAGACTAAGTCTGAGGGAATGAAGAAACAGTAGAGAGAGTGATGGTGGAAATCTATGAGAGTTCAGACTGTGGGAGATCATGACTTCAGGACAGAGACAAACACACACCAACCACTTCAGCGTACAGGTAATCACATTCATTTCTTTAATTTGCACGCCATCTTTTCTATGGTGTTCTGGTGTTCAAGCGATTGTGTGAAGATCAGAAGTGCTTCTTTGTGTTCTTCTGATGCTATTATGGGATTTTAAGTTAAGGTTGCAGACATTAACTAACCATTTGTGTATGTTTTTTTTAAAGAGTCATTGACCTGAGTCATGCTCCTCATTAATGAAAACAAACAAAGCAAAAATATGTTTATTCAGTTAGGATGGTCATAAATTTGTTGCATATAATAGAGCTTTTCAATGGATCTGTGAAAAGCCCTTGAGCAAGGCACCTAACCCCCAATCGGAACAGAAGCGGAACAGTTTCATTTGGAACTGCAGTACTTTTGTTGGCAGAGAAAAAATAGACAAAGTAACACTGTGTATTCCTCAGTATTAACTTATTGGTCATTCAACTGTTGTTTGAATGCCTACATCTAATGTTGTCCTTGAACATTAGTAACATAGCACAAGTAGGATCTTTTGATAATAGTTTAAAGGCTGTGATTTACTACTTAAATTGCAAGTACATTAGAAGTGCTGATGCAATTATCATATGTCTGACAATTCTGTATCTGCCCAGTGCTGTGTGAGCAGTAATAATGGAAAGTGACAAACTGAACATCATGTCTGACGTGTTCAGGAAGTGACTTCAGGAAGCTGCAGAGCTGTTTCTGCTGCTGTGTGTTTTTCTAAACAACTAGCAAATAAAAGCGCTTTTCCACAGTCGGGCCGAACGGTGCTCATTGCGTAATCGTTCCATTCTGTGCCGATCCGGGCCAGATGGTACAATTACGGTTTCTTTTTCCACTGTGGGGCTGATAACGGACGCTCTTTTGAATGTAATACAAAAGCGTAAGTCGTTGCCTTGGTAACACAACGGTTTACTGATGATATGAGATGTAAATAACGAACGCATTATGGAGGATGATCAGATGTTTTTCAATTTTATTATTAATTTGTGTTTACGTCGCTGAAATAGAGCGCTTAGCCAGCTACAGAGAAACTAGTAGCCAGGCAACAGACAAGTGACTAATCCTGAGTGGCGACAGATTCTACCAGCATGATTCAGGATGGTTAGACAACTGTGCCGAGAATTCTGGGCCGAGATCGGTTTGTAATCGTGTTGTGCCATACCAGGCTCAAGTGGAAACACAACTGGAACCTTTCCTTACCATTCTAAGAACCGTTCTGCCTGACGGTGGAAAAGCGGCTTAAGGCTGACTTCATTCAAGGTGGTGATGCCTAGAGGAATGTTTATGAGCATCTTTAAAATTATCCAGTGTTTCTATAGATTCCATACACAAATTCTGATATTATAAGATATTAAATTTACATCCATAAGCACACCCACTCATGCACACAATATAGTGGAAAAGTGAAGTGGCTTTCATTATACAGTTTAAAACATCTGTATTGCTAAATTACCTAGTCATTTTTTATATAGTTTATGGATTTACTTTACAGATGGTTTTAAACTTAACGTCACCATGAATACATACATGTTTTATCCCACATGCATTTTTTTTTTTTTTTTTAAATGCATGTGTCCTCAATCTTTAATCAAAATAACTTCCCCTCCTTCTTACAGCAACATCTCTTCTCTGATGGTGTGTTTACTGGTGTGAGGGAGGGAAAACCTGTCACTCACATGACGTCACAGCAATAGCAAACCATCCAATCAATTCCCGATAGACAAAATCAAGTCCCAGCCTACATTTTTCCTTGCTCGAGAAGCTATTTCTCCTGGATTTACATCACTAAAAGGAAAAAAAAGACTATTGTAACAGCCAACTAATCTGATGTCACATGTTGACCACAAATTTGTTTGCCACTAGTGTTAAAAATAAGACAAGTGTTGACTACTTAAACACATCTACACAGGAACAAGGAACTAAACTGTTTAATATTTGATGGTTAAAGAGCAGAAATGTCTTATAATATTTATGACAATGTAATCAGGACTGTATCTGAGGCAATGAAGACAGAGAAAGCAGAGATGACGGAGGTTATCTATGAGAGTGTGGGAGATCATGACTTCAGGATAGAGACAAACACACCAACTACTTCAGTGTAAAGGTAAGTTTTGATAAAAACATCACAGTTTGCACATTCAGCCATTTAACATCATATTTCTGGTGCTCAGGAAGTGATTGTCAGTGTAAAGCTGACGTGTTCTTCTAAGGCTATTACGGGATTTTAAGTTAAAGTTAGACAATAACTAACCATTTGTGTGGGTTTTTTTTGGATAATCACTAAACTAAGTCATCCTTCTCATGAAAGAAAAATATGTTTACTCCATTGGGATGGTCTCCATGGTCTCATGGAGAACCTAAGGCCTTCACAATAATCTTCTTGAGAATGCTGCTGTGTCTTTGCTCTGTAGCTTTACTGTCATAGTGCTGTTAGTTGCAATCATCAGCTTCTGTGGAACACAAAAGGTAATGTTTTGAAGATTTCAAAACATGGGAACTTGTGGTATTATTTTTATAAAATAATACCACATGACTCGTGACTTTTATTCAAAATCTATAGTAATCATACAACAGCTTTTCTGAAGAACAAACCGAAAATTAAGTTATTCATTGATAATATTCTCCTGTGGAATGAATCAGAATTAGAGACTATGTTCACATATAACAAAATCTTAAAATTCATCCTATATTGCACAGGTAACCAATGGAGAGATGCTAGAACCAGTGAAATGCTTTCCCTCTTCCTAGTACCTAGCAGCTGTGTTTAAACCAACTGCAAGAGATGCTGAGATGAATGATTAAGACCCATGTACAGTGAATTGCAATAATCAAGTCTAGGTGAGATCAAGTCATGGAAAAACTATTTCCAGGTCCTTAAATGAGAGCAGAAGTTGTAATGTGGTTATTTGCCTTAGTTGAAAAAATGGCGGTTTAGGGATGGGCCAGAAATTATTAAGACTGGTTATTAAGAATTATTAAGAAGGAACATGACTGCTGTCCAAAGAGTTATTCATAATAGCCAATACACTAGAGCCAACAGTATCCAAAACCTCTCTAAAGAGCCGGGTGGGAATAACATCAACAGAAGAAGTGGTAGACTTAATCTGTTGGACTATATCCACAGGCACATTGAAGGATATTGAGCAGAGCAAATGACTGGTACAGAAGGGTCATGACTACTAACGGTAATACTAGATTCATAAAGAACTGCTCTTTATCTGGATTTCAGGTGTAAAAATTTTTAAGACATTTGTTATTTAATGAGATATGTATTATACAACCATTAACATGTCAGAAGATGACTTTTGCATTTTGCCCGATTCAGAGATTCTGTGTAGCAGATGTGATGCATTTCTTAATGAATGAGCAAACCTTGATTCACAAAATTCGCTTCCGAATGCAAATATAAGGTGCAGAGACGGCATTCTGACATAGAACCTGGAAGCCTGCAGTGTCTCTACAAAGTAAACAGTGTAGGAGAATGACAGGGAAGAGAAGAAATTGTTGGATAAAGTCGTTATTTTTGTTGTGTTTTTGCGCACAAAAAGTATTCTCGTTGATTGATAACATTAAGGTTACGACATGAGTACTTAAGGACAGAAATTTCATTTTTGGGTGAACTGACCCTTTAATGAAGTTCAAAACCTATATCATAGCATCCTTGATCACTGCACCTCACATGACTTTACACAATGACCTTCTCAATGACAGTAAATGACTTGCATTTAAAAGAAGCATCACAGCCAAAATTAACAAACATGCAATGAAAGAACACTGATGTCAAACAAAATTCAGTTTCTGATCAATTTAATTTCACTGGATTATGAAAGACTTTTCACTCATGTATAATTTTACTGTGGCTGCTACATCTAACCACACTACCACAACAGTGCTCTTAAACAAGACTTTTTGTTATTAACAGACAGGATGTCACATGCTCTTGCACCGTGACATACTTTGCCACACATTGGCCTCAAGAACTTAAATTAGAGTCTTAAAAGCAGAGGACTACAGAGTACAAATGCACACAGACAGTTACCACCATTTACATGACTATGCAAGCAAAAATGTCTCAGCCTGTTTATGGCAATATAAACACTGATGTATCATGTGGTATGAACAGATGCAACAAGGGAAACAAAACACCTCCAGACGAGTACAAATACAAACACACTTTCAGTAGTGTCTGTAGAAATTAAGAAACATTTATCTTCATGTCTGCCATTTTCAGGAAGTGATTCTGCGAGGAACAGAAGCTCCAGAGCAGCTCTAGTGTGTTTGGTGCTGCTGTGTGTTCTTCTGCTGACTGCAGTCATAGTGCTGTGTGTCCACATCTATACAAAGAGCACAAACTACACAGAAGAGAGAGACCAGCTACTAAACAAGATTACCAACCTCACCAAAGAGAGAGATGGGCTAATAATAAAGAACAAAAATCTGAATGAGAGAGACCAGCCAAGAAATGAACTTCAGATTTATAGTAAAGTTTCTGTAGTTTATACAGTTATTTGCTATACATCAGAAATGTTTAAAGCATGGTGGCATTGGGTTGTGCTCTCAGTAACTTTCAGTGTACTCAATCTATCTATATTATCTGTTATAAGTTACATACAGGTGCCTGTAAATGGGGATTAAACGCTAAAATCTGAACTTGTTCTGTTAACAGCTGAATGGACTCCCTATCAATCCAGTTTTTACTACATATCCAATGAGAAGAAGAGCTGGACTGAGAGCAGAAGATACTGTACAGAGAGAGGAGCTGATCTGATCACCATAAACAACAGAGAGGAACAAGTGAGTGAGAGAGTGAGTGTGTGTGTTCTTGTATACATGGTTTATGAGGACACAAATGTGTATAATGACATGGGTATTACAATGTAAACATGGTTTATGAGGACACTTCCTGTGTCCTCGTAAACCAAATGGCTTAAAAAAAAACATACTAAACTGTGTTTTTTTTTTTGTTTTGTTTTTTAAATTCAAAAAATGCTAAATGTTTTCTGTGATGGGTAGGTTTAGGGGTAGGGGTAGTGTAGGGGGATAGAATATACAGTTTGTACAGTATAAAAACCATTATGTCTATGAAGAGTCCCTTTAAACCACATATACAAGTGTCTCTCTCTCTCTCTCTCTCTCTGTGTGTGTGTGTGTGTGTGTGTGTGTGTAAAAAGAGAGATGGTCAGATGAAATGTGTTTATTGTCTGTTTATGAAAGAACGTTTCATCTGCTCAGGATTTTGTTAAGAACATGTCTGGTGCTGCTGTAGTCTATATTGGTCTGACTGACAGTGTGGAGAACACATGGAAATGGGTTGATGGCAGCAACATGACCTCTGGGTGAGAAATCACTGAACTGAACTAATTTATATGTAATAAATGATTCTCACAGTCAGTATCATATCACACAGAAAGTAGCACTGAACATCTAATGCTGATCTGTATTTTCAGGTTCTGGTCTTTTAGAGAGCCTAATGGAGGTAGAGCAGAGAACTGTGTTGTGACTGTGGCTGTGCCTAAATTGCCAGAGTGGCCTGGTTTAGTAGGGTGGCTTGATGTTCCATGTAATATAGCTTATCAATGGATCTGTGAGAAGAATATTTCACAACTCTTACTGCCATAGCAACATCACACATCTTTTTTTATACAAATTTAACAGAACAAAACTTTTGTAATAATTGATTATCATCTAAGGGCCCATCCACACGGAGGCGATTTTACCTGTATATGCAAAAATTGTGTATCGTATAGGCGTTTCATCCAGATGGATCCGGCATTTTCTGAAGGTGAAACCGCTATTTTTTGAAACCTGGTCCTAGATTGGATAAATCTAAAAACGATGCCCTTGCGTTTTCATGTGTGCAGCCAATCCATATATTTTGTGAAACGATTATGTCATCACCCCACATGTCTACCCTAGTCAGACACCGCTAACAGCACAAAACAGCAACAACAACAACAATAGCGGACTACATGCTTGTGTTCGTGCTGCAGAAGCTACCGAGCCTATTAGCTTTACTAAAGCAAAGCTTTATTTCTAAGCTTTACTGAAGTTTGTATACAGCGCGCAAGGTTTATGCGCATTCTCCAAGTCTTATTCTCCATTTTTAGTGTATCCCTGTGGCAGAATTACAGCATCACATACTGATCTGGCATATATACAGTTGGAAGAAAAAGTATGTGAACCACCTGCAGAATCTGTGAAAATATTAATAATTTCAACAAAATAAGGGAGATAATACGAAATAAGAAAAATTTGGACCTTTTCACCCCCCCAACTCTTAATGCATCGTGTTTCATTCTGAAGTATCAGTGAATGTTTGAACCTTTTTTAATAGTTGTATTTGAGTCCCTCCTCCATGTGAAAAGATGGATCTCAAAATCATTCAGTCACTGCTGGAAAGGGTTCAAATATGCAAAAGATGGTGGAAAACTGAAGAATTTTTGGGACCTGGAGATTTTTTCTGAAGAACAGAGCTCAGTTTAACTGCTCAGGACAAACAAGGGACTCATGAACAACCATCACAAAAAAAAAAAACAGTCATAGATCATCCAGGTAACCACACACAGTATTAAGAATCAATGGATTATATGTAAACATATTTTATGTAAAATA